>JAEQBA010003631.1:0-161299 GCA_019434445.1 Phalangium opilio
CTCGCGTTTCAATAATGATTGTAAAAATGTATTTATTCTAATTACAATAAGAATACACTTTTAATGATTACGTTTTATTTTTTGAAGTATCATTATAAATAAATGTCTGATTGAGCTAAAGTTATGGTCCCCTTTATATATGTTTCTGCTAAGTGCAGATTTTGAAAATGTAAAACAGTTTCTTAACATTCTTAATTAAAATGAAGACTGAAGGAACAGATATTAATCAAAAATGTCTTGATTAGAATCAAGACCTAA
The DNA here is from genome assembly GCA_019434445.1 of Phalangium opilio. Classification (NCBI taxonomy): domain Eukaryota; kingdom Metazoa; phylum Arthropoda; class Arachnida; order Opiliones; family Phalangiidae; genus Phalangium; species Phalangium opilio. The sequence continues at coordinate 259 of JAEQBA010003631.1, forward strand.
AAAGTATCGATAAGACTGAATGGTCAGATATTAATTTTTCTTTTTAATTGAAACTTAAATGCATGCTTAAGAAAAAACAACTTTTCATTACCGTTTTCCGTTGAAATAAATTATTTTACTGGTAATCAATTTCAAAAATTTACTTATCTCGGCTTTTCGACCACAATTCCATTCCCCGAAAACATTTTATCATTACATTAATTACTTTTGGGAGATAACGTGTCAAAATAGCCTATAAAAGAAGAAAAAACTGTAATAGCGGTCTGTTTAGCCATGATAACAACCTTTTAAAAGTTACAAGGACTATATAACCCTTTCGAGACTAACCGGACCTGAGAAAACTATAGCTTAACCTGCTACTAGTACGACCAGAGAGAATTGATATAATCTGGAGTTGAAATTTCATCATGTGCGACCTGCGGCCCTGAAACTCTCCCATAGTCCCAATGTGTGTAGAACATAATTTTTTCGCTGTTATCTGCCAAAATCAATCTTTCTAGGTAGTGCAGCCTGCTCACTTGAATTTTTCATGATATAATAAGGTTTGAATGAACAAAATTCTAGATTACTATTTTCACTACTATGTCCCTCTGCTAACTTGAAGCAAACTTTCCTCTCTTTCTGCTGCTCATTACCGGTGCCATTCCCTTGACTTTCTGTTCGTTATAACTACTATCATGAATTTATTTATTTCAAACCAAAATATAAAAAAATGGATTCTTTTCCCTTTTGTGCTACTTAGAATTTTCAAATGTATATAATGTTGTGCCGTGCCATATCAAATAGCCTCTAACCATTGTTAGAAACTAGAGAGAGAAATTGGTCAGTAACACTGATCATGCCCTGAACTATGAGAAAGAACAATACGACGGTTGACTAAAGTACACTTGATATTACATCATTTTGCAAAACCGCGAGTAAAAATCTTACTGTCCCTATTGAATTTGGCGCCATTGGTTTTAGAATAATTAAAATGTTCCACTGCGAAGCGTGCCGGTCACAAATGGGGATGTAACGTCTTTAGGAACCTTTTAAAACGCAAAACCATACACGTACTCTCCCAAAAGTAATTAATGTAATGATAAAATGTTTTCGGGGAATGGAATTGTGGTCGAAAAGCCGAGATAAGTAAATTTTTGAAATTGATTACCAGTAAAATAATTTATTTCAACGGAAAACGGTAATGGAACGTTGTTTTTTCTTAAGCATGCATTTAAGTTTCAATTAAAAAGAAAAATTAATATCTGATCCTTCAGACAAGTGATAACCTCAGTCTTATCGATACTTTTTAGGTCTTGATTCTAATCAAGACATTTTTGATTAATAGTATTCATGGCTTCTGCGTTATTACTAACATTTTCACCTGATTTTTGAAATCTGGTATCCAGTCTTTCTAATATTAAATCGTCATTCCCTTGACTCTGAAACTCGTTTTTAAGAGCCTTGGAAAATTCGGCGAAAGTTTGAAAAGGGGTTTGGCGCGCAAACCATTCAGCGGCCACTCCCGTTAGCATGCTGGGGACCCAGTGCTTTACAAAAACATTTTCGGGGCAATCCCGAGAAGCGAGCACCTGATGGGCTTTAACTAAAAACTCTTTAATATTCGAATCGGTAAAACTACCTGAGAATGTTGGCAACGTGATGGGGGTGCCCAAGGGGGGGGTAAAACTTGAGGCTGAGCTGCGGCCTGCCCATTGTTTGCTACTATTTGCGCCATTAATTGGGCGACTTGCTGTTGTAGCGCCGTTATTTCGGCGTCCCTAGGATGGGGATTATTCATATTGGACAAATGAAGCTGTTGGCTAGTTTGATCAGGGATTACACTTCTTAGAGCAAACCTTTGTTCTCTAGCGCTCCTTTGAGTCGCTGAAAAAATTTCGTAACACTAACGGCAGCTTGAAAATTTACCCAAATTTGGCTGACAAATTTCACTATGCTCAGGTCGGTATAAACTCATGAAGTATTTTACGTTACTGTGTAACTTATAGGGGGCTCTATATAGAGACAATGAGTTAGTACCAAATGCAACTTAAATTTAACGTTAGATTTGGGGTAGGATGACCAACCTTAATAAACCACGTGGGTAAAAATTTTAAAATAAACTAGAATATACACTCCTAACTAAACTAGCTAAAATAATACACTTCTAACTAAACTTATGTACTTATGTACTCCTAACAAAATTTACGTACTTTACGTACTATTAACTAAAAACAAAAATCAATTCTATGTAACAAGTTGCGACTAAGAATTGGTTATAAACTGAAAGCTAATTAATTTCTACCTATAGAATTCGTCGATTTGAGATATGTAATAAAAAAAGTTAAAATCAACGCTAACCACGTGATAAATAAAAACTTAGGTCATTATCCATGAATTATTAAAGAAAAAAAATTAATCATAGGTCATTAACCATGAATCATTAAAGAAAAAAATTAATCAATGTTCGTTAACCACGAACAGAACTATAGCTCTAATACGACGTAATGAGGGGCGAAAAATTAGGCTTTCATAACTTTAAACAAAGGGAAACATATCCCGGACGGAGTCCTCAATTGCGACAGATTTTATAGATAACTTAGGTGAATAATAAATTGTAATTAAATAGGTTAGTTTTGTCTATGGGGATTAAATTAAAATGGACTGTCGGTATGATTAAAATTAACATTAAGATTTATTTAGTAGGTAATTTAAAAGGTAATAAGGTTAAACAACAGTTCATGATAAGAAGTACTTAATAAAAATTTTCCCTTATTGGCGCGCATTCTTTCGCGAGAGCTCTTATATAAATAAATTGTTTTTACGGTACCGTGAAGTTCGGTCCTAAGGTCCATCCTGGTTTAGGCCCGGTAACGTGGTTCGGGCTGGTCCTAGGACAAGTCGGGCAGAGTCCGGCCTCGCAGATAGGTAACGAGAGAGAGAGGGAATAATAGAAGGCGCCGTCTTTTTATACCTTCTCTCCAGAAGCTACGGGGTCTTCAAAGTTCGTGAAGGGCTCTTGAAACAGTTCATCTTCGGGTTCACGAACGTACACGCGGAGAGAGTCTTAGGGAATTGGTTTTCCCGATGACGCGCACGGGTTGGGGAAAGTAACCAGCCTCAACGCGGGGAACTACCAGACATAGATATAAAATTATTTGAAAATACTATTGAGTGAAGGGAATAACTTCATGCTTTGCATGTTATTGTTACAATATCAAGGCCATATATACTGTGACACACAAAGATAGTTTAGACCTCGTTTTCGTTTTACGAATTGAATAAATTAAAAACCAAGCCTTTTTCACTTCAACACGAATACGTCCTTTGACATTCGATTTCACCTTGATACGCATAGTTTTTTTTTCATGCGGAATTTTTGCTGTTAGTATTACTCCGCCCAAGTTTGTGGCAGCTGATATTTCAACCCAAATTTTACAACAAATGGACTCTTAGAATTTGATGGCCCAGTAGCAAGGTCAGCCCCTCCGTGGTAGGGTTTCCCCCTTTATTCTCCAGATACTAAAGGTTCCCCACCCACCTATTCCGTCGAAAAGTGTAATAGAGTAGTTAAGCATCCCCTTAATTATGTGTGTAAAAAACTAATGTTTGTAAAGAAAATCCTTTAATTACTCTTTATGGTTATGTAATAACCAACGCTGTTATTTTAGATTAAAAACAAGTTGGGAAAACCAAAATATTACCTCTCCGAGTCAAGAGGACTTTCTACTACAAACTTACTAACCTAGATATAGAATTGTTTCTCTTTTTGAAGTAAAAATTTACGAATTATTAAAGCAGTATTCCTAGCATAGCGAATATACAGTAAAGCAGACGACATTTTCATCCAATAAAGATATGTCTTGGACACATTTAAATCAGTAAACGGGGAAAACACAGGAAATGAAGTGTATAAATTTTGGAGAGATATAACCTTTATGTGTTTGAAAAGGCCGAATTGTCTACGCCTCAACTGTTAACCCTATATTCTTATAGCTACATTCACAACTGGTTAGATGTATAAACACTACTGTCTCGTTTCACCTCAACGATTTTCTTAATTTGCCAACATAAGTGTTAACGTTAAATATCACCAAAGCTGACTCATGGTTAGACGCACTGAAAGTCAATGCGCACCATAATAATAATGAAAACTTCTAAGCTATAACCCGATAACGATCAGCCCTTTCACTGATCTAATTGCCACCTAGATGCTTTCTTATATTATAAAGTCTAAACCTGATTATTTCAACATGTAATTAACTTTCGGCTCACTCTGAACCGTTAATGTTCCTTCCTTGCAGACAAGAAAATTCAAACCCAAAGTTTACTTCACCTCAGGTCTCATTTATTTACTTTTTGGTTCACTAAGCCTGCGGATAATAGTTGATTTACCCGACAGATTTCAGGCCTTAGCTTTCTTCTCGGAATCATTAACGCAAGGATTATTCTATATACAGATGTAGTATAGCTTAAGAAATATATAAACAGTCATTTCAAATAACAATATTAAAAAATGTCTTTGGAATATCAAAATGAAACAGAGCTATAAAACTGCAAAAGTACTAAATGCATCGTAGTTACGAAAAATATTTCCACATATTCACATTATATTATGGAATAAGTGAATATTATGGTTCTGTAGGATTTCTTTACACATCAAAACAAAGCGAACTGAATTACAACGGACGGACACACACAGACAATAACATAGACTGCTTTTTAGCTCTTTCCGTATTAATTTTGAATTGAGAAACAAGATTATCTTAAATATTAAAATAAATAATTAATATTTAATATTTTCCTCGTTATATGTTCGCCTTATTGAACGTTACATCCTTTTTAAAAAGGAAAATTAAACATTCTTGAGAGACTTGACTAATATTGAGGTTTTAATGGAAGAATACGGCTGTTGTTTCGCCTTACTCATATAGGTAGTATATAAGGGCTTGGAATCGCAGCTATGGATAAGAACAGCGCAATTGCGTGAACCTTTGGTGGAAGCCCCTCCTTAGGGAGGCCAGACGTTTCTCGTAACCCTGGCCGATCGCCGCGTATGTCTTAACTTTAAGGATGATGATGGAGTAGAAGGCAGGTGTACAGACTGGTGTCCATGTGGGATGGACAAAAGCAAAGACCCAAAGATGGTGGTGTTAGAAGACAGGTGTCCATGTGGGATGGACAATTCAATTCAATTCAATAATGTGTTTATTAACTCTGCATCACAACATACAAAAGTACTTTTTATTGTGGTACAGAGGATTACATTATTTTTGTTCATATTATAAAAATAGAATTTGGGTGTTTTTACAGGAAGGTATTTACAAGGGTGTATTTATATTTATATTTATATTTATATATCGCGATGACAGCGTTGTTAAAAAATGGTAAACTATATTTTTATTTAAAAATCCTAACATTTAAAAACAGATAGTTTAAATAATAAAGATGCTAAGGGAATTTAGTTTAGGTTCTTTTGCTTAAAAATACTAGCCTATAGTAGTTCTCACTTCAGAATTCACATATCCATAAGGATAACTTTGAGGTCCTTTGAGAACTTGTGTATATTTGTGCCGAATATATCTGTTCTGTCACAAATGGCGTTATATTCGATTTGCATTCTTTTTAAGGCGTCACGTCTTGAAAGAAGTGGAACATAGAATGGTTCGCGTTTTCGTGTTTTCACCATACTTGTTCTAAAGTTTATTTGATTCAGCAGCTCTGGGCAGTCAGTGCGGTTATGAATTAGTTTGTACAGGAACATTATTTCTGTGTATTTTAGCCTATTTTTGTATGGCCATTAAATGATACTTTTTTATAATAGTGGAGTACTCATATTTATATAATTTTAGAAAGTAAATGTTCAGAAGCCTAACAAACTTGCGTTGTATTCGTTCAATCTTGGTAATATTATAATTTGCACATCCCCCCATATTAGGGAGCAGTAATCTAGCTTAGGTAGTACTATGGTCTTGTATAATTGAATGAATATTCTAGAGCTATTTAGATTTCGTGCTACTCGTAAGGTTCCATATAGTTTTCTAAGTCTTTCCGATACTATAATGTCTATATGGTTGGTGAATAGCAATTTGGTGTCTAGCCATATACCTAGGTCTTTCATTAAATTTTTTCTATCAAGTGGTACATCGTTTATTTTATAGTCGTACTTAATTATGTTCACTTTTTGGGTAAAGGAGGCTACAACGGTTTTCATGGCGTTTAGCGGCATCTCGTTTGCTATCCCCCACTTATTTATCCGGTGTATCTCTAGTTCAAGCTCCTCGCAGTCGTGTTTGAATGTTATCTCTCTAAAAATTTTGTTGTCGTCGGCAAAACCACGTGTTTGGACGGATTTCTCTGGTTGGTGATATAGATCGTTGATAAATATCAAGAAGAGAAGAGGGCCTAAAGACGAGCCTTGCGGTACGCCTCTAGTGGTGAGATAGGTGCTGGTGGTTAGATAATTGTTCACCTTGATTATGTTTGTCCTATTTGATAAGTAGCTATTTATCCAATTTAGAAGGTGTCCTCCGAGTCCATATTTCTTTAGCTTCTGATGGAGAAGTTGATGGTTCATTCTGTCGAAGGCCTTTGAAAGGTCCATAAAGATACAGTCAACTTGTTTTTGGTTTTCAATTCGTGGAGTAATGTGACTTAGTTATGAAAGTAGATTTGTTGATGTCGAGCGAGATTTACAGAACCCAAGCTGCTCTATGGCTAAATAAGGCTTAAACCAACTATTTAGGTATTTATGCATGATACTTTCCAAGATTTTCGACAGCGTTGATATGAGCGAGATGGGTTGATAGTTATTTAAATCTTGCTTTGGTCCCTTTTTGTGGATCGGAATTGTTATGGAGGTTTTCCATATCTGTGGGAATATGCCACAGCTGATGGACCTATTAAATATGTGCAGCAACAAAGGGGTTAGAATTTCTTTGCATCCCTTAATTAGGAAGGTAGGTATTTCGCCTATTCCAGTTGATTTTTTTTATTTTTCAATTTTCCGATAGCTTCGTGTACATCTTTATACGTGACGGCTACATGATGTAAGGACCCATGGATGTCGCCGAAATTTTCGTTTTGCATATCTTGTGAATCGCTGCTATCTATTTGTTCACTATCTGGATTGCCTATTGATGCAAATGATTGACGAAATTCATGTGCGATGTCATTATTGGAGGTTATATGAGTACCATCACTTTTTGATAGGATGAGGTCTTCCTTGGGTTTAGGCCTTAGTCGGTTTTTCACGTAGGTCCATAATTTCTCAGGCCCTTTTGTAAGTTCAGTTACAATTGCTTCGCCCCAGTGTTTTCGATCTTGTTTAGAAATTTCTGTGACTCTTTCCGGATTACTTTGTATTTGTTAAGGTCTAATTGACTCTTGGATCTCTTATATTTTTTATGATAGTACAGTTTTCTTGAGAGCAGTTTTCACAGCTCCTTTGAAAACCATGATGGGTACTTTGAAGAAGTTTTTCCCGATTCTGGTATATGTGTGGCTATCACATCTTGTAGAACTTCTTGCAATTGTTCTAACGCCTTGATTGGATCTTGTGTTAAATAGAAGTTTGACCAATCCCTGGAAGTGAGTGATAAGTAGAGTTCTTTGTAAATTCCCTTTGCGGTAGTTGCGTTTTGCTGATTTGTAATTGGGCTTAATAGGCTTATGGTTTAAGCCTTCGGTGTTTATATTTATATTAAATGGAGGGTGGTACTTGTCAATGGGAAGGAGGGGGTTGGTATCTAAGGAAACCGTTACTTCCTTCATGTTTGTGAGCACAAGGTCTAGAATGTTTCCTGCAGAGTTTCTTAGATTGTTCTCCTGGGTTAAATCTAGGTTACAGGCAAGTTCTACTACTATTTCCGCTTTTGGATTCACCATGCCGTTGCAGTACGTTGTTGTTAAGTATTTCCAGTTGACTCCAGGAAGGTTGAAATCGCCAATAATTACGCATTTTCCGGGATAATCATGGAGTTTCTTAGCTATTTCTGTGAGGTAGTTGTCATATTCATTAACATGGCGTTTAGGAGCAAAATAGTGATTTCCAACAAGTACGCTGTCACCAGATTTCCCAGGGAGCTCTATCCAGACACATTCCGTTGTTATCTCTAGGTTGGTACGCCTTAGAGCTTTAACGTTACGCTTGACTATGATTGCTGCGCCCCCTCCACGTGTAATGTTTTGTTTATTTTGTGTGCGATCCGCACGGAATGCAATCATATTTTCAGGAATAAAATCTGCGTCAAAAAGACACTCGTTGAGGTACGTTTCTGTGAGGCAGATTATGTCCGAATCGCTGTCAGTTAGATTTTCAAGCAGGTCATCTAATTTTGTTCGAAGTTCCCTTACATTCTGATAACGTATATTTAGAGATGTTCTCCTCATGTTTAAAATTGACAGTACTGACGGCTTTTCTTGGGAATCCTAATGACTCGTGTTACTAGTCGTATGATTTTGATTACTGTCTTCTTGGTTAGTGTCATCCTTAAGCATTATCGTTGAATTCTCAACTTTTTGTGTTTGGAAGTCGCATTCCTCGATGACTTCTTCGTATTTCCTGTTGTTTGTTAGCCAGCCTCTGAATTTAGAGATGTAAGAGTTTTTAGGCCATACTTCCGGGGAGTTGAGAGTTATGAAGTCTTCGTCGCATGATGCTACATGGAACGAAGCGTATGTTGGGTATCTGGTTTTCAGTCTTGTTACTATAGTATTTTTTAGGCGGTATTCACTGTACAGCCAGTTTTTCAACTCGGTTGCTGTAACTCCGGATCCATATTTGATATAAATAGTGCCTTTTTCCTGATGACCCTTGGTTTTTCCTGAGCCGCAGTCATCACGGTTGTCGCTTCTTTAATTCCATATATTGGTGCCTTTCTCGTGAGCCGTTTTTTCCTTAGATTTGTTGCTTCAGACTTTTGCATGTGGTTTATGGTCATTGACGCGGGAGTGCCGTTGTTTATTGCAATGTCTCGGTAAGTAGTCATTTGAGTTGTTCTATCCATGTTTAGAGCCTTCTCTACCCTCTGGTCTATGATACTCATTTGGCCCGTGATGACTGAATTTTGTGTCTTTAACTCTTTTAGTTCTGAAGTTATATGGTCAAGGTTGGTATTCCCCTGGACGGTGGGATTTACGTTCACTGCGCGCTTTATGTCTCCAAGGCTGGTTTTCAATGATATATTTAGTGTCTTCAAATCTTCTATTTCAAAACAGATATTTTCCAATACTGTAGTTGTCGAGGTATGTTCCCCGCTGGTGAGACTGCATTTAATATCTGTGGTTAGTTGAGAAACATCCTCGATTTTGCTCAATAGCTTTGGATTCTGGTTTAGTACTAGGAATCCTAGGTCATTTTTCAAGTTCTGCTGTAGCTCCCCAATTGATTCCATGTTGTTGTTATTTAAGTTGTCCTTAATACAAATAAGTTCTCCAATTATTTCAATATTTTGTTCTGTAAGTACGACAACTTCTTTCCTTAGTGACCCGAGCGTGGCTAGTACTTCAGCATTATCATTTATGCCTGCTACATCATCTGTGTTTGTTTTCTCGATGATGTTGATTTCAGTGTTATGTTTGGCCTGATTGCGAAGAAGGTACAGTTCTTCTTGCAATGTCTTGTTTTCGTCCGTTATGTAATTTACTGAGGTTTGTATGACGTGAACAGTTGAATTTAGTTCGCTTAATGCGTCATTGACACATTTGGGTATATAATCCTTGAAGAAGTCTACCATGAATTTGCCTAGTTTTTCAGTGTTAGCATCTTTAGCTACGCGTGCTTTTTGAAGTGTAGTATTGGCTTTCGCCGCCAAAGGTGAGAATTGAGTATTCCTTTCCGTGTGTTCTGAGGGTAGTTGTATGTTTGGTTGACTCAAAAAAGTCCGACGTTTTCCACAGTTAAATATTTTTGGAACAATGCTAGTGTTAGTTGAATTTTGGACACAGCTTACATGAACTTTGTGAGGGCATTGGTCGCACTGGTAAATTTTGTCTCTGCCATATATATCTTTGTTACACTTAGGACATGGGTACTTATAAGGAGCCATGTTTTTAATCCAAATAATTAAGATATTAGACTCACTTGAAAGTTCTTTTCACCACACAAAAGCAATCACACGCTAAGCCTCGGCAAGGCTAGTCCGCTAGGTTTGAAAACTTAGCACTCGTCGTTAACCAGCGCCCAAATTAATACTTGAAGAAGACAGTATCAATTTAAAACATGGTAATTAGCAGATGGTATCGATGATGTTAGTTGATTCCATTTGCCAGATATTCGTTACAGGTTTCAGAATTTTTACTCAATATTATAGCTTAGTAGACGGGCCTCGGGCCTCGGCTTATTTAACATACGCGAAGCGGAGCTAAAAATTTGCGACTTTACACTCCGGTGGCAGGAAGCTGTAAATAGTCCTAACTCTAATGAATACCGAATGCCATATACGCTATAGCGCTTAATTTAGATTGAAATTTCGAAATTGCCCGTAAAATAAGGAAAACGTTCTCAAAATACTATACGTAATAAAAATTACAAATTCCAATAGTTCAATTTTCACTGATTATTCTCTACTTCAGAATTAAAACTAATTCAATTATATTAGTTTACTGTAACTAAGCACCTATAAATGCGATTCTTATCTAATCGCTTGATACTTACTGGAAAACCCTCTACATTGTGGTTAATGAAAGAGAGAAATTCATTTTGGCCAGAAGATGGTAACGGTGTAAGTAAAATTACTTCTTTTTTTTTCAGTTTTTCAAGTAGTCTAATTGTATTCATTTTCTGGTTGGTCATAATTGTAGTTTGTTTCGTTTTAGCGTACTGTAAAAATTTCCACATTGTATAAATATTTAAGTTTCATTAGTAACACTTGAAAAAATGCCAACTTTTTGTAACTCCATGTTTCATGTAGACAGAATTATTTTTGGCGGGAATTTTTCCTATTACTTTCGAAACATCTTCCAAGACCTATTACTCGATGCCTCTTATTACTACGATCCCTCTGAATACCTTCATGAATAATAATTATTACTACGATCCCTCTGAACACCTTCATTAATAATAATTATAGTAAAAAATTTTATTTTCCGTAAAACCTTCAAAACATTTTAGTTAAATTACTCAAAATTTCCAACTTTAATTTTACAATGATAAAAAGTAATGCAGCTTATAGCAAACAAATTGCATTGATTCTCATTGATTTGAAGTTGCTGAATAGGAATATCGAGATCCTATTGTCTAAACGTGCCTGGTAACCCGCTTTTATACCACTTTCTGACATATGCAATACCATAAGTTTATAATGCCTCTAAGTACACAAATACGGGTTACAACTGGGCATCTTCTGCAGGCTACTGTGACGTCAGAACTCGTATAGCGCTAAGATCACAACACTTTCAATCAAATATTTTCCTATTTCAATACACTTTTGACTAAGTGCTTAGGGATAAAATAGTAACAAAAATTCGAGCAGTAATAAGAAACGATTGAAAAATAATAACGAAAGTTCGAACAGTAATAAGGACAAGTTTGATGAGGAGATGGTATTTCATTGATTTTCTGTTATTTAGTCTGAACTTTGAAATCATCCGTTTTACACTACGTATCTTTCACCTTGAAAATTCGTTTTCCGTATTCATCACATTTATATTACATGAGAATTTTGGTTATGGAACTTATATAAGAAATGTCTGAACAGAAACATGGCAAATTGAACAGAAATGGGGAAGTTTGATCATAAATAGTGAAACTTTAAACATAAATAGTGAAACTTTAAACATAAATAGTGAAACTTTGAACAGAAATAGTGAAACTTTGAACAGAAATAGTGAAACTTTGAACAGAAATAGTGAAACTTTGAACAGAACTAGTGAAACTTTGAACAGAAATAGTGAAACTTTGAACATAGATAGCGAAACTTTGAACATAGATAGCGAAACTTTGAACATAAATAGTGATACTTTGAACAGAAGGAGTGATACTTTGAACAAAAAGAGTGATACTTTGAACAAAAAGAGTGAAACTTTGAACAGAAAGAGTGAAACTTTGAACAGAAAGAGTGAAACTTTGAACAGAAAGAGTGAAACTTTGAACAGAAAGAGTGAAACTTTGAACATAAATAGTGAAACTTTGAACAGAAGGAGTGAAACTTTGAACAGAAGGAGTGAAACTTTGAACAGAAAGAGTGCAACTTTGAACAGAAAGAGTGATACGTTGTACAAAAAGAGTGATACGTTGTACAAAAAGAGTGAAACTTTGAACAGAAAGAGTGAAACTTTGAACATAAATAGTGAAACCTTGAACATAAAAAGTGAAACCTTGAACATAAAGAGTGAAACTTTGAACATAAAGAGTGATACTTTGAACAGAAAGAGTGATACTTTGAACAAAAAGAGTGATACTTTGAACAAAAAGAGTGAAACTTTGAACAGAAAGAGTGAAACTTTGAACAGAAAGAGTGAAACTTTGAACAGAAATAGTGAAACTTTGAACAGAAATAGTGAAACTTTGAACAGAACTAGTGAAACTTTGAACAGAAATAGTGAAACTTTGAACATAGATAGCGAAACTTTGAACATAAATAGTGATACTTTGAACAGAAGGAGTGATACTTTGAACAGAAGGAGTGATACTTTGAACAGAAAAGTGAAACTTCGAACAGAAGGAATGAAACTTTGAACAGAAAGAGTGAAACTTTGAACAGAAGGAGTGAAACTTTGAACAGAAGGAGTGAAACTTTGAACAGAAGGAGTGAAACTTTGAACAGAAGGAGTGAAACTTCGAACAGAAGGAATGAAACTTTGAACAGAAAGAGTGAAACTTTGAACAGAAGGAGTGAAACTTTGAACAGAAGGAGTGAAACTTTGAACAGAAGGAGTGAAACTTTGAACAGAAGGAGTGAAACTTTGAACAGAAGGAGTGAAACTTTGAACAGAAAGAGTGCAACTTTGAACAGAAAGAGTGATACGTTGTACAAAAAGAGTGATACGTTGTACAAAAAGAGTGAAACTTTGAACAGAAAGAGTGAAACTTTGAACATAAATAGTGAAACCTTGAACATAAAGAGTGAAACCTTGAACATAAAGAGTGAAACTTTGAACATAAAGAGTGATACTTTGAACAGAAAGAGTGATAATTTGAACAGAAAGAGTGATACTTTGAACATGAAGAGTGATACTTTGAACAAAAAGAGTGAAACTTTGAACAGAAAGAGTGAAACTTTGAACAGAAAGAGTGAAACTTTGAACATAAATAGTGAAACTTTGAACATAAACAGTGAAACTTTGAACATAAACAGTGAAACTTTGAACATAAATAGTGAAACCGTGAATGTTTGAACTGGAATAAGAAATATTTGAACAGGGTTTAAAATATTAATTATATTAAACCTACGTAAAATAATTAGAAGCCCATATCATTCAAACATTTTCTTTTTATTCGAGATTCTACAAATATTGTTTAGCATTTAACATTATCCTTCACCTACAAAATGTAGAACTTACAAACGTTTTATTAATTAAAGAAAGTCTGCGATATACTTATTCACGAAATATTATTCGCCTCATTGGATCTCATGTGATAATGAACTTCGTAAAACATTAAACTGTGTGTGTTATCACACATACACTCGGCTAACCTGCAAATCTGCAGGGCCTTGAATATATAATGCGTAGCTAGGTCGTTTTCATCACTATAATTTTTCCTTACGGTTTTGTTAGTTTTATATACCATAAACATACACATATGAAGAGCTAAGTTCAGAACTCTTAAGTACTGGTATGGACAATGAAATTCGTATCCACCGTAATAAAAGGTGCGAAATTTGCATTCCTCCTCATTGCGGGGATGACAACTCCCTAAATGGCAAATATTTGGTTTTGGCATTCCGTACATTTTGTGTGGTTTGAGGTGTACGGGAAACATGAGGATAGTATCTCCCGCAAATTCTTCCAATTTGAATTGATGGGTCTTCTTATTTATGATACACGGAAACTGTCTAGCAAACATGTCAATTAATGACCCTGCGGGTAATTGTACTGTAGAAGTTAGTAATCTGTACATCGCTAAGTGTTTCAAACCAAAATTTATATTAGGGCCATTAACGTATTGCCATATATAACCTTCACCATCGTCTACATTATAAACTTCAATCGGTGAGGGGTTTATTAGTAAATACCCCGTTTCGGGATCTGTAGTCCTTTCGGATTTTCCGTAATCTTTATCCCATCCGATAGCACCAAAATTTTCAATTAGTCTAAAGTTGTTTCGTCTAACAGCGGCTTCTAAAGTAATGGGTGAATTCACTCTTCCATCCTCACTACAGCAGATAGGACAGGAAAGCGTGTCCGGCGTATTGTCAGTTTCGGAGAACGCTTTTGATTCGTCCCTGATGGAATAAAAATTAGCCGAATACTCTAATTATAAGTCTGGATACAAATGGACATGCAAGGGTTAACTATATTGTTAGGAGTATACTTACAATTTAACTAAGTCCATTTCTAAGTGACGTGGATATCGTTAGCCGGAGTGAAAAGCTTGAAGAGTCGTAAAATGACTTATCTTTTAAACTACTGCGTCTTTTATAGGATCTTATCGCGAGAAGAACATCCAAGATATGATGGGTGTATTTTCTCAATCAACGACGTAGCGGAAATTTACCATGACCCTCTGAACCAGGGTATTTACCATTGCACCCTCAAACACGTTGACGAAAGATGATATGACGCTTCTTTAAGCCTAACATAAATAATTTCCCCTCCCACCATGTTGTCGAAGGTCAACATGGCGTTAAAAACCCCAACCCATGACAAGGCTTAGCGATGCGTTCAATTTTCATCTCCAATATCGGAGTTAATATGTCCTCGTATTTGCATTCTAAAACATTGCAGGTTGCGAAATTCATGGTTTCGCCAGTCCTCGTGAGGAATCAGGTACACTGTCGTATCCGAAAACTGCACTCTCTTTGTACCGTCTACTTTCAAACTTCCCGCCTACTTCGTTAATAATATGACATCTAGTTTTAAGCCTAACTTCCTGAACACGTGTCATGGGTTTTAACCGCCATAATTCAAAAGTGGATCCCTTATCAGTTATGTCATGCATTTATTATTTCCTTCGAAAAATAAGATAACCCTATCTCAAGTGTTCGATATGAGATTAAACGTCGTCATGAGATTACACGCCAACTTTACCCTATCGGTTCACGCCAAGTCTAACATCACGTCTTTCACGCCAATTCTGCCCATCAGTTCACGCCAAGTCTGACATCACGACTTTCACGCCAATTTCCCCCGCCAGCCCACGCCACTGTTTGAGTACCGACATACTGTTACTACTTACACCGGTAACGTATTACGCATAATCATTTTAGCACGCGTAAATACCATTTCGGAAAACACACAGTGGCGAGGCCACCATTGGGTATTATCAGAAGGGGATAATAGAAGAAAGATGTCTCTCTGTATCCTCTTAATGCTTTGGTTATGTAACGTCATTCTTCCCAGGCTCACCCTTTTAGTTTGCTATCCCGCTCATCAAACTACAAATGGGCATCGCACCGTAAGGTGAATTCTATAATTGTTTGGCACTAAATCCCCAGCAATCATCCCACAAACCTCGTCTTGACGTGGGACAAAAATGCACAAGCACGTCTTGCCAAATAATTCAATGCTATTAGAGTAATCAGGAGGGAACTATTTGTTGTGTATGTGATTCGGTTTAGTAACCTTGCTCTAAATGTTCCGATGTTAGGAAGAGTGACGTTACACTTACCCCGCTTTGTGGTACACTTCTCTCGAAGAGAAGTATTATATACTTCTGGTATTATCCCTCGCACCAAGGGTCACCGCCAGACGGTAACAAAGTTGACTACTGGCAGGAGGCTAGTCAACTTGCACTGCCTATAGCGGTGCTTCTAGGCGAGAGAGAGAAGACCTTAATGGCGGCATCACAACTTCGTTTTAATTCTCTGTATGTAATTTCTAAAATGGTCTACTCTCTTACAAATGTACACCGATTAGACTGAGTGATCGGTCCTCCAGGCGCTATTGAGTGTCAAGCCACAACAATAATCATTCTTGTACACGAACGTTTTATAGTTTTAGGTTATTAAGGTTGGCGAGCAAGTCCGGAGAGTCATGTACCGTTCACTAATGTGAAAAGGTTTCGATCTATATGCAGAAATATATGATCCACGAAGTTCACTTCAATAATGGTTAGTACCGTGGACATCATCTATGAGGAGAAAACCCGAAATAAAAACTTTGCAAGAGTGAAGAGGCGTGAATTTTTTCCCCCTCCCGACGCCCGTTAGTCGCGAAGAGAAAACTTTTTCCTCTCGAGAGAGAACTGTGATAAATGGCCACTGCCAAGATAATCTGACGTTTCCTAGAAACGGCGGGATTCAACTGTATTTCCCGCAAGTGAGAAGCCGCTGCATAAGATACAACCATGATACGATTGTAAGAAAACCGGTTTTACGCACAATTTTCTCACTACGCGACGCTAGTGTTTTTATTTTCACCTCTCTGCCTCGCTGTCCGGGAGGAACGGTACCGTTTCTAGCCTGTAAAAATACTTCATAGATGATGGCCGGCGCGAGGTAGGGAGAAGTGAACTTCGTGTAAAGTCATATATTTCTGCTATATGGTAATATTTGCTGGGTGTATTGCGTCGGCTCAGATGACCCAAAACACTGGAACCACTGGTGATTGTAAAATTTTATATATTGGGGAAATGGAGGAAGGGGGGGGGTTAAGTTAAGTGTGACCTTCTTCGTTTAACTGGTAATGAATGGAGATGAATATAACAAGCCATTGGTACTGAAACGTATTTCTTTTTATGTAATCTTTACCCTTACCTTTGGTTATATACCGTTATCATATTTGTCCAGTGTTACAGATAGCTACCTACTAAATGAAACCACACAGGATAAACGATGTTGCTTTGTCTTAAATAGACGACATTAGTTATTTAGTTTATTAACTAGTCTGAACAAAATAAATTTAAATTATCATATTTTTTGAACATCAGTCTTCTTAGCAACTTACAGATTTAAACTTTTTTGGGTGCAAATTTGAAAATTTGTCAAGCCAGCAACAATTAAATCTATGTCCGTCAAGGTGCTTACACGAAATCCCTTGAAAATAATTAATTTCATGATAAAATGTTTTCGGAAAATGTAATTGTTCTTGAAAAAGCGTAGATATGTAATTTTTTCAATTAATTTAGAGGGAATAGATCGATTGACAGTAAAATCAGTTGATTGAATTTAATATTTTTTAAGGATTAAATGGATAAAAATAACTAAAAAAAATTGCAATATCTGAACTTCAGCCAATTGATAAACCTCACACATATCGTTTGTTTTTTCGGTCTTGGTCCAAACCAAGACGTTTTTTTATAATATTTCTTACGACACTAATCATTCTCAGATTCCCAGTTAATCAATTACAGATGACGTGTAAGGATTTAAGCACTGTCAAGGGCATGGCTTTGAAAAAGATGGCACTTAATACCGTAAGTACAGTGAAAGGTACAATCGTATGCGCCGATTATGTTGGGTGACTGGGCCATGGGCCCTAATCACGTGACATAAATAGGGTTCAGTATAGCATAGAATAATTAGGCGTATCTTCTATAATCAGTGTAATTTTCACGAGATTTTGTACAAATGGGCTTCGTTTATAAATGGAGTGTTTAACGGATGACCCCTTAAATTTAATTAAGAAACTGATTTAGACAATGATTGCTAATTTAATTATGAGGTACGTCATCTCTAAAATCCATCAATTATAACTTGTTAAGCGTGGCCCTTCAGACAAGATGTCATAGAATTAAAGTTACATTTTCGATTCAAAATTGATTTCCCATAGAGCGGCAGTACATTGGTCCTGCCTCTCTTTTTGGAACCCCTGAATGGTTTTGTAATACAGCCATCTTGGAAAATGGCGGCTGGGAAAGTAAAAACCTTCTTTAGGGAAAATCGTTTCATCAGCAACCTTAGTACCCCGGTTGACTATTTGAATTTAGCCTCAGAAATCTTGGCGCCACAAAATGTAATCGAAACACTCATTAACAGAAAAATTAACTTTTTATTGAAACAAGGGGTGCTTTTAGCCAAAACATGTAATACAAACACGCGTGTGACGTAAGTTTTAATTTGGGGAATAGTGATATCGAATTTTCTCCATAAAGATTCTAAAAGGTCGCTTAAAATGCTATGAAACATAGGCAAAACTTAATATTTTGTGACGAACTGCATTACGAGAATAATAAATAACTTTTCCGATAAATCGACCAAACGTAATGGTATTTGAACGATTTGTAATGCGACCCTGTTAATAGGAGAATTCAGTCTTAGAAAGGGCCAATTTTCCCTTACAAAATCCATTACTTTCCATGTTTTAACCTTTCCAAGAAAAACTCTTCTAGTCTGGGCTTTATTTTTAATGAAACTTATTGATTAGATAAATGCATTATAATTTTTATTTCAGTTACCCTGGCAACAGAAACATTAGGGAGAGTGATTGGTAAACAAAAATATCTTGTCAAAAAGATATTTTAGATTCTTTTGGCAAACTCTGTTCTTTACAAGACTGGAAATATCTTACACGCCAAAACAGTTATCAAAGGAGAGTAGTAAATTGTCTCGAAATTTGACCTTAATAGGATTGTTTGTACTATGGTCTTTGAATTTCGGATTTAAGACGCTACGGTTTAAGCGGAGCCCAAAATGGCGCTAAACGAAATGAAATTTCTTGGAAATAATAGATATTTCAAATACAGGTATAGAATTTGAAATTTTAAAATCGTAAATGTTATTTATCCTTGATTTTCAAGAACCCCTCATTTATTATAGGTTCGGCAATGAGACTGAAATTGAGTACGCAGTAATTGAAGTGAGTTTTTAATCATTCATTCTCATTGTTGATGCCTCAGAATTAAGATTTTCTGGTTGACGATTGCATTTCCATTTCTTGTCAGGTATGGGATACAATCAAATGCAAAATAACCTGGTTCGAAATAATGGCGGATTATTTAAAACGATCCCTGAACATGAAGTAAATTTCACAATTGGAACTCTAATTAGACGACTATTAATTTGGGGCGAGCGAGAAAGAATTGCCTTAACGCGATGAAATAATCCTCGCTCGTTTGATAAAATTGGTCTGCGGAATGTGGAAAACTCAAAATGTATTCGAACCGAGGAGTCAAACAGTTGCGAAAAGTGATTTTAGACAAAAATTTACGAAAAATACTTCAATTTTAATCTTACTTATCTATCAGAAACGAATATCATTCAGTTTACGAAAACTTATGAGATTTTATTTAGTTTATATTTTAATTCATTTTGTCGCTTTATTTACAGAGTCAAGTGGGCTCCTCTTCCAGTTTCTCTAATAAATTCATTATATATCGAATCTACGGATGACTTGTTCACTGTAACTGATTAAAACGCTATAGTTAACTACGTAACTAAGAATTATAGATACTTAAACCTTACGATGGTTTTAGAAATTTCATATCTTCACGCTTGACACGCCACGCTCAATTTTCGATAAACGACAGGAACATTTCACTCCGTCTTCTCCCCACGGAACGACCAACACGATAATCCTTTCGTGTGCCCCGAAGAGAGTCACGTCCACGTTCTGGTCCTTCTTAAACATGGACTCTTTAGTATATCAATAAACATTCCATTCACTACCCAATTCAATAACTTCAATTCTCGGTTTAATTAGGTGGTGATTTTAATTGTGGTCACTTTGGTCATTCTGTCACTTTTGCTCGTCGTTCACTCTATCGTAATGAACAAATACAAATCGGTGCCCATCAAGAAAGTGGTCAAGAAAATGGCCGGAGAAACCCTGGAAAATGTTTGGGAGAACGCGTCGCTCTTCTGCCTCGAACGTAAGCGATTAAGCGCACGCTTACAATTGACAACAATTCACCCTTGAGCGAATCATTTCTCTATGAGGGACTCAATTATCAAAGATTATGTCCCCATAACGAAAGATGGCTGGCGCTTTAATCACACATGGAAAAACGAACTGTATGATTATGTTCCTTACAACGATTCCGTCCGTGTTGCCCGACATTACTTGTCGTCTGCTGGCTTCGTCGTGGCTAATCGGAGTGACTTTCATTCTGTTTTTCTTGGGTTCTTATTTGCGGACGGAGTTCACAACGGAAAGCTACAATCGCATCGACACTCTCTTGGACTTGATCAAATCAGGAATTCCACCATTAATGTTGCCGGAAACATACGAACAGCTCCAAGTTTCGGTGAATATCCATCTGTATGTTAAAGGGCTACACCAGAGGCTTGCGGGGTCTCTGTCATTACACGTGCAAACGGCAGACCGCCTTTTACCTCTTCAAAAGCTACCGCCCGCAAGTCGCTGGTGGAGCCCTTTAAGCTTACCAATTCTTCTGACATCATTGTCGCGTATCTACAGGCAAGCCAGGACCCGGCTGTTAAGGAATGGCTAGGCGCATTCGATAAGATGAAACTATTTGAAGAACTTTCAGTTACTTTGGATAATGATTTCGAACCCGTTAATTCCGGGAAAAAATCTATGATATTAACGGTCGAAATGCTGCTTTCCATGGTACCGTATATAAGGATGAGCACGCCAGGCCTAGACGATTTCGAAAAGGACATCAAAAATTTCGTAGAGGTCATCAAGAGCAAAGGTGGATTTTACTTTTCGGAAGAAGACGTCGCGTTCGACTACGTACACACCATATTCAACACCTCTTGGGTGAGAAGCATTCCCCAACTGCACGAGTCCGTCCAACTGAGGTTGGTAACAATCGTATGGTAAATTTATGAATGGGTTTTGACGAATGTTCTATCGCAGCATGGCGCCCATTTTCGAAACGAAAGTTTTCAAATATCTGGACTTTGAGCTCGATTACAGAATTGAACAGCTCAAATGGAAGAAACCGTTGAAAAGCGTGACTTATTTGGACCTGAGTAGCGTCGGCGTTCCTTTCTACATTCTTCTCATGTTGTTGTCGGGAACAGTAGCCGTCGTCACAACAGAAATTATCTTCTATTAAATAACACGAACTCGTAAAATTAAATACGTCACCGCACCAAATCTAAGTTTCTCACTAATACACAAACTTTGAATTTATTTCGAAATGTAAAGTTCACGAACGAAATCACTGCGTGTTGGAATCTACTCTTAAACTTGCTCTCTCTCTCTGCGAATTAAAAAAAAATTAAACTTGACAAAAACAGTTTTAGTTTCATCAAAAAACTTGCCGATAGAATAGCTTTTCGTCATCTTAATGACAGTTTTAACTAAAGTCGAAAAAAGACAGATGTGGGCGTATTTTCCAATTGAAACTTGAAAATATACCGAAATTTAAACTGGATTTCTTGTAAATTGGCGATAAAATGTTAATTTTAAAATATAAAATTGTATTTTCTCCTAAAGTTGAAAGGGTTAATTGTAATTACGGCTTAAAAGCGTTCAATAAAACCTAATTTATAATATGTCGCCTTAATATGAAATGAGTTAAAGGGGTAAGTCTCATTTAAAGTGAACCTTTTAGATACAATTTACTGAGGTAGGGGTTATTTTAAAGTTTAAACTACAACAAATTCCATTAAAATAGGTTAACATCTCACCAAAATTCTAATTTTTGAAATAATGTAAATAAATCACCCAAAAATCGATTGTGATAATCGAAATGGGCGGGGAATTATTTTCTTTCCCCTTCCACATTATAATTACATAAGAGTTTGGTCCACGCGCCTGTTCACGCGAAGAGAGCGCTTCAATTCCTCAGAAATCTTGGCGCCACAAGATGGATTCGAAGAAAACTAACTTCTCAACATCGGGAAGATTTTGCTATTACGTATGATACAAACACGCTTCCGTTTTATTCATATCGAATTTTCTCCTCAATATTTTGTGAGAAAGGCTTAACTAAAGCCAAATACCTATTATTTTCCATAAACTCTATTACGAGAATAACTATTTTGTGGAAAACCCGACCAAACGTAATATTTTAAAAAGACATGTAACGCGAGCTCGTATATAGCAGAATTCAGGCTTAGAAAGGGTAAAAATTCCCCTACAAAACCCATTCCCTTCCACGCTTTAAGTACAACTCTTCTAGTCTGGATTTTATTTCTAGTTAAAAATATTGATTAAAAAAATGCATTACTCATCATTTTCATTTAAGTTACCCTGGCAACAGACACATTAGTGAGAGTGTTTGGTTAACAAAATTAGCTATTAAAATGATATTTTAGACTCGTTATGCAAACTATGTTCGGTACGAAACTTGACATACTTAGACGTAAAACGGTACTCGAAGGAGCGTAGTAAATTGTCTTGAAATTTAATAAAATAATTATAATCTGTAATTTTACTCTCGCTGAAAACAAAAGTTAATTTGAAGCGAGATATTTTTGCAGCTGCCAATAATTATTTATTAAACCTTTTTGTCTATTAAAAATGTATGGAAAAGGCGTCAGTTCAAAACGTATTTCGCGATAGTTGGCATTTTTAAAACCTTGGTGATATCGAAATTTCTTCTCAAAGTTTTGTACGAAACACTTAAAGGTAGGGTGAAAGGTAAAATCAAGTGTTTTTTTTACTGATTCTTCTACTAATTATAAGACCGATCTGCATAGGAAATATCTCCGAATGATTTTGAAATTCAAATTAGTTTGAGACTTCATTATATATAATTGGAAATTAGCACCTTCGACCAATCGCGTAACGCCCCTCCCTGCCTTCTTGTAAACAAATAGCCAAAGCTTAGTGTTCAAAATGTTGGTTGTCATGGTACCAGGTTGTACTAGAAGCGAGAAGACAAGGAAAAGAAAGGCAATAGAAAACGATGAAAACCCTATTAGCTTTAATGTATTACCGAGAGATGAAATATTGAAAAGAAAATGTATAAGTGCAATATTTCGAAAGTGTGACTGTGATGAAATTTCTTTCAACGGAGATGACAAGGTGTGCAGCCAGCATTTAAAAAATTAAGATTTTTACAAAACTAGCGAAAGGAAACGTTTACAACCAAATACAGTGCCTTCTGTGATGTTAACTCACTCTGGTAATTCAAGTCAAATCAATAACCAAGCTGTGGAAAAAATGCCTGTGATATTAGTCTGACAACCACACAAAATGAAAATTTATCAGATCCATTGTCAGGACCTAGAGTTGTCTTATCACCCGTTACCAACATATAATATCTTCGAAAGGAATTTGTGACTGTAAAAAAGGAAAATTTAAGAACGTGAAGCCAGTTTTTATAAAGAAATGGAAACCGAAAATTCTCAGGATATTCCATGAAACAGTAAGAGTGTATTGGAGAAATCAAATTTGGCAAGAAAGAGATTACCCAAAAAACGCCTTGCCTAAGTGTGGAAGATTTTGGTGATATTTCAGTTATAAACTCTGAGGCTGTTGATTGCGCATCTCAAAATAATGCAATGCTTGGCAACGGAAATGTACCTGATGACTTGAAACAAACTGACTTTAATGTTCCTACGTATACAAATAGTGAGATGATTCAATCTCAAGAAAATGTTCCTAATAATATGGTATTACTCAAGCTGAAACCAATTTATCTGATGAACTGAATCAAACTCAAGACCCCGTTTCCATTTATAGAAATTGCGACTTTCTTCAAGCTCAAAGAAGTATTTTTACAACTAGGGAAATGACTCTTGGAATGGTATCTACATCTACACCTTTACTTACTCAAAACACCAACAAGGATGCCACAACACAAGCGTCAGTTTATATCCGCAATAGAATTTCAAAATACTCAACCAGAAAACTCAGTCGAAATGTTTTTAAACTAAGGAATAAAATTGTAAAAATGCCAAAGCAAACTTCTACTCTAAAAACTACATCAAAAAGTCTGACTAAAGAAATAAATTGTTCAAGTAAAGGAAATTATCGAAGACGCCACCATTCTCTAAGAACTTAATAGCAAAATTCCTCAACGAGCAAATACTTGCTTATGGAATAAAACTATTTTTCACCAAGAATCCACGCTGAGAATTTGCGGTGTTATTTTTAAGAAGTCTCCGGCAATGTACACGTACGTGAGGGAGTTAGAAATTCTTCATTTGCCTCATCGAACTACTCTTAAAGATATATTACCCATTAAACTGGAGAAGACGGAATAAATTCTTTGGTAGTGGACCGACTTGCAACTGAATTTTCAAAACTATGAACAAGAAATGATTGGCTCTCTGATGTTCGATGAGATGAAGATTAAAGCTACAAAGCTGTACGATCCTAACCTAGATATTATTTTGGGCCGAAAGAGTTTGTCTTTTCAAAGAAATCCAACGGTAGTAATGAGGACAAATTAATAACACACATACTTTGTTTCATCTTTCAAAGACTAAGCAACAATTTTAAGCTCCCAACTGCTTATTTCTTTGTGGCAAATTTAGGTGGTGAACAACTATGTCAACTAATCCTTAAGGTCATAGAATCCGTAGAACAAAGTGGGTTTCGATTATTAAAACTCGTTGCGGATAATGCTAAGACAAACACCTCCGCTTTCAAAAAAATTAACAATGGTGTCGTAACTCACGAAACTGTTCATCCGTTAGACAATGAAAGGAAACTTTTTGTGAGGTATGACGAAAGCCATTTAATTAAAAACATACGTTCACAGTTTTTGTCAAGATATGTGTTGTTTATAGGAGTCATAATTTCTTCTGACTACCTCATTGGGTTATATAACAAGCAGAAAGGAATGGTTGTGAAAGGTTTAAGATTCTTAACTGCATTCTAACATCTAGTCTAGCGTTTACGAGGATGAATCATTAGTGAAAAAAGAGGTAGGTGTTTGTCTTATACACTAACCCCTCTAGTAAGAATCGAACACTCCACCTTACCCTCTTGAAATCTTAAAGAGCATAAAGAAAAGGCTCATATAGTGAATAAGAGGGAATTTTAGGAGGAAGTATCTAATTATTAAACCATATTCACCCGAAACATTTTGGGTACCCACCCCGATAAATTTTCGTTCTAACTTTTAATACCACTAGGCTAAAGGCTAATTACCCGAATAACCGACAAAAATTCGGGTACCCGCACCGATACCGGAAAACAACATTTTTGATTACCCGAACTCGATTCGAAATTGGAAAATCACTACCCACATACCTCTATTAATTAACCAATATTTTGTAAATAAACTTGCTACTAACCTTAATTTTGGAGGGAATAGCTTGTATAGCGGTATCTAATTCCTCTTTCAAAGATCCTGGGGTAGGTACTGTTAAATAAGTTAGAACTCTTCCAAACAGTGTATGAAAGGCGCGCTTCTGAAGAATCTCTAACGGCAATCCGCATTCGGCAATTAGCGTGTACATCAGCAAGGATCCAAAAGATACTTGCTCCGGTGACTTCAAATCGACCTTCGCAACTTTCTTTGGCGGCGGAACTTCAGGCGTAAGGGTGACCGGAACACCTTAAGGGCCTTCTTTCACGCGCAGAATCAATTTGTGCGTCTCCTGTCGAGAAGAGAGAGAAAACACATTATTGGAGAACATTTTATAATAGTGCTATTATTATATTGAATGAATAATACCGTGGCATGGCGCACCAAATTAAATCCACTGCTTCCATTAGATTTAATTTTTTCCCGCATTGCCGGCATTCTCCCCAGAAATTCGACTTCTTTCGCTTTGCGCCAACCGCTGTCTCAGGTTCGTGTCGCAGATAAATGAAATGGTCCTGGATGTTTTTGGTACCAAATCCACCACTTTCAAATTTAGCCTCAAATACTGTATTGGGCCTCAACTCGTCCAGGCTGCAATTGCTCGACCCAGAATTGTTGGCACTGCCTCTTGGAGACTGATCGTCCAAAGAGGAATCAAAAGACAAAGAAGCTTGGCTTGACATACTGAAGAACGAAAAAAAAAATAAAAGTCAAAAATCAAAATGTTTACTTAAAAATTGCGAACTAGGAAATCTCCGAGTTTAAAAAACTCAATAAAAATATTTCTCGTTGAAAAAATAAAGGTTGAAGTAGTTTTTAAAAAAACTGTTCTTGCTAAAATTTAACTTTACAAAGTAAAGAAAAATTAACTCTTATCGTTGCAGAAAGCACAATAAAAGTGATTGTAACTTGAGTTTCTCAGGCGAATTCAATTCAATTGAACGGGGGAGAGGAGTCAAAGGTGAGCCTGCCAATAAACGGGGCCCATTTTCAGCGTCCATCGCGTATCCCGCTAAATCTTCAACACAAAACCAGCGAAACCCCTTCTCAAAAACTATCCTTTCCCCCGAATCGAAGTATGGAGGATACATGGCGGGAAAGTAAAGTTTCTCTACGACTCACAGTGGTGGAATCACCAGAACAATCTTCTTTTGGCGCCTTCTTTAACCTCTTTTCCGTGAACACTATAGAAGCAGAAGGGCGCATTCTTCGATAAGAAGCTTGGGGAGAGCAAGGTGCACACTCACTGCCTACTACCCTACCTTCCTTCCCAAAAGAGATAAATGCCAAGGCTTTCAATATTAAGCATAAAATTGCATATGTTAAAAATGAGCATCAAATTAAGGTTTTTATATTAAGCATAGATCTTTTAATCTTATAAATATCGGACTTTCATCTTATTAATTGTGAGCTTATGTCTAGCCAGTTTTAGATGTATTCGGTTTTCACTCTTATCAAAAGGTAAAGCAGTAGTTGGTTAAAGTTAGTTAAAATAAGTATTTATGTAAGAGCAAAAGCCTCAACTTCGATTCTTATTTCGTGCGAGGGGACAATCATTCTCCCATTGCGAACTCATAAAAACTTTCAATACTTCAAATTTAAAGCAATAAATCCAATTGTTATACTGTATGTAATTTGACTTAACCGAGGGAGGGTTCACCTTCCTTTCCATTTCTTAATAGAAATCCCACAAAAATATACCTTCCTTTTCATTTTACGATAACTAAACACCGAGGGGTTAATCACTATCAAGATTCCCTGAATGTAGAAATTTTAGCATTGCGAAGGGCAGGAATTTTAAGGATTATATTTAATCCTTTACAAAACGCTGGGTCACCGGCCCCTCGGTAAAAAGCGAGCTCAGCCGATCCCATTGAACAAGGGTCATTGCTAGCCCAATATAAACATTTTGGCGCCAGTAATTTCCGTGAAGTGGGACCTCGTCTTTTTCAAAGGTTAGGTATTCTGCCGCGAAGCGAATCTCAACGTCGGCGAGGGGGGTTGACTTGTATCTAGATTATCAGATAAATGGTGCTTTTTCCTTCTTTTTTTTGGAATATCTCGCTATAAACCATTTCGGAAATTACATTCAGAGAAACCAACACACAGGAGCGTGGCCGCCATTGCGGTATTCTCCCTCTCGCTCGGGCTCTTAGTGAGAGGGAGAATACCCCAATGTGTGTTGGTTTCTCTCTATGTAATTTCCGAAACTGTCTATTAAAATGGAAAATCGGCCTGACAGTATGACCGCGGCAAAAACCCTAGAAAAATAAAATAACAACCAGGCATAGTTTCTTCTCTTGGAAATTTCCTATTAAAATAAGACGATTTTAAAGACATTTATAGTATCTATAAAATTACATCGTTCAATTAATTAATTTATATTTATTTACCAGAACTTTAAGCTCAATTAAAACTATTAAACAGGCCGGGCTTTGCTTATTGATTCTAATGCTTGACAACGGGACTGGGTTGTAAAAGCAAAACAAGGATTTATGAAATTAGTATTCGTGTTAGTTTGGTATATGATTTCAACAGCTTTCAATGCATTGGCATGAGATTTCGTAAATTATGCCTCCGCGTTTAAAGGGATGCAAATTAATTTTTAGTTTGTTAATTAAGGCTGATAGTAGTTTTTAAGGATGTGCAGGGTTTTTCTGGTATAAGGGAAGAATAGTTTCAAAATCCCCCACAAAAATGCCAGCCTCAATCTACTTTTATAACTTTTTTTTTTTTTCATTTCTTTTTCTGAAAAACTTTTGCCTATTTCAAGACGATGATGTCAATAGAAAAACCCGTATACCACGATGAACGTGAAGATGGACCAAGCATTGGGCCTCGTGTTTAAAACCTGTTAGTAAAAAGCTCTCCTATACTCTTTTAGTGGCTTGGAAGGGCAGCAAAATCAGTATCTTCCACACTTGTTTTTTGGCGTTTTTATAAGGTACTCACAGACTATAGAGCGCCTTGCATTCACTAGGTATATGAGATGTCTCTAATCTCTCAACGTGCCAAAAAATCCCCCGAAAATCTACAGCCTTTTGTTAGCATAGAAGGGACTATTTCTAGTTTCAATAGCATGATTCACAATAACAGAGTGACATTGGCGTGCTTTGAAATTAAAGGCGGTGGTGGTTAATAAAAAAAACCGCATCGGTGCAATGAACGTAAAAATGAAGGTTAAAGGTTGCCCAAGAAAAGAAAAAGGTCAATTCGTACACTATGCCCGACTAAAGGGCACCCTACACGTGGGGCCCGTTACTTAAAGCGGCCTTTACATGCTCAATGTTTTGCACAAATTAATTGGGGGCATTTATAAAATTCATCATCTTATAAATTATTCCCAAGACTTTTCACTAATTGCGCAAAAAAATCAATCATGATATTGAAAGCTCAATATGTAGAACAAAAATTTTAAATTTTATTGGACAAATATATGATCATATTGCACACGATTTATTCAATTATATTGAACATATTTTATCGCAATAAAAAAGTTGATTTTGAGTCCATGTACCGTATACAATTTTTATGACCAAACATAACATATAAATCGTCACATACACAGAGTTTAGTTTTAATCGAATACGAAATATTGTTCGTATAAATATAATGCTGCAATATGTTTTCGGAAATGGAAAATCATTTACTGTAAATAGATCTATAATTAATAATATTTGGTTAGAAAACAAATTCCTATAATTAAAAATTAAAAGTTATTAGGCTTATGAAATACTTGTAATATGCACCTTTAAAACCTAAAATATGTGTAATTTCAAGCCCAAGTTCCAAAATAAATTTTTCCGCCTTTTAATCTACTTCTGCCATATGATATATCTTATGAAAAAAACCGGTGCAGTGAACGTAAAAATGAAGGGTTGCCAAAGAAAAAAAAAGTAAATTCGTACACTATGCCCGGTTAATGTAATTTAACAGACATTCCTCGTTGGAAACATAATAACACCTATTGGTGGTGGGGGTGTTATTTTTTCATATATCTCACAATAACCTAGTTTGACTCATCTGCAAATTCCCAACCTCTGACCTGGGAGTATGTATACTACAATTGCTCCCAGCTCCGGCCTCGAATACTCATATAATTTGACTAAATATACACACAACCAAACCATTTTCTCAAAAATTTACAGGGTTTTTTAAAAAGGGCCGTCGAACCCAATTGACTTTTAGTCAAAAATTTAACCTCTATGACATTCAATTAATTAAAAAATTGTAAGCAACTTGATGGCCTTGGCCAGATTAGAGCCTTAGAAGTTAGAGCCCCATCGGTTGTAAGGCTCCAGCAATCTAGAACGTTTTACTTACTCTCGACGCGTTACCTTTAATAGTGCTAAAATGATTACTCGAAGTAATCATTAAACCCTTAATAGAAGAGCAGATACTTTTAGTGATTATCCCCTCTATGAGTTTACAATTATGCCGATGCATACTGGTGAGATATCCAACTTCAATTCTCTCCCTAATTTCCCCATAAGTAAATACCTAACTTTTTATAGTGTGATAATTTAATTTAGTAATTAAATAATGAACCAGGAATTAGCCAGAAAAGAGGCTTATACTAAGGAGAATATTTAGTGATAGATCTATAATTGATAGTATTTCGTTAGAAAATTGGAATAATTCCCCATCAAACGTAATTAGGCTTAGTAAATACGTGTAATATACAACTTTAAACCGTTAAATATTTGTAATTTCAAGCCCAATTTTAGAAATAAATTTTACCGCCATTTAATCTACTTCTGCCATATGAATTATCTTATCTCACTTTCATTTTTTTTACGACATACCGTAGTTGGGTCAAGCTGACATTAAAAAAAAAACCCGCGTTGCCTAGCATTGTTACTTCACCAGTGACGGTTTCTTTTAGGGGCGTGGTTTGTAAGAGATCTCCACTATATAAGGAGAGAGAGGATTGGAGAGAAATATCAGAAGTTAACGAGCTGCCACAAACATGGGTAACAAAATTGCAAGAAACGCCGATGTCGTCCACCCTGTCGCCGACGTCCAATCGGCCGCAGATGTCGAACAACCTTCCGCTGATGTCGTCCAAGCCGCCGATGTCGTCCAAGCCGCCGATGTCGTCCAAGCCGCCGATGTCGTCCAACCCGCCGCCGATGACGTCCGCCCAAGACACAAGCGGCCCAGGAAGGTCCGGGGGAGCGGAACCTTCGGAGTTGTTCCGTTGCCACCCGGACACGTTCCCCGTGTCGCCGCCCAGCACCCCGGACGCCGGGACGACCGACCCGACGCCGTCCAGCACCCCAGACGCCGGGACGACCGACGTGTGGCCGTCCAGCCCCCCGGACGCCGGGACGACCGACGTGTGGCTATCCAGCCCCCCGGACGCCGGGACGACCGACGTGTGGGCGTCCAGCCCCCCGGACGCCGTGACGACCGACCCGACGCCGTCCAGCACCCCGGACGCCGGGACGACCGACGTGTGGCCGTCCAGCCCCCCAAACGAGCGACTCGAAAAATCGACCCACCACCCCGTCGGCAAGAGCTGAAAACATGTTTCAAATGTGGGGTGGTGGGTCACTCATACAAAGTGTGCGGGGCGACCCGTCGGGCGCCAAAAAAGCGGATGGGGGCCCAGGGGGGCCCAATTTTCAATTTTAATTTTTAAACAGTAAACAATAAACATTAATTAAACAAATCTTTGCAATATATTATTTAACCTATCACATATCACAGTTATTTTCCAAATTAACCGAGAGGTCAGGTGTGAGCTTAAAGTTTAAATTCTAATTTCTATCTCTATTTCCTGCTGCTAAGCAAGGCACGGAAATATTTTTACGTTTTGAGTGAGTGAAGAAGAAACTACATGCCTTTAGCCTTGCTATTATTCCTCAAAGTTGTCACGATTGATACTTTCATGATCTCCACCGTTTATCTATTTTTTAATTGAAGCTATGCATTGCTGGGTTACGTCACGTCATAAGTTAATACATTAAAGTCAGTATGAAGTCTTATCTAAGAGAGCTATCGCTCTCCTAGAATAAGATATGTTCCATAACTTTGTAAATGGTTACTGAGAGCTTGCAGGCAGGCCCGGATCTAGCCAATGCGGGGCCTAGGGCAGATTGCTAACGCGAGGCCCCTGATTTTTTAGTATAGGTTAAAAATTCTTTGTTTATTCACTAATATCGAAATCATGGACAAAATGCTAATAATCATATTCAATAAATTTTAATTGGTACTGCTAAATTGGAATTTTTCGGCATTTGGCATTAGCAAAGGACTTAATTATAGTTAGAAGATCCAATTCGTCCAGCAATTCATGTTCTACGCTTAATAGCGTTAAACTGTTCAATCTATCTTGTATCATTGTCGCTCTTTGCGCGGTTTTGACCCTTTTCAGTTTTGAAAAGGATCTTTCGCCACTACAATTGGTGATCATAAGCGACAAGTAAATTCTGAGTATAATTTCAATATTGGGGTATGTTGATTTCAATTCATTTTGTGTAATAAAACGATACAATATTAGTTCGTATTGCTCGTCTCCGGTTTCCAATTGGGAAGCAGCTTCCGATTTCAACAGGCTGACAAACTGAGTTAACTCGTCCACAAGGTTGTCCTCCAAATCTTCGGGATAAGTGTTGAGTAGACGATCTGATGCATGCTTTATTTCTCCTTCTGATAATGTCTTCAGGTTTCGAAGAAATCCA
Source organism: Phalangium opilio (assembly GCA_019434445.1). Taxonomy (NCBI): domain Eukaryota; kingdom Metazoa; phylum Arthropoda; class Arachnida; order Opiliones; family Phalangiidae; genus Phalangium; species Phalangium opilio. The sequence continues at coordinate 32,146 of JAEQBA010003631.1, forward strand.
AACACATTTTCAACTGAACTGTACGCTGATCTCCGTTTTGTAAGATCAGCAAGAATGTTACATATTATTGGCAGGTAAACTTGCGCCTGAAATTTTTTTGAAGCTGTCATAGTTTCCACCGTTGGGTCAACAACTGAACATGACGTCTTTTCAAAATATCTTCTATTGGGGATCTTCTTCCTTGTAATTTCTTCGTGATAAACATCACATCCAGTCAAATTCTTCGCTTCATTCTCGATGTCGATATACGCCGATTTGAGAGTTTTCACGAAACCATGCAATGAATCGTACAAACCACAGGCTGTGTTTAGATTCTGAGTAGCCGACTGTAAAGAAGCGCTGGTCATTTGAAATCTCTGCAAGGTGCGATCCCACAGTATTAACAAAATACCCGTCTCGAGTTTCCCCATATTGTTGAGTAAACCCCTGGCTTGTTGTCGACAATCGCTTTTTTGGTTTTTGTCATTTGATACGTTAGTTAACACGTTTCTAACTGAAGAAAAACATTGTCGAACGGCTTTTGTGGCATCCGCGCGTGCAGACCACCGTGTTTCAGATAAATGTTTCAAAGTCAATGGTTTAACTTCACATTTTTGAAACCCAGCATTCAATAGGCTCCATCTGTTTGTCGACGCCGAAAAGAACGTGTACAAATTCTCCAAAAACATGAAAAATCGGCTAGCCTCTCCACAACAATTAGCTGCATTTAATCCGACAAGATTTAGAGAGTGAGCAAAACATGGAACGAATGATGCGTTAGGACAAACATTCTTTACTCGGGCTTGTACACCGCTGTACTTTCCACTCATGTTGCTCGCGTTGTCGTAGCTTTGACCCCGACATTTTTCTAAAGGAATTTCGTGACTCTCCATAAATGAGACGAGACTTTCAAATATCATCTCACCGGTGTGACCGTCCATATCGAGAAACTTGACAAAACGTTCAATCGGACCAGCTGGCGTAACGTAACGAAGAATTAATGTTAATTGATCCACGTGCGAAATGTCAGGGGTAGAATCCAGCGAAATGGAGTAGTACTTGAACTTTTTTACTTCTTTCACGATGTGCTGAAGCAAATGATATCCAATAAGTTTGATAAACTCTTCCATGATTGTCTTTGACAAATACGAAACATGAGAATGCCCTTGGTTTGCATGTTTGTTAATGTGAGCGTCCAAGAAAGGGTCAAACTTTGCAATTAGCTCTAGTATGCCCAAATAGTTACCGTTGTTTGGAGACCCAATCATTTCATCGGTTCCTCGAAACGGTAAGCCCCGCTGAGCAAGAAATTTGATAACTGCAACTATTCGTTCCAACAAAGTCACCCAGTATTTTCGTTCGTTTTCAATTTGAATAACTAACGCTGAATCTACAACTTTTGCGTTTCCTTTGCCTTTTCGATTTAAAATGGACAGTATAGCATCTCTGTGCGGTTGAGTGCCCTCATGAGTTTTAATTTCTGTACTTGCATTTTTCCAGTTTCGATAACCATCGGTGGAAAATAAGCAAGTTCGTAGATTCATCAATTTACAAGGAAAGCAGTAAAGCCTTCCATTAGTTGGTGAGAAGCAAAGCCATCTTCTTGGATAGCTTTCTCCTGAAGGCTCATGAACACGAGTATAGTAGGACCTTTGACATTGTCTTGGTGACTTTTCATTCTGATACAATTTCGCAGAGATGCTGAAGTCGGCATCTTTATGCTGACATTTTTCACTTCCTTCGTAAATCCAGTAGTCCTGATCGATGTCTTTAATACTGGAAGGCCATGTTGCTATATCAGTTGAATATTGGCAATCTCTGCTTGATTTTGACGGTATTGGTGGTGGCTGGTCAATAACTTCTTGAAAAGAATCTTCCATGTCATCCTGGGCATGTGGTTGCTCCACATTTTGAACTGAGAAATTCGATTCGCCTTCGGAATTAGAATCTCCGGACTCCGGCTGGATGATTTCACGAAGTTCGGTTGCCGGTTTACTAAAAAAGTCCGTCAATTTACGTGTTTTAGCAATAACTTCTTTTTGCTTCTTCTTTTTATCCTGATCAGCCTTCCGCTTAGTACTTCCAGATGCATAGTGACGCCCAATGTCCCTGTCTCTTGAAGCCATTACAAGCAATTAACAAGCTGAATTCACTCCCTATCCTCGAGGACTTTATTTCAGAATCTCGTCTGCTTATATTTTGGTTCCAGTTTCCACCCACAATTGTGTCATGGCCTAATAGATCACGCATTCCCGCTTCACAAAACTGCTCGCGCATCGTCTGCATGGGTTATGACCAATCATAAACGCTTGTCATTCTCGTTCTTGGGAAAGCTTTTAGTCCAGTTTTCATTGCAACATGGGCTTGCTACTATGTTCCCAATTATGTTAACGTAATCTGAATTCTCGAACAGTTCGATTTATTGAAATAAACTTAATTTGCAAAGAAAAATTTTGCAATTCTGAAACGGCCCGGGAGCATTTGATATTTAGCGGGGTCCCTCTCAACCGCGGGGCCCTGGGCAGCTGCCCCGTCTGCCTTATGGGAGATCCGGGCCTGCTTGCAGGTAGCCCACCGGTCCTATTATTTCTATATTTTTGAACCAGTCCTATATTATCCTATAATTTCATAAAAGGTCCTATAATATCCTCAAACGTCATAGATTATCGTAGAACGACGCCTGGTGAGGCGCTGTCAAGAGCTTAGTACAGATTAAATAGGAAGATACGTATAATAATAATTTTATTTACGGGAAGAGAAAGCAATAACTGATTATTGTGACTCGCGCCATGTCACACAGCACAAATAATAAGAGTAATAAAGGAAAAAAAATATAAAAGATAGAATATAAAGAAAAACAAGACGGCCCAAGGGCTCGAAATAGTAGCCATATCGTACGAGTGAATAGCCCCTCTATACCCTACCCTAATGAGTGGATAACCCCTCGATACCTTACCCTAATGAGTGAATAGCTCCTCAATACCTTACCCTAATGAGTGAATAGCGCTATCTTTTTCAATGCTTAAATGATTTACCGTGCATAAAATCAGAGTGAATAACCCCTCGATTCCCTACTCTAAACAGTGATTAAATTATATACTACGATATGGCTAATAAGACAACTAAGGAAAATTAATTAAACAAAAAGACTCAAACAAAACACAACAAATTAGCACTTGCACAAAGCAAGTAGCCTCAAAAAGGTTACCACCAATCACGTAATTTGTCCAGTCTAGATTTAAAAGCAGAGACGGACGACTGCTGTTTAACGGCGCTAGATAGGTAGTGTCATACTTATGGAACATATCTTATAAACTTATGGTCACGTCCATTTCCCAGTTTCGGTGGAATTTGAGGGGCTGGGATAGGTCACGGTGTAGTTATAATAATAATATTAAGTTTTAATAGCCCCTCTTCTTCCATTTTAAAGAATTTCATAAGAATTAAATTATTATAAAATGCACAGAAGCATAAAAATATATAGTTTTCATTTGGGTTTAGGAGGAGGAAACCTTTCAATAGAGCTACCAAGTCGGCGTGAAGATCGCGGGCGCCTGAAAAAACCATTTTCAGGGGACAGCAGCTTTGGCCTATAAAACCCGTAAAATAGCATAGAGGTAAGCCTGGCGCTGCCATCCCCGAAAATGTGCAAAATCAGGGGAACTCTCTCGTGCCCCGGCGCGCGGAATGAACGTCGCCAACGGGACAAGATGACCAATCACAGGGCTACTTGAATTACCTTACTCTTTCCTCGGAGGCACATACGGAAACCTACAGTGGGCACAAGAGAAAACTAAGCTAATATTTCAATACCTTGAAAGAATCGATTAGGCCTAACATTTAAATAGCAATATTTAGGGTGGCCTACTGGCCTATAGTTAATGTAAGCTTAATATTATGTGTGTTATTTCAATACATTTTTGGTAACAACCTCTAAACACCTTTTAAGGTGGCCCTTAAAAGGGCCGTTTTTTTGGCAGTTTAATACGTCTTGCCCAGGACCAAAAATTAGCTTGCTTTAAGGTCCGTTTTTGGAAGTTTCTGTTTCAGCCACTGGCTTAAGTGGCCTCCTCCTTCCATTGGTTTTAACCCATTCAATGGCGGGGGGGGGGCTCGGTTGGTTAAAATCCTTGTCAAAATCTAGGGACCAAAAACTTTCCGGGGTGCGGGGTCTTTTTTTGACGGACCTATGTCGTGAACATAGGTTCATCCGCCGCTTCCGCTCATTCTCGGGTAAAGATGAGTAGTACTAAAAAAATATTTTTAAACACCGCGACTGAATACAATTACTAATAATAAATCCATATACCCCATCGCAGTCTTCGCAGGAATGGCCAGGTAATTTCATCCTCGCTGCCTTTCCCCGCACTGGAAAATTATAATTTTCCTCATCCACTTTCCCTTTTTCTGGACTGCAAAAATAAAATAGTAAAACTATTTTACTGCGCTTACAATTCGCCATAGTTAAATATAATTATTCATCAAAACTGTCCAATCGCGGCATTTTCGCCGCTTTCCTCTCATCGAAAGGAACAGAGCCCCAGCGGCTAGCGGACGCCGGTTCCGATCCTTCCCCTGTTATGGCGCGCGAAAAGTTAATTTCCGATTCTGCCAAGATATTTTTTAATGAAAAATACAAAAGAAAAAACCTAATAAGAACATTTAATTAAAAATATGTACGCCTTTGTCTAAGAGCTTCTTGCAGGGTCTTTATTTGGGAATGCAAGGACTCATTTTCCACAGTCAATGTGTTCACTTTACTGGTCAGCAAACCATTTTCTTCGGCCAACCTCTCGTTTGCCGTGGACAAAACTGTACAGATAAGGAATATATTTTCTAATTTACCCAAAATCAAAAAAAGTATAAAAATAAGCTATTTACCTTCTTGTTTAAATTTATTTACATCTTGCATGCCGCGATAAAAATTCAGCAACTGATTGAACTCATCCATCTAGTAAGTTAAATACATGAATTGGGGATATTACGGAATTTAGTTCACAGAGCAATTGAATTTAATTATATTCTATGTCTAATTGCTAATTGGTTAACTAATTAGTTCATAAATATTTATCTAATTGCTAATTCTAATTCAATTAGTTGTCGGCTAATTAGCACTGCTCTGGTCTAGCCTCTACGGGATAACCACTAATGAATTTCCAAAACATATTGAAAGTGGATAGCCCCTCGTATATGGCGTATATTGTATCAAAAATTTAAGGTTAAATAAACTATACGGAATATAGTCAAGGGGATAACCACTTAAAAAATTCAAAACCATATTTGAAAGTATGTAATTGAATAAAAAATACGGAAATGAGCTTACCTTCTAATCTGGTGGTCCAAAAAGAGGCGTTCGCGCGCTAAAGTTTTAAAAATCTTAAATAACACGCAACTTAAAACGAATTCAAGTTTAAATTGAATTTTAGCTTTTAAAAAAGCTGTTTGGAAACAGTACTAGGACTGTTTTAGGAAATTAAAGTCTTAATAAAACTGTGAAGATTTAAAAAGGCTTTGAAAACGTACTAGTCTTGGAGGAGAAGTCGCAAGAGAATGGACATTGGAGAGCGCCCATTCCTATTTATAGTTTTTGAACGACTTGAAAACCTTTTTTTTTGGCCAATAAGAAGTATGGAAAATCTGAAAGATGCGAGAGAGAGTGTTTTTGCTATTTTCCAACCGAAGCCATCTCTCTCACCTTCCCAGGGCTTCTCCGTGAGCATTGCGGTTTAGTTCATGATAACATCGAAAAAGAGTTCGAGGGAAGCTTTGTGGTTACATTTCTTACCCCAGCAGATCTTCCCTTTACATAAGCTTAAAATCATTTTAATAGAAAACAATACACAAAATGCAAAACATTTTGTAATAACAATATATAGGTTATTTCAAAAAGGGGTGGGAAGACAAAAGTACTGTGGGTTAATTTAAGTTCACTATACATTTTATTTTATTGTGCAATTAATTAATTTTTTGCCAACTTGTAATTTTGCGCGAAATAATTCTACAAACGTTTGTGTATTTTTGTCCGTTAGAGAGTATTTTTCAAATGCTTTCAAAAGCGCTTTTTATATTTCGTTTTATATTGTTTTCTGGTGGGTAAATTATTAAAAACACAAATTAACCTTTTAACTTTTCGTGGTTTGAAAATTATGACAAATACAGACTTCTTTATACATAAAGCACCATCTTTTTAAAGAAAAGGTTACAGAAAACCAGCTTTAGAGAGTTATTTTTTGATTTCGCTCAATTTACAATTTTGCATTTTAATAGACAGTTTCGGAAATTACATAGAGAGAAACCAACACACATTGGGGTATTCTCCCTCTCACTAAGAGCCCGAGCAAGAGGGAGAATACCGCAATGGCTGCCACGCTCCTGTGTGTTGGTTTCTCTGAATGTAATTTCCGAAATGGTTTATAGCAAGAATCTCCAAAAAAAAAGGAAAAAGCACCATTTATCTGATAATCTAGATACAAGTCAACCCCCTCGGGCCCTCGCTGACGTTGATATTCACTTCGCGCCAGAGTACCTAACCTTTGAAAAAGACGAGGTCCCACTTCACGAATATTACTGGCGCCAAAAGGTTTATCGTGGGCTAGCAATGACCCTTGTTCAATGGGATGGGCGGAGTTCGCTTTTTACCGAGGGGCCGGTGACCCAGCGTTTTGTAAAGGATTAATTATAATCCTTAAAATTCCTGCCCTTCGCAATGCTAAAATTTCTACATTCAGGGAATCTGATAGTGATTAGCCCCTCGGTGTTTAGTTATCGTAAAATAAAAAGGAAGGTATATTTTTGTGGGCCAGCTCACATCTACTTCGTAAATAGAAAAACCCAAAAGATAGGAAAAGTACCGAAAGGGCCACCTTGTAGAAGGATTAACAAAAAGCTAAGAGGTGAGCGGGGGGGAGAGAGAGAGAGAGAGAGAAAGAGAAAGAGAGAGAGTTTTTACCTTTTCTACATTCAGGGAATCTGATAGTGATTAGCCCCTCGGTGTTTAGTTATCGTAAAATAAAAGTAATAAAAGGCATAATTATTAAAACTAGCTCTAAAAGCGAGAAAAATAAGGGTATTTTCAGGGAGGGGCAAGCCTATATATTGAATTTCAAGCCCATTATCATTGATTGGAAACTTAACAACGGAACAAGTTTAATATTGTTGAAAAATAAATTACCAAGTCGCTCGAGAACCCAGGAAAAAATATTGGAATTTGGCACAATACATTTTAAGGTCAAACCCATATCAAAATTTGGGGTGGCCCTTAAAAGGGCCGTTTTTTTATCGAAATTGATTAATCCAAATACTGGACACCTAGTTTTGGCGTCGGCGGCGTAAGCATTCGGAGATCAAGTCGATGGACTCTGCTCTTAATAATCTTCTCTACTCTCTCCTTTCTCTTCCTTTCTTTCTCCCTAATTAGTGCAAATGACTCCTGGTCGACCTGAACCGCAGCATTCCGCATTAACGGCTTTGCCTTTAGCTTCTCAACTTCTTCCTTTAATCTTTTCACTTCCTCCCGAAGCTCTTCAATATCTTCCGCCTTCCTTTTAATCGCCTGAGCATTTGCACTGTGGCTCTAGTGGGCTGACATATTTTCGTCGAAAGGTTCAAGAAAAATGTTATTTGTTACTGTTAGAGACCCAACGATGTATTTATACTATATTTGCCAACAAAGAGGGTCGGAAAGGAAATCGCCCCTTCCACTAGACTACTGGGGGAAGATAGGTATTTACGCTTGTGGAGCGGGGGATCTTTCACTCCTCTCCTATATTATATTTCGTTGCTTTAATATTTTTTAAAAAATGTCGGAACCAACCCAAACTTAAAAGTGAACTTTCCGCCTTTATCACCTCTGAGCTTGCTCCGTGATTGGTTGGCTATAAGAGTGAGCCTAGCCAGTGAAAGAGAAGTATAGGTGGTGGGGGGAAAGAAAGATGTGGTGGGGTTATGTGGCCTCAGATCTGTTGTAATTTTGTAGAAGCCCTTCAGTTTTCTTGTGCTTTACGAACCAAGAGATTACCGACTGCTGGTAATTAAGCTAGACTACCGACTGCTGGTAATTAAGCTAGACTACCGACTGCTGGTAATTAAGCTAGATTACCGACTGCTGGTAATAAAGCTAGATTACCGACTTTTGGTAAATAAGCTAGATTAGCGACAGCTGGTAGTTAAGCTAGGTTAGCGACAGCTGGTAGTTAAGCTAGGTTAGCGACAGCTGGTAGTTAAGCTAGATTACCGACTGCTGGGAATTAAGCTAGATTACTGACTGCTGGGAATTACGCGGTGAAATAATGGCTAAAATCCACCGCCTAGTTAATACAAAAATGCATTAATAAACAATTAAGGCTGAAGTGCAGATATTAATCAAAAATTCCTTGATTACAACAAGACTTAAAAAAGTATCGATAAGACTAAGGCTCAGATATTAATTTTCCTTTTTATTTGAAACTTAAAGGCATGCTTAAGAAAAAACAACGTTCCATTACCGTTTTCCGTCGAAATAACTTATTTTGCAGGTAATCAATTTCAAAAATTTACTTATCTCGGGTTTTCGGGCAATATTCCATTCCTCCAAAACATTTTATCATTACATTAATTACTTTTGAGAGATAACATGTCAAAAATGCTTTAAAACAAGAAAAAACTGAAATAACGGTCTCTTTAGCCATGACCAAAACCATTAAATCGGTGTTGCCAATGTTATAAAGTGGATTTTCCCATATTCCCCACACCCCTTTTTTTACAGTCATATTTATCTGGACTATTTTTTCCTACTAAGATTAATATGGAATATCACTCCGCATGGCTTTGACAATATGTACAAATGCGCCAAAATGCTATAAACCTTTAAAATTCTCAAAATATGCTTTCTTTTTTTCAGTACCAAACTTAAAATCACCGAATTTATTTCAAAATGTCGCTTGCAATTATTTAACCCGGCAAAATTTTCGAAAATGCACTAATTTTAAATGCATAGTCGGCACTATTAACCCTTTAACAGGAAAATTCCGACATTTGAACGATATCGGAAAAATATTACCTTTTCCTCACAGAGCCTAAAACCAAACCTAAATTTCCCACGATGTGGGAAATTACCCACACATTGGCAACACTGCTTTAAAAAGTTACATCAAGCACCCTTTCGAGACATGTCCTGAACAAATTAGTGCTTAACTCGCTAGTAGTACGACCACGGAGAATTGATGTAATCTGTAGTTGAAATATCATCATGTGCGACCTGCAACACTGAATAGTCTCTAACCATTGTTTGAAACAAGAGATAGAAATAGGGGAGTAGTTTTAATCATGCCCTGAGCCATGAAAATAAACAGTATGACGATTGAGTAAAGTACACTAGACATTACATCATTTTGCATAACCACGAGTAAAACTCTAACTGTCCCTACTGAATTTTCCGCCATTGTTTTAAAATGTTCCACTGCGAAGCATGCCGGGCACAAATGAGGGGAACCTCAATGTCATACACGTACTCTCTCAAAAGTAATTAATGTAATGATAAAATGTTTTGGGGGAATGGAATTGTGCCCTAAAACCCGAGATAAGTAAATTTTTGAAATTGATTGTCAGTAAAATAAGTTATTTCAACGGAAAACGGTTATGGAACGTTGTTTTTACCTCTCCGAGTGACGTATGTCACGGAGAGGTATTACACCGGCCGTGTCTGTCTGTCTGTCTGTGTGTCTGTCACGCCCCACGTGACCGCGTTCGCAGTTTGCGTATCGTAGCAAACGTGTTCCCAATTTCCGGACTGCATTGACAGTTCACGGAAATTTGGGTTTGTCTCCTCTGGCTATTCTACTTGAGTTCCAACACCACCAGCTTTGGTTTTCGTCCACTCCACATGGACACTAGCCTGTACTTGCTAGCTTCCTAGCACCACCTTGCACCAGCTTCTATGCACCACCATCTTCTGTTCTTCGTCAATTCCACATTGACACCAGCTTCTATGCACCACCATCTTAAGGTCTTTGTCCATTCCACATGGACGCCAGTCAGTCCATTCCGGCTTCTTTTCCTTCGTCACCGTTTGGTTTCAAGATATACGCAGCGATCGGCTAGGGTTACAAGAAACGTCTAGCCTCCCAATGGCAGGGCTTCCACCATCGGTTCACGCGAATGCGTTTTTATCTATTATTATAATGGAAACGAATCGTATATATATATATATCCCAAAATTTGAAAAACGCGGGCCAGAGGGGTACCCTTCACTTTAAACGTCAATATTAGCAAAGTTTCGAAAGATAATAGAAACAACTTTATTTTAAACGATTTAACTTTTTTTAAAGTTATTTACTGGCGATTAAAATAATTAAAAATAATTATATTTATTTAAATATTAAAGATAAACCTCTCAAGTACCGAAGTCGATAAATCATTGCCTCCTATATCTATCAAGGCCCGTGCATTGCGTTATATTTCCTACATTGCCTCCTATATCTATTTAGGCCCGTGCATGGCGTTATATTTCCTACATTGCCTCCTGTATCCATCAAGGCCCGTGCTTTGCGATAAATTTTGGAAAACAACCACCAAAATGGGAAGCTCCTCTCAGAACCATAATAATTTATTTTCTTTGTTATATGAAATGATTTATGGATAATATTTTCGGCAATTCGATTTGAATGGCTCTTTCTGATGTATCATTCTCTCAGCACTGTTCATAACGGACAGGAACGTAGAGATTCGAGACACTATGAATTACGGTAGTGTTTCAAATCCTCTGTAATGAGGGCTTAACGGCTTGGAGTGAGTCGAAAGATAAATACACATCCAATTTTTTAGTTGTACCATGCGTACCACAATGTTGCCAGACGTTTATTGAAGGATGCTTGGGTACTTGGTACAGACTGTTACGTCTACCAAGTTTCCTAGCATCCAAGAATAAATAGGATTCATAGAAGCCAGTGTTAAGGGCATGTCATGGGTCAAGTCGTTAAATATATCGACGCAGTTAAATAGCTGATGGCATTATTTTATCCACTTTCTCATTGCGTTTCGAGTGGAAGTTCAACTTTGGCACCCCCAAAATTCGCTGTTGTCTGCTCGTTTTCCCCTTCCGCGTTTTTTCGTTATAAACTTATGATTTAACGAACTGTTAAGATAAAATTTCATATTTCCTAAGACAGATAAGCTTCTACTCCTTTCATCTTACTCCCAGTTATATTTAACCTTGTTAAAACATAATCAGATGAATTTGAGTTACAATGTCGTAAAATCCTGTGCATACAGTTACCTAGGAGTGATAGAGACATTTTTAACGATGCATAGAGATGATTAACTTAAGCGAAATTGTTTTACGTTTGAATAAAAATACCGCTTCCAGTAGTGGGTTTATAGTACTCCTTGTTTGTGTAAGATTAGTGTAGGTGTAGAGCGTAATCAAAGTAAACGTTTAAAAATATATATTTTCAATGAAAACACCGCTTCCACTAGTGGATTTATACTCCTTGTTTGTGTAAGGTTAGTGTAGGTGTAGAGAGTAATCATTATAAACGCTTAAAAATATATTTTCAAAAATGAAGAATATAGAACATTTATTTTGTATCAAAAAATATTTTGGTGCTAAGATTGCTTTAGAAAAATCCAAACGGCTAGGTATTGGTAAAAAAGACATGTGTAAGCTATTTGTAGATGAGATAATTGTTTTACATGTTTTAAATGAGACTAAAACTTCCACTATTGTGTCTGAAAAAGTGTTATTGGCAATGTATATTTTTTAAATATAAACAAATGCTGTTTAGTTTATACGCCCCCTATTCGTGAATACCTTTTTTACGCACTTTTATCATTCTTTATTTGAATTTCAAAGGTAGTACTTCATAATTCAATCTTCTGTAATAACTTTCTTCGGAAAATAATATTTCAAACGTTACAGAGTCTTGCAAGGGGATTACTTTTGCGGATCTTTGTGAGTATTTAACTGAATAATAAAATGAAGGAAGATAATAATTTAAGTAAAGAGGAAATCAGGAAACGTAAAGCGAGGGAAAGAATGAGGGTAAAAGGTCAGATCCTGAATTTAGGAATCGAGAAAATGAAAGGAGAAGAGTGTTAGCAGCTGAAAAAAAGGCTGTTTCGGGAACAGGTTCTAGCACACCCAATTTTGGTCCTACCGCGAGGCCAGTTGACCATGATTCTGCGAAAGATGATGCATTAAATAAAAGCTCTATTGAAAGTACTGTAAGCGTAGGCATATCTATTAATGAGGAACCCAATAATGTACAAAATGATAATGCTAATATTAGTGAAATAATCGAGGGCGATGAACAAGTACCTTGTACGTCCCATGGTAATGTCTATCCCTTAGAAAGATTTAGAATCTTGAGACAAAATGAAGAATGCAGTAAGAGGGAGTCGCTAGGTAAGGGGAAAAAGCGAGAGAATGAGTCACATTGTGAAATTGAAAATCAGGGTGGTATATTTACCAAGAAATTAAAAAGGGTTGATGAAAGCTATAAAGCAAGCGAACGTGTAAGAAATCAGATAAGTAAGGCTACTGAACGCCAAGATCCAAATTATAGGGAAAGAGAACGTGTCAGAAACCAATTGTATAAGTCGGCTAAACGCCAAGATACCGAGTTTAGAGATGTTGAACGTGCTAGAAACCAGGCGGGTATGGCTGCTAAACGCCAAGATCCCGAGTATAGAGATGTTGAACGTGATAGAAACCAGGCTTGTAAGACTGCTAAACGCCAAGATCCCGAGTTTAGAGATGTTGAACGTGCTAGAAACCAGACAGGTATGGCGGCTAAACGCCAAGATCCCGAGTATAGAGATGTTGAACGTGGTAGAAACCAGACGGGTAAGGCGGCTAAACGCCAAGATCCCGAGTATAGAGATGTTGAACGTGCTAGAAACCAGGCAGGTAAGGCGGCTAAACGCCAAGATCCCGAGTATAGAGATATTGAACGTGCTAGACAAAGATCTTCAGCCACAGATAGGCGAGCAAACCCCTCGCTTATAGAGCAGACCTATTTTGATAGCATAAAAGACGGCCCAACGTGGCCGTGTGAAGGATGTTCAAATCTTTTTTTAAGTCATCTGGCACCATTGTAAAGTCCATTCATTTTTTATCAGTCCCTGGTATTGAACAAAGAGAGTTGAATGACGAAATATTTTTGTGTAGTACTTGTTATAAAACCGTTAAGAGAAAGCAAATTCCAAAATTTTCAAGGAAAAATGGATTTGTGTTTTCTGAAATACCTGCGCAATTAAGTAACTTAAGTAATTTAGAAGAAAGAATGATATCACCACGAATACCATTCATGCAAATACGAAGGTTAGGGAGTGACCAACAACGTGGTATTAAAGGAAATGTGGTTAACGTCCCTATAAATGTAGTCCACCGCCTCGGTTTTACCCAGGTTACCTCGAGACACTGATACTATTCAAATTGAGTTTATGAGAAGAATGCAGTATAACACACCCTATTTGTACGAAACTGTGAGACCCAAAGTCATTTTAGAGGCCCTTAACGTTCTGGTAAAAACACCTTTGTATGTTAAACCTGGAATTACCGTTAAGAGTGACATATTAGACCCCATTCCTGAAGAACTTGAATTTATTGTTGACGAAAATGACCGTCAGGTAAATCAAGTTGATGTATCAGGAGATAATCCAGTAGCGCCAATAAACGCAGACAATGATAGCGATGATATGTGGAATTAACCCAACGAAAGTAGTTCGTTAACAGTTGGGAATCAAGACACATTATTAGTTTCTTTAATTAATTTCTTGCCAAGTAATACCATGCATGTTAAGTTTGCTCCTGGTGAAGGTCAAACCCCAATGTCTTTACTCTTTGACGAGGATGCGGAAGAATTGTCATTCCCGAGCATTTACGTGGGTCAAAAAATGAACCTTAAGGTTAAGGGAAGTTTTGGTGATATTTTTATATGGGAGCTTCGTAATATTGATAGGCGCTGTGCTAAAAATCCTTCGAAATTGTTTTACTCATTTGTAAAATTGGAAACCTTGAACGTTAGTCAATCTACACAGGTTTGCATGAGGAAAACTAAAAGAACAGATGGGTCGAATTATACTGCTGGACTTTAAGCCTCTGCAGGTTCTCTTGATGCTTTAATTAAGCAGGATGATGGTTTTAGGGTTTTAGAAAGACGTACAGAGCTCGCCTTCTTATTGGCAACACAGACAAAAGGAATTAATGTGTATGATTAGACAGCTTGGTACGGCTACCTTTTTCATAACGTTTTCGGCTGCCGAAAGTAAATGGCCTGAGCTACTGAATATTTTGAGACTAACCTCTGGGCAGGAGAGTTTACCTAACGATGATATTAACAATTTAAGTTTTTCTGAAAGGGCAAAACTGATTCAGGATGATCCTGTTACTTGCGCTAGATATTTTGACCACCGTTTTTGGGCTTTGCTTAAGGCTCTACAGAAATTAGGTCCTCTTGGCGTTATAGAAGACTATTATTTTAGAGTTGAAATACAGCAAAGAGGTTCGCCCCACCAACATGGTTTGATTTGGATAAAAGATGCTCCAAAACTTAAAAATGATCTCTCAAATGTTAAGGAAGTAGAGGAATTTATTGATAAAGTTATTTCTTGTGCTGCTGAGCACAATGACGAACATTTAGATTTGTTAACTCGATTACAAATTCACAAACACACAACGACTTGTAGAAAGAAGGTCGATAATAATTCCGTTTGTCGTTTTGGAATCCCGTTTCCACCTATGCCTAGAACCATAATTTACGACCCTGGTTTAAGAGAGCCTGGTAGCGTACAGGAAGAACTCAGATGTAAGGAAAGGTCAAAGAGATTGTATGAGATGTTGCAATCGAAAGAAAAAGAGTTGTGGGTAGATAGTTTTGAGGAGTTGCTAGCTAATAGTCCAGGAGACAGAGGCCGGTTTCGAGCATAACCGTCGGATTCGGTATGACTAGGGTTTTTTGATCGATTCTTATATTTTCGAGGGTGCTGATCACGAATCTACCGGGTGCCAGGTCGAGAAACTTGAGCATTTTCGGTTATGACGTCATCAAGATGGCCGCCGGTCATCTAACATAAATTTAGTGTTATCTCAATAATTATTTGTTATAAAAATGTTTCTCTGGTATCGTTTGATAGATTTTGGCCTTATCAACTACAATATATTATTAAACTAATAATATATGGCACTAGGGGGCACTGTCATGAGTTCAATTTTATCATCAGCGATTTTTACAAACTATATAGCCTTTTAATATAACATTTAAAAGCATTTCGAGCTCTTATTTTAATAAAACAAAAATGTTTATGACCTTCTATTTCATTTACTACTTGATTCTTCAGTATATGGTGGGAACTCGGGGCATTAAGCGCCGATGACTCACGTGTCCCTGTGTTTTTTTATCGCGTTGAAAATTTATAGACGTGTACAAACGCCTTTATAGCCAAGTCGATTTTAAAGCAGTCTCATTTCAGTGAGCATAGTAAGCCTGTCTAAAATGACTTTCACTTGAACGTTTTTAAAGAACTGGATCGAAATGGCAGAATGTGATGTTAAGAAATGTTTTTTTGAGTGTGAAAAGACGGGAAAGCTAATTAGTGCAAGCAAAGCAGGGATAATGAAAATAATTCAGTCAAGTATGAAAAAAAGATACGTATCATGTTGACTTGGAACATAAATTGAGAATGAATGAAAACTTCACTATTCTATATCACAAAACGTGCGTTTCGGTATACAATTCGACCGATCATATCCAGAGACATCTGCATAAATTAGGTACTACTTCTAATGTCGAACCACCCCGTAGACGTTCAGATTCGGAGGTTTTCAATTTCAAGGACAATTGTTTGATTTGTGGTGATATATGCGAACCTCCGAACCCAAAAATCCGATTAGATGGAGAGCCATTTGCCAGTGTCAAACAATAGAAATGAAAAATAATATTTTGAAAATTTGCGATTTAAGAACCGACGAAATTTCAAATAGCGTTCGAAATCGAGTATTAACAGCTGTTTCAGACCTCCATGCAGCAGATGCGCAATACCACAAAGACTTACAAAAAGTTCACTGCTAAAAGAAATATATCGCTGTTAAGAAAGCCATGGGATAGGTCTGTGGACGAGGAAAAGAAAGCGTTCGAGAGTCTAGTTTCTGCGATTGAAGATAACCCAAAGAAAATTTGGAACTCCGTCGAGGTTTTTAGTATATTTTCCGAAGCACTTTCCCAAGATTCTGCAAGCCTGGAAGATCACGTCAGAAAAGCGAAAAGATGTCAGCTTCTTCATCAGCTGCAAAAACATTTTTCCGATACGCTCCTAATTTTGAGGCCAGTATCTTATGACTAAGAAATAATCTTCCCAAACCATTGAAGCTGATTAAAATGGATGACAGCGATCATGTGGCCTATGTGATAGACGAAATCAAAGTACAATCAAAGAGTCTTTCTAGCAAAATTAATACATACAGCACTAATGACTGGTCTATTGAGAAAGTAAAAGAAAGTACCAGTCATACTTTATTGAGATTGATAAATGGATTACTTACGACTGAGACGGTTACAAGACAGTCGCTAAGTTTGACTCAATCGATCCAAATCCAAGCTCTAATATGCGAATCATTTAACCAAACTACGCTGGGTTTAGCGGTGAAATTGCACAATCAGTTCGGTTCCCGAGATCTAATAGACACCCTTCATGCAAATGGATATATCACATCCTATGATGAAATCCAACGCTTTCGCAAGTCAGCTGCGAAATATGCAGCTGATAAAGATACTGGCTTTGAAACCTTCCATGATGGAGGAAGTGCTTGGTTCCGCAACTTTGATTTACAAGTCTTCACCCCTAATGGCGCAAGAGAAACCCATTGTATGGCTGTTGAAATTGTTCAAAACACTTCGGGATTCACATCAATAGCACCAATTTCCAAAATTCCAAACCTAGATATCCCTAGATTAACCAAACAACAAATTGCTAGTCTGAGTTTAAAAGATTTATCGCCAACCTACATTCAACACTTCAGTGGTGAGAAGAAGCCTAAACCACCCAAGCTTCAAATAAGCTACGGACTTCCCTATCACTTGCTTACAAAACTGCATGAATCTTTAACCGCTGCTTTGGATTGCGATTTGACTTGGATTTTATCACTTGCTAGAGAAACTGACGAATTGGAATTAGTTCCCGAATGCGCCGGGTATATGGCTAAGCGTTCCCGTGAAGAGCATAGTGTGCAAGAATACACGAAGTATATGTTTGGTCCGCTGATTGACTCACCTCCCTCACACCCTGATACTGTTTTGACGACCCTCCTCTAAATAGAAAGGCTTATGAAGAAATGTGGGCTATCATTTTATCACGTTAGTGCTGACATGCAATTGTACAAGATAGTCATGCAAATTAAATGGTCGTTCCCAGAGAGATGGACGAAGTTGGTTGTCAGACCCGGAGGAATGCACACATTGATGTCATTTATTGGTAGTATTGGAATGCTAATGAACAACACTGGGCTGGAAGAAATCCTTGGTTCGGCTTTTAAAGGAGTCATCCACATGCTATCAGGAAAAGCATGGCCGAAAGCTGTTCGTGGCTTAAGAATGGTTGTAGAATAATTATTACGCCCGCTACTTAAGTCTGGAGTGATAACACACCTAGACTTATATGACATCCTGGAGAGGGCTAAAACTTCAAGAAACAGTCACCTTTGGGTAGACTGCCTAATTAAGCCCGTTATTCTTATTTTGCTGAACATAGGAGCAGAAAGAGAAGGAACTGGTTGTTGCACCTTTATTGTCTTGAGAGAATGACACCATATTTCTTTGCAGCTGGTCATTGGAATTATGCTAGATACACAACATGGCACCTATTAGAAATGAAAGATTCGTTACCAGAAGAAGCTTTAAATAGTTTCTTAAATGGGCAACACGTTAGCCGTCATCAAAATGGAGTATGGAATGGTGTTTTTCTTGATCAGTTTGGTGAACAAACATACATTCTCTATGGCAAAGGAAAAGGTGGCCTAGTCGGAAAGACTCTCTCTGAGGCACAGGTTGCTGTATGGACGAACTCGCATCACTTATGCAACACATTTTCATTAGCCTATGATATCATGAATTCTGACAACTTAGATGATGAGTTTCATTATTTAAATAATACTCACAAAAAGGAAGGCAAGAAACGTATGGAACCTGATAACCTAGATAGAAAGAAAATAAAGAAGAACTTATGAAACACTCAAATCCACTCTCCGAAGAAAATTAAGACAAACTTTTCAACATTGTTACCGAGCGAGTCGCACCAGCTTGTGTTAACGTCGATACCGCTCTAAGTATAGGGCAGCATATGTTTGCACAGTTTTCTGGAAGTTTACCCGATGGTTTCTATGTGCCTATTAAAAAGAAGATATGCACGATGGAAGCTATAAAAAAATCTGTAAAAGTTGGATCTGTACAGCTTTATGACATGGAAAAGCTTTACGCACGATTACTTATCATTTCTGATAAGAGAGATGTTAAATTGAACGAACTTTTCAAATACGAACTCTCGGCCGTGCCAACTTCTTTGTTTGACGATTATGGAGACATGAGAAAGGGCACAAAATCCACTTTAGTTTCAAAGCTAGCACATTTTACAACTAATCAGTTAAATTCAGTTGATGTAGGACTATTTGATGGCAACGAAGCTCTGTATCATATTTTATGGCCAAAAGTTGGTACTGTTACAGACTGTTGTGTCATTATGTGAAAAGTACTCATGAAGTATATGTTATTTTCGATAAATATCAGAAACTGTCCATTAAATCTCACGAAAGAAGTCGACGCTCAGGGAAGGCATCTACGAAGCAAGTACTTTTGACGAAGGAAACGGTTCTTCCATCCAGAGATATGATTATGAAGAGTGATGATAATAAACGTGAATTAATTAAAGCCCTCTGCGATTTTAAACATCCTAACATCCATCTTATTGGTGAGGAGCAATGTTTGGTTCACCACGAAGAGGCTGACGTGACGATTATTAGCTATCTTCTTAAACTCAACGGAGAAGGAGGAAAAAATCACATTCAAGTTACAGGGGACTATACAGACATTTTTCTCCTCCTGATTTACTTTGTTTGGAAGTACAAGATAAAGACAACAGTCTCCATGAAGAACTTTGTTGGACGGGTAATTGATATAAATAAAACAGTTTCAAATCTAGGTGATAGAGCAGGGTCGATTTTGCCATTTCATGCCCTAACTGGGTGCGATTCAGTTTCTTATCCTTTTGGGAAGGGTAAAGTAATTGCCTTAAAAACGTTATTTAAAAAAAAACATTGACCTCTCCTCAATCTGTGACGAGGACGCCTCAGAAGAAACTTATATGAATTCGGGAAAAGCTTTCATGATAAGTTTATATGGAGGTAGCAAAGAGACAGACATGAGCGCATTAAGGTTTGAAACTTTTAGCAGAAGGAAGGACCCACCAAAAATAAAATCTCTTCCACCCACCAATGAAGCCACAATTGAGCATATTAAACGTGCTCGCCTTCAAGTAATGACTTGGTGTGCTGCTGACAAGCCTGGACCTCCAAAATTAGATATTAGAAGTTACGGATGGCATATAGACAAAGGAGTTCCCGTAACGATTTTTGGAACATCAGCTGTAGCCCCGGAAGGATTACTTAAAGTAGTTGCTTGCTCTTGCCACTCTAAGAATATGTGTGAAGGAAAACGATGCACCTGTAATTCCTCAGGTTTTTCGTTTACTTCATACTGCAAATGTGAAGACAGTGATAACTGTAAAAATCCAAATTCAACCAGCAACCCCGTTATACAAGTTGATGAGGATGAAGGTGATGATGAATAAAAAATATTGTTCGAATTAACTTATAATAATTGAAGTTGTTATTACTAAGTGTGTCCTGAAGAAAGTTTAAATTGGTTTATTTTCCTTAATGTATCTAAAGCATGATGCCCGTTTATTATCGAGAGTTTCATACACACGCCTTATTAGAAATATTGGCGCGTAAGCTTTCATTAATTATTAAGCTAAGGTCATAAATACACAGTTTTATCAAAATAAAATCTCGAAATGATATTAAATGTTGTATTATAAGCCTATGATGAATTGAAACTTATGACAGCGCCCTCTAGTGTCAGATATTGTTAGTTTAATAATATTTTGTTGTTGATAAGGCCAAAATCTATCAAACGATACCAGAAACACATTTTTATGACAAATAATTACTGAGATAATACTAATTTTATGTTAGTTGACCGGCGGCCATCTTGATGACGTCATAACAGAAAGTGCTCAGGTTTCTCGAAGTGGCACCCTGCAGATTCGTGATCAGCGCCCTCGAAAATATAAGAATCGATCAAAAAACCCTAGTCATACCGAATCGGACGGTACACCCCTCTGTCTCCTGGACTATAACTTGGGTTGGTCAGAAGTGGAATATATTTCTGCCGTTACTTATGACCTCAAAAGGAAAACAGTTTTGTTGAAAAGACACCCTAAAGATACTAGAGTTAATCCTTACAATCCGTGCGCTTTGCGTCTTTGGCAGGCGAATATGGACATTGAATTCGTTCTTGATGCTTACGCACTGGTTATGTATATTGTATCATATATAGGAAAGTCTCAAAGAGGGATGTCTTTGCTTCTGCGCGAAGCTTCTAAACAGGCAAAAAATGATAAATGTACAGTAAAACAGAAGTTGAAACTAATTGCTAATCAGTTCTTGAATGGCCACGTGGTAAGCGCTCAGGAAGCGGCTAACAGTGGTTTACAAATTCCTGTGTCCAGGTGCAGTCGCGCCTGTGTTTTTATAAACACCGATGCCCCTGAAAATCGTGTACACATTCTTAAGAGTCAATCTGAACTTGAAAAACTACCAGCAGACAGTAATGATGTTTTTGCCTCTGGGATGCTAGAACATTATGTTCAAAGGCCAGAGGAAATAGAGGCAATAACGTTAGCTCAATTTGGTGCCTGGTACGAATATTCCAAAGCCCGTAGAGTGACTAAAGCCGCCCATGATCATGTTGATGAGGGAGAGAGAAATGAAGTTGAAGCTTGTGGTAAATGGCTGAAACTTAAAGATGAATCAGGGTTTATTAGGAAACGTGGCCGTGCTAAAATTATTAGGTACAGTAGATTCAATTTAGAAGAAGATCCCGATAACTTTTATCGTGAACAATTAATGTTGTTTAAGCCTTGGCGCGATGAAAGTAATGATATTTTTACAAAAGGATATGAAATCAGAATATGAGCTTTGTCGCGAAACTATTAATGAAGTTAGGAAAGAATTTCACAATGAAATTGACGAAGAAGCCGTGGAACAGGCTGTAGCAGATTTTGAAAATGGAGAAATTCAAGTGGATGTTACTAATATCCAGCATGAATTAGAACATAGAAATGAAGTTGATAGATCTTTAGCTATGGATGATTCCGATTTTTAATTAATTAATGACTCGGAGTACAACGCCCTTCTTAGAAAATTCAATTCAAAACAAAGAGAGATATATTACCATGTTTTGTATCATGTAAAAAGCAAAGAAACTCCGTTGCGCCTCTTTGTTACAGGGGGCGCTGGTGTGGGGAAGTCTTTTGATTAGTGCTATATTTGAATCTGTGTCAAGGTTTTACAACAAACAACCTGGGAGTAATCCATCGGAAGCGAAAGTTATCCGTTGCGCACCTACTGGCAAGGCTGCCTTTAACATAGGTGGGGCAACTTTGCACAGTACTTTTAGTTTACCCGTTAGCCAATTTGGTGGAAATATATCGAGATTGGAAAGTGAAACACTTCATAAATGCAGGTTACTCTATGGTCAAGTAAAACTAGTAATAATTGACGAAATTTCAATGGTTGGAGCGAAAGTGTTTAATCGGGTAAACACTAGGTTACAAGAGATTATGGGTTGTCCTGATTATTTTGGTGGTGTGTCTGTCGTTCTAGTTGGAGACTTTAAGCAATTGAGACCAGTTTGCGATTATTTCGCATTTCAAGGTCAAAGTGAGACAGATAATCCTTACGCGTCGTTAATTGGTAACCCAATATGGGAGCAATTTGAATTTGCCGAACTTGAGGAAATTATGAGACAGAGAGATGATAAAATATTTGCTGAAGCTTTAAATAGAATGGCTGTGGGAAGTATGACTGAAAATGATATTCATTTCTTTAGTAGTCTGGAGGTTACGCCTGAGCGTGTACCCCCAAAAGAAGCGATACATCTTTTCGCCACTAAC
Organism: Phalangium opilio; assembly: GCA_019434445.1. NCBI lineage: Eukaryota > Metazoa > Arthropoda > Arachnida > Opiliones > Phalangiidae > Phalangium > Phalangium opilio. Next base: position 54,325 of record JAEQBA010003631.1, read on the forward strand.
GCGGAAGTAAACCAATTCAATCAAAATAAGCTTTTAAACATGAATACGGAAAAGGCTGTTTCGGTTTCAGTAGATGTTGTCAATGGTGATCTTAGTAGTGAAGTTAAAAATAACATACTTTCACAAGTTGAAAAGTTAGCAACGTCTGATACGTATGGTCTGCCCAAACAATTGACTCTTGCGTGTGGCGCGAGATATATGATGACCAACAATGTTGACACCTCTGACGGACTAATGGCGCGACCGGTTGGTTAAGAAAGATAGAGTACGGCACAAATAGGCTTGGGGATAAAATCCCGTTCAGGGTATGGGTGGAGTTTGACGGTCATATAAGTTTGGTATTAATCCATTTAAAAATATGGTATATTTCATGAGTAACCTGGAGGGTTGGCGTAGTTCATGAGTAGCCTAGAGGATATGTGTAGTTAATGAATAACCTAGAGGTTATGCGTAGTTCATGAATACCCTAGAGGTTATGCGTAGTTCATGAATACCCTAGAGGATATGCGTAGTTCATGAATACCCTAGAGGATATGCGTATTTCATGAATACCCTAGAGGTTATGCGTAGTTCATGAATACCCTAGAGGATATGCGTAGTTCATGAATACCCTAGAGGATATGCGTAGTTCATGAATACCCTAGAGGATTGGAGTGTTTCATGAGTAACCCTACAGCATTGGTTTAGTTCATGGGTAACCATGGAGGACAAGGTCAACAAAATTGTAAACAAGGTATGTAATAGTGATAATTAGTTAATGGGGAGAATCTTTGAGGTGATTTATTGTGGTTTTTCAGAAAGTACGTCAGCAAATATATCTCAAGGCTTATCCTTAGGCTTAATAAAGGTGAAATACAACTCTGAAAACGTTAAAATGGTTGCGTCAGATGACTGAGATCTGGAGCGGCAACTGTGGGTTCTTGTAAAGGCGAACCACTGAACAAAGTGTAAGTGTTGCACGAAGTTTCATTGGTTTGGTGAAGAATGGAGCAATTTTGTATAGCGTACTTTAAAAATGTTTTAGGTATGGCGAAGCGGAAGTGGCTGAATAATCGGCTACAATTCAATAGTCCTAGTCGAAAATCCCCTTTTTTCGGCAAAACGCCGCCGAGGTGATTTTGAAAATGTTCCTGGCGACGTTATCTGCCGTTCGTAACACTGCAGCGTCCTCAAAAGCCGGCCAACGCTCAAAGCGGAAGTTTGACTTCGCCGCAATTTATCGACTTGAAATATAGTTCGAGCACGTTCAATGTTAACAAGAGCTTTTGAACGAAATGGCGCGAAATTTGGATGAAAGCAAATAGAAGAAGTTGAAGGTAGGGAAATACAAAGGCAGAATGTAAGGAGCTGACTCAAGTAAAGGGGATACGCCATTCATATATTGTCAGAGACTCTTGGACTAAACTTAACGTAACCTCATTTCAACAGCAACCCTTCCTTAGTGAACTTTACAATTATACCTATCCAATTTCCGGTGACCCACCTAAAGATCGAGAAGATGTCATGGCGTGCTATGATTTTCTACACGCATGCCATCCAATATTTGAAAAAGGTTTATTATCACACAAAAAGGTTTATACTATCGATAGTGAACCAATTTATTTTGAAGAATGGGCGAAAGAAACAAGTAAATGGCAGTGTTGTGGAAACCATGTTCAGCCAATTGCGTTACATAACAGCGTGTAAATTAACAGGTTGCAATTTTAAACCGGCCAGACTATCACTTCAACATTTATGAAATGAAAACGGCTGTTAAGACCGGTGAAAGATTTTATCGGGAAAGCGAGATGAATGTACCATCTATCTTAGATTAATTTTAATAGAAAATATAATTTATGTAAAATATCACTTTAGTTTTATTTTGCACTTTGGCAAAGATAACAAATATTAAATTTAGTACAGATAATCCTTTTGTACCCTTTTTTTTAACACTCCACCTCTAGAAGACTTAGTTGTATGGGCTTTCACATTAAGATCATCATTACGGGTTCCCAAAACTTGACTAGATAAACTATTTTTAATGCTGGAGTCTGCAATTTTGATATCAACTGCTTCACCATTAGAGTTTATTTCTATACGGCTTGACTTGGTTGAGATTGTCGTTTCAGTCATGTCGAGGGCTTGGATCTTGGCAGGTCTTTTCTTGGTTGGGATTTTTATTTCTGTCATATCTTGAATCTCGGCTATTTTATTTTGGGAAGAGCTTTCACTTTTAATAAAAGAAGAGGGATTCTTCTGTGTATTTTTAGGCTTCACTCTTTTAGGGGTTGACTATGGGTTTCACTTTGACCTGCTATTTTGGCTTTCTTTGACGTCTTGTTTAATCATTTCTCTTGAAAAAGTTTGCCTCTGAGGAGTTGTCCACCTTGTCCCCGTTCGTTATCCTTTTTTATTTTGTTTTTCATTCTTACCAAAAATAAAGTCATCCGAAAATTCTTCCTTCAAATCCTTATCGGTACCTAATAGGAACATTGTTTTTTAATCACATTTTTTTCGTTGGTTAGCAAAATCTAGTGTAATAAACGCCAACAAAAGATATGACTTTCTTGATATAAGGTTGAAGCTTCTCATGTGGATAATGCATTCCTCCACTATCTTGTTTCTTCAACGCTTCGGGAATAGATTTTGCTGTCTAATTAGTAGTATTTTACGAGACTTATTCCGTTGGGCTTCAGAAAGTTTATCATTAGCTACCCTAGCCCTGTGAAGATTAATTATTTCGCCTAATACCCCGCCCCTTAGACAAAAAGCTGAGTACTGTTCATCATCCTCCTGGTGTCTCAAAGAATCCTTAACTGGTCTAGCCGTTATAAACGCCTATGCTTCGTTCTGGGCTTTTGTGGAAGCTATTTCTTGATTGTTGTGCCAGTCCAGTATAGCATGCGCTAGGAAATGAAGCAGTACAACTATATCTTCTATAAAACCTTCTGTCTTTGAATTTAAATATTTTTCTATAACACCCAAATCATCCTCAACAGGTTCTGTTTGTATGCCCATTCCTTTCACTGTTATTCTTGTTATAGAGGTTTGCCATTGATTAAGGAATAATCCATAGCAGAGGCCTGCCTTCGTATCAGTAGTTGCACCATCACTAACCTTTACACTTTCATTTAGGGAATTAAATCTCGACATCAATCATTCAAATAGCTTCTCTAAATCCAAAGTACATTGAAGCCTTTGCAACATTTCAACTCTGCTTGGATAAAGGCTTATAGTTTTATATATTTCGTTCTCTGTATTTAGTATATCAGTAAAATTCATTTTATAGCATAAAACATTGGAACTAAACTTAAACCATCGAGGGAAGCTTAAAATAATTGAAATAAATCACTTCTTACCGAATCTCGCCAATGAACAACTTTTTTAGAGGTTTCAATGTAACTTGGGTCCCTTAAGAGTCCGCGACAAGGATGCGATTATTCAGGTTTCAGTATGTGTATAAGCAGGGAAGGATATAAGGTTTACTTGAGAGGTGACGGAAGGGGTGTGGGGGTCAAGTCACCTACGGTGGACACGGGGCAGTCGGCACCTATAGGGTAGGATCGCTGACATGTGTCGTATTCCCTCAAACTTTGCCGCCCAGAAGCTTGGCTTACAGGAGTACACCACACTCCCGACCCAATGAACAACTTGCTTGCCTAAAGGGAAAACAGTTCGTCTGCTTATGTATAAACACTCCAACCCAAAGCGGCATAGCACTCAGACATTACGTCACTCGTGTGTTATTGCGCGATAAAATTGTGAGTCTAGGCTTTCACGCGGGATTGGTTTTAGGCAGAAAAATCTTACAACTCGACTTCTCGCGATGGCGCTAGAATAGCCCTCGAATAGCCCTCTTCTTCTATTTTCTTCTGATATGATTCTGAATTTTTACTCTTTTATTCTTTAAGTAGTAATGAAAATAAAATATTTTTACAAGACTAGAAACTGCGTTTGCATACAGTTCATTTTATAAAAAAATTTGTTCCCGGCTTCAAAATTGTCCAAAATTTGTTTTTACAATAATGATACTTTTCCCACACACGAATGAGGAAAATTAAAAATTTCAAGATTCTATGAAATTAAATCAAATGAAATAAATTTTTTATCTGATCGATAGTTAAATTTTCCTTTCAAGATACAATGTTCAACAAATAAGAAATAAAAAACCTAATTTTTCCTTAGCTCTGAAGTTATTGCTAGAAAACAAATGTATCCACGTCGTGAGACTTCATAAAACTAAAATGTTTGTGACATAATTACAATTTTCAAGCCTTAACTACATTTTATAAGAATTTGATCTTTTGTTGAGCTTGGCTTTTTACCTCTCCGAATGACGTACGTCACGGAGAGGTATTACACCAGCCGTGTCTGTCTGTGTGTCTGTCAGACCCCACGTGACCGCGTTCGCAGTTTGCAAATCGGAGCAAACAAATACCCGATTTCCGGAACGCGTTCGCGGTTCACGGAAATTTGGCCATTCATCTACCAACACCAGTCTTTACTAACTGTCTTCTAAGGACCACAATCTGCTAGTCTTTGTCCATCCCACATGGACACTAGCCTGTACTTGCTGGTTCGTAAGCACCACCATCTTCCGTTCTTCGTCAATTCCACATTGACACAAGCTTCAAAGCACCACCATCTTCAGTTTTTTGTCCATTCCGGCTTCTTCTCCATCGTTATCGTTTGGTTTTAAGATATACGCGGCGATCGGCTAGGGTTACGAGAAACGTCTCGCCTCCCAATGGCAGGGCTTCCACCGTCGGTTCACGCGAATGCGTTTTTATCTATTATTATAATGGAAACGAATAGTATATATACCCCAAAATTTGAAGAAAGCGGGCAAGAGGGGTACCATTCATTTTAAACGTGAATATTAGCAAAGTTTCGAAAGATAATAGGAAAAACTTTATTTTAAACGATTTAACTATTTTTAAAGTTATTTACTGGCGATTAAAATAATTAATATCATTTATATTTAATTAATTATTTAAGATAAACTTATTTCTATGTAATGACACAAGTGAGAGTTTATATAGAACGAGTAATGAAGATTGCATCCGAATCGAAACACACGCACATCAAAGTTAATATAAAGCGAGTAGGATGATAAGATCTCTTACAAAACGATAACATTTCCTTTTTGCAGAATATTAAATGGAAATATTTTAAATATTTTTCGGCATTACGATTTTTTAAGTAGTTGTGTAGCTATAAAGCTCTTTTTCATCTTAATATTCCAAGAACATCTTTTGATATTAACATTTCAAATTTGGTGTTTACTTTTTAATTCAGCTTTACTACTTTTATATATAGTGTAAACGCATTTTTTATATTCATTAGATAATATGGATGTTAATTCTTCATCTATCCACAAGTGTTGAAACGATTGGGTCTGTGATTTAAACTAGAAATGACCTTGTTTCGCCTCCTCTTAAAGGAGGTGTTAACGGTTCAGAGTGAGCCGAAAGTTAAACACACCTTTCAGTGATACATTTTAGGTCCTCATTAGAATTATTGAGGATACAAAGGAAATTGTTAAACGCTTAAGCCTTTGCTAAACCCCTTTTCAATATTTCGCCAATTTGAACTATGTATTTCCGGTTTTTCTCATTGGCTGGTGGAACTCTGTTTAGAAAGTAAATTCGTCTCGGCTCGGAGAGGTTTATTTTGGTTTCCCAACTTGTTTCAATTTGAGCTGATTCAAATACCAATAATATCTCCACAGTTCACATGCGCAATATGGCATAATTTTGTGACCGATTCGGTAAGTCTAACATGTGGCAACACTTTTTGCCAAAGTTGTCTTAAGCGACAATTACAATTAAAAGTAGAAGAAGAAAAAAATAATGCGTCCATTGCATACAAGTTCCACCCTTATTGTTCAGGTATTTACGGAAAAAGTGAAGGAATCTATCATATGTGTAATTTGCCAGGAATTTATCCAGTAACGCTAAATTGCAGGCACACGTTCTGCCTAACCCGCGTGAAACGCCAATTTAAAGTAAAGAAGAAAAGATCATTATGAAAAGTAGTGTACTTTTCAAAGGCAGGAGAGGATGCTTTCTTATTTGCCATTTTTGGGGTGTTAACTAGATGGAAATCAATTCGGTTGCGGAGATTTTCCATTGTCTTTCCGTACGCGCTGTTATTTAATACTTTAAAAAGATTTTTGGAGAATTCAAACTTGCACGTTTCTCGGTATTAAAATCAGTATAGGGTCGAAGGCAGGCTTCTTGTCTAAATGATATAATACGACAGCTGAGAATTTCATAGAAACATAATACATCAAGTTTCGATAATGGATAACGTATTTCTCTCTATCATATAAATTCGGTGTTAGTTTTGGAAGAGTTCTATCAGGTGGTGGTGAAATGCATATATTTCTGTACTTTATACAATTTGCCACAAAATAGGACTTCCCTGTTTGAGTTGCCCTGCTATAAGACAAGGGTGTTGCAAAATGAACTTTTCAAACGTGTCAAGTGATTATTATATTTATTTTTCAAAAAGCATTTTCTTCGCTGTACAAACAATATTACTTATCGCGAGTTGGCAGAAACTAGACTCTAGAAAAGATTTTCCGCAATATTTAGAGTAAATACAAGAATAATTTAACTTATCAACAGCATCTAAATAGTGTGATTCAATTCTTTCTTCCCAATCCATCATTATACAATCATGTTGCAGGTGGGAAGGATGATCTATTTCACATCCGCTACATTTGTTTTTAATAAAATTATAAAGTTCATCTTTCACCTCCTCTTCAATAAGCGTAAAAAAAACAGTCAAGTATTGATCGAGCGACTCAGATTTCCGAGTTTTGAAGAGTATTATCAAGGCTGTGTACTCGAATGTTCTTCATTTATTAAAATGAGTCAACAGGTGGGGACGTCGCCAATGACAGTTAAAAAGAAGAAAAATAATAAAAACAGAAAAAAGATCAAAAATAAAATTAATCAAAACGCGTCTTGGATTTAAACCAAGACCTAAAAAGTATCGATAAGAACATGGTTAATCACTTGACTGAATGAGCAGATATTGAAACTTTTTTTAATTAAATCTTACATGCTTAAGAAAGTAATGTTCCATCACCCTATTCCATTGAATAAACTTATTTTACTGGTAGTAAATATTTTCCCTCTCAATAATTTGAAAAATTTACTTATCTCGGGTTTTCGAGCACAATTCCATTCCCCGTTTACATTTTATAACTACATTTATTATCACTTTTAAGAGAGTACGTGTGTGACATTGTGTCGTTAATAGGTTGCTAACATATCCCCCCGTTCATGCCCTATACGCTCCATAGTGAAACCTTTTGTTAATTTTAGTGCAAATTTCAACAATGGCAGCACATTCAATGGGGACGTTATGATTTTTGCTCTTGGTTAAACTGAATTATGTAATAGACCACTTCGACCAATCTTAGAGGGAAAGACACGGGGGTAAAACTTTGCCTTCCATCTCGCTCGATGGAAAGATCATAAATAGAGCAGAGACGGCGAGGGGTGAACCCCCCTGTATGTCCCGATACTGAGGATTGACATCTCTTTTTTTACGTAGAAAGGGTCTATAGCAGCGGTACGACAGACAGTGGTCACACGGTTCTATGCCATGGCGTTTCTATGGTTCGCAAGCAGTAGGGGCGTCCATGATATTCGTAATTTTTTGATTTTCTTTGTTGTAATTGTTAACTTAAGCACGGTCGTAGCCTGAAAATTCTGTCTTGGTTATTTTGCAATACAGCCTGCGTTCACCGAGTAGCGTGATCTAGGACGCTGTGGCTCGACTCCGCTACTTAGTCTGTATATCTTCAGGAACAAGGAACATGTATTAACGGTTTTTAAAGGAATATGGGATTTATAAACTTGTCGCTGCGAATCTTCCTATAGAAAATGTAGTATTTCTAGTAGCGCCAGAGACTTCTAGTAGCACTCTGTATGAATTTGGTAGAACAGTTTTATAGAAATTGAAATGGTAGAAGAAATTTATAAAATAAAATTTGTTCGAATATTTTACTTCAATTTGGTCGAATTATTTCGTAGTTGTCCTATTTAAAGGCGAGGAATGCTCTCAAAAACAATTACTATTTGCTGACGAATACCTTAAATTCTCGAGCAGTTTAATGCGTAATTGAATGGGCTATTGCCTTGGTAACGAGGCCAGCGAAAGACAAGGCATAAGAATGGCACAAGGCGTACTTCTATCAAGGGGGTATACAACTATACATCCTCCTTGTTCGTATCGGGCGCAGCAGAGGCTAAAGCAGACTACCCTAAATCGTTTTGTCATTGTTATGTTGTAGTCATATGGTATTTTCCACACGAAAACTCTTAAAAGTGATAATAAATGTAGTTATAAAATGTAAACGGGGAATGGAATTGTGCTCGAAAACCCAAGATAAGTAAATGCACAAGACCCGCAATAGAAAGCGTCCAGGTCTCATGCAGCCTACGGGCATTACTGAGCCATTTGATTTTCTGGGAGTGGACATAATGGGACCTCTACCGAGAAGCCGTCACCTTCACAAATACCTCCTGGTGTTGACGGACTATGCCACCAAATTTGTTGAATTGTACCCGATGAAGAACATCACAGCCAGAACGTGTGCGAAGAAACTCGTCTCCGTGATAGTTCGCTACGGATGTCCGAAAGCCATCGTAAGCGACAACGGGACACAATTAGTTTCTCAACTTTGGAAGGACATTCTTAAGATGTTCAAAGTCAAACCACGATTCATCACTCCGTATCATCCTCAGAGTAACATCATAGAACGCAGAAACAGAGTTCTGGGCGAAATCATTTCGATGTTCGTTGGTCGAGATCACCGAAGATGGGACGAGAACTTACAATTTATCCAGTTCGCCATCAACTCGACTACACATACAACAACAGGAAGAACTCCTTTCTACCTGAACATGGGTAAGGAACCGAGATTTCCCTGGGACTTGGACGTGGGTATGCCTGTAGCGGACTTTGTTGAAAGGTCCGCATCGCTCTCAGCCTTAGCGAAGCAACTTGTTTTGTCTAAAGAACTTGCCAAGAAAGCGCAAGCACACCAGAAACGCTCCTACGATCAAAGGCGAGAAGGGATTGACTTTTCTGTTGGTGCGCTTATCTGGAAGGAGACGCATCCCTTGTCTCAAGCGGCATGTAACGTCGCCGCTAAGTTATGTCCCAAATGGGATGGTCCCTACAAAATCGCAAAGAAGATAGACCGATTGCGAAATCAATTAGAAGACCCAGTAACTGGAGAAAACAAAGGAATCGAGAATATCGCTCATCTAAAGCTGTATTGGTCGAATAAAGATGTCTGCCAACCGGACGGAAGCCAGTCATCCTCAACTTCCTCTTCAAGTTCTACAACGTCACAGTCTGTACCTATACTTCAGGACGCTGGAGTCAGTACTGGTGACGAACGTCGTGAGACTCGACGAGAACGAAGACAACGACTGTTGAAAGACCAAGAAGCGCAAACCGAGTCGTCTGGAGAAGAAACGAGGAGAAATCAAACCTCATCTTCATCCACTAATGGATCCTCTGATTCCCCGTCGGAAGAAGTTCCAGAGTCCTTCCCAGAAGTCTCTGATCTAGCTGAGGAATCTGAGCCAGACGCATTCGCCTTATTCTCAGATCCTCCCGCGGTCTTCCGGGTGAATCGTATGCCGCCAGACCTTTCTCCACCTTCCTCTCCTGATAAGAGCTCGAGGGAGAAGTCTCTCCCTCCAACCCCTCTTCCTTCCTCTCCTGATAGGAGCTCGAGGGAGAAGTCTCTCCCTCCAACCTCTACTCCATCTCACCCCGACGATTCCAGTTCTTCCTCTGAATCTGAGGAAGACGATACGGAATTGTCCAACCCTGTTCCCATAAATCCTATGAGATTTGTCAATCCTTTCCGTAAAGGATGGAAACGTGAGATAGTGCTGAGCAAATCATCCAAAGCCTGGAGGTCCTAACATGGACATTTATTATCACCCTCCAGCTAATCATCCGCATCAGACTCTTCGGTCTCGCGCAGACGTAGAACAGTATCTACGCCTGCATTCAATCACAGATGTGACGTCTAGTGATTTTAATTTTGCCCGTCAAGCAATCTCGCGAGAACCATGGGAGACTATTCGGAACGAAACATAACGTTTTGACGCCACCCATGGAATTCGCCATCGCGAGAATTAGCAGCGACAGAAGTCTGCTGCCGAGGCCAGGAGGCCCTCCTCGCCGCCTGCCCAAGACTCAGCGGATTGGAAACAAGAGTGCCGCAGCAGACGACTTTTCTTTGGGGGGGGAGGATGTAACCGTCCACAGCCAGAACCTCCTTCCCGGGAAAAAACCGCGTCGTCTGCTTTACTCAATTTATATTTTTATACTAAATTTTGTATAATGCCAAATTGTCCTGAAGTGGCACCTTAAGCGCCACTGCTGTCAACCCTGTTAAAAAACATTTTTCGCGGGGATAAAAACCCCCGCCTACAATCTGTAGTCAATAGTCAGTTCGAGTTTTTTACCCGCGCTCAAGTTCAGACGTGTTTTTGATTAATAAAGACAAGTATTATTTCGATTACGAACTGCGTTCTTCTTTCAAGAATGGACTACTTGGTAAATATTAGTCATGGACAATAAGTCCTTTAAACGGGTGACCTGGGAACTTCTTACATTGCTAGTTTTAATTTAATTTCTTTGTGAGCCGTGAAATTAGGCCCCCTTTGCTACATTTAAATTTTACGGTTACAACGCTTTCCAGCGTACACCCTCAGAAAGACTAGATTACAGAGTGGCTTACCCCACGGCAAATTGTCCTTATAGAGTAAAAAATATAAATTCATCAAGCTTAACTTTTGAGGTACACTGGTATTGGATTATACTAAAATCAAATGTTATTCAAAATAAAAACTAGTATCAGAAGCGGATAAGAGGAGAAGCCTCTATCTAGGCAAAAAACGTGAAACGTCTTGTTTTTCGCGCCTAGAGACATCGACGCAGCGATACAATTTTATTCACGGCGAAAAAATAGCGCCTTTACATAAGTTATAAAAGTCCTACGCCAGCGGCTATTTTGAAATTGTAACTGTCATCTGCTACAGTGTAGTCTGTGATAAAGTGATGATAGGCCCAGGGTTAGTTCAATAATGGATATTGAAGCTGTTTATGATTTAATTTTAAAAGATATTACAAGTGAAAGTTTCGTAAAGCATATTGGGAATGAAAGGCAAGAAATTTTACATAATTTATTTGTAAAATCTCGCTTACTTTAGACAAACACACCCAAGTAAACTTAGGACTTTATGGTCTAATAAGAAGGTTATGTTCAATATTTTTAAATTTGAAAGTAAATATTTCCAAAAATAATTCCATGAAAAAGTGCCAAAAACTGAAAAACAATGTTGAAAAGAATACTAGGCTTATATTAGATGACCAAAATACCAAACTACAACTGTTGCACAGCTACGCAAAAGTTGTGTACAGTGTAATTTGTGTCAACCTGCCTGAGCGAATAATTAAAAAGGAGCCAGGGGTCCCAATCAACAATAGAGAAACAGAGAAAAAATACGAGAGGTCATTGTTGACAATCGGTGGGAGATGCCTAGGCGAAATATGGAAAGTTTTAAAAAGTAGAATAATATACAAACGACACAAATTATCCAAAAGACAAATTGAGCAGTCAAGGATTCAGTATTGGTGCAGCATGAATTACAGCATGTCTCTCCAAGAAAAAAGGCAATAACATTTTCTGGAATAAGAATGAATTTCATCCCTATCTCTCAGCACTAAATACACGAATAAGAGAAGTTTTAACTCTTGATGGGATTAGAAAGCATGTAAGAAATATCGCACAAGTAAGTATATTTGTGTTTTTACGATACAAAAGTAAGTGTGTTAAAGAATTAATTGATCAATGTAATCACAGTCAGCTTCGTCTATCTTGAACGACCAATCATTACGAAAAAGGTTCATAGATATTTGCCACAGTATCTACGCAAAACAGGAGGACACGAAAACCAATTGATATTTCACAAGAAATGGCAGAGAAAAATGGTGCATGCCACTACCAACGAAGTAATTTCTTCATGACATGCGATAAATTCAGAAAAAACTAAAAATCTAAAGAAAAGGGTGTGCGTCCTTACAAGGTACCCTCTTTGTTGAGTCAAGCACCAAGGATAAGAAAAACGTCGAGAGATGTAGCCGCTCGAAAATTGAGAGAGGACAAAGGCAATGAAAAAGTTGTATTCAGTTTGAGAGTAAACAATCGTATTTTAAGTTTATAAGACATTATTGCAATAATTTTAAAGACATTTCTAAAACGCTCTTAGAAAAACATAAATTTTTCTAATGTTACAACTGGTTAAAAGAAAGGAGAGCTTGCATAGAAGAAACCTCATTGGGAAAATTTGTAGATCTGAAGATAGTGAGATCGGACCACTCTGCCTTTAACAGAAATATATTACCTTGCACGAAGTTCACTTCAATAACGGTTAGTACCGTGGACAGCATCTATAAAGAGAAAACCCGATAAATAACTTTGCAAGAGTGAAGAGGCGAGATTTTTTTGACCCTCCCGACGCGCGCTAGTCGCGAAGAGAAAAAGTTTCCTCTCTCGAGAGAACTGTGATAAATGGCCACTACCAAGATAATCTGACGTTTCCTAGAAACGGCGGGATTCAACTGTATTTCGCGCAAGTGAGAAGCCGCTGCCTAAGATACAACCATGATACGATTACGATTGTAAGAAAAGCACATTTTTCTCACTACGCGACGCCAGCGTTTTTATTTTCACCTCTCTGCCTCGCTGTTCGGGAGGAACGGTACCGTTTCTATCCTGTAAAAATACTTCATAGATGATGGCCGGCGCGAGGTAGGGAGAAGTGAACTTCGTGTAAAGTAATATATTTCTGATTATAGGAATACGCAAAAGACATTCCGAGCTAAATTGGGAATTAAAAATAGATTTCATTTTGCACGAGTGAACAAAGTTTTGGTTTCTTAAATCGATTTTTCTACTCAAAAGTTCAAACGTAAAATTTTAATGAATGCTTGAAAGCATTAATTTTAACCGAGCTCATATAAATCCATTACGAGAATAATTAGCTGAAGTGTTTAACTAACTTTGTTGAAAAATCATCAAACCGTAACATCATATGAACCAGCTTCGAAAAGGACTCAATCTTGGAAAGGGGAAATATTCCCGTAGCAAAGTAATTCCCATCAATGTCCAATTCTACCCAATCTCGGTTTTATGAAACTTTTAGAAATATTGAATAGATTTTCTGGGTTTAAGGCGTCGTTTAATAATAATTATGGAAATTAATTTAATTTCAATGTCGCGTCAAGCTTCATGATTTTGCCTAATTATTCGGCGATCCTTTTTAAACCCCAGCAACAGTTTACTAAGCGGGATTCGGTGGTTAAGAGCAAGAGCAGTTCAAGCGCTCACAATGACGCCTTTCACCAAAACTCAGCCATGGAACGATTAAAGAATTACTTGATGCCATAAATGTACATACTTAAAAGGACTAGTATAAAATATTCTTTCAACACTCGATTATAGGTTTGTTCCTTTTGTCCTCACCTTATCCTTAACTTTCTGGCTGTGTTTATGCCCAATTAATTGGTTTCTATCAAATAATGAACGTTGATTGCCCGCGATAATAGTACACTAGCTTAAAACTCCGCTCTTAGAGGGTTTCCAAGAAATTTTCAGATTCAAATTTCCTGACTTTTCCGGGTTTCCCCTGACGTTTTCCACGAGCTTCGCGATTTCGGTGTCTGGGTAAACGAGATCTCGCTAAAACCGTGCTAAAAAGTTCACACAGATGGATGCTTGAACCGCGAATAGTTTAGCCACTTGACCAAAATGTCATGACCTTTTTTCCCCATTTTGAAATTCACTGACCAATAATTATAGCCTCTTACTAAATACTAACGCTTAACAGCGTAGTAGTGAATTAAAAGTCAAAAACAAAACCACTTCAACTTCATATATCTTTGAGTGTAGAGAGTTTGTGTCGTTTTCAGCGACATGACAGAATAAAAAATCGAAAATCTATCAGCACCTCCTTACAGTCTTCGAAGGTTTCGCAATGAATACTTGCTAGGTTAAAAAGGACCAAAATGACAATGAACCAATTTGAATTTCTTGGGAATAACCGGTATTTTAAATACAGGTAAAATTTGTATTTTCATATTCGTAAGGTTGCCATCGATTTGAAAAATGACATTTTGCTATTGGTGTGGTCATGAAACAAGACCGAGCTCTGCGATGGTGTTTTGTATGGGTGTCTATGTGTGTGTTTGTAGCCCCGGATACACGAAAAACAAGCGTGGATAGATACCGATTAAGGCAAGATCCCCTACCACAATGGAGCTCGTAATATGAAAGAATTGTGAATGGAAGAACACTATGGCACGAGTTAACAGCAGTTTTCCTGACTTCGGATGGACGTTGAACAAGTTTGTCGGGACCCTTGTAAAGAAAAGATCCTCTTCGGCTCTTGGAAGTATTGGGATAGAAACATAGCATCGTCATCCGGTTAGATTGCGGCAATCCGCAAGCTTAGGTTTACTTTGAATGGCTGTATCGAAGCCGATTTGTTGGACATCTTATATAGGAGAATTATCTTCTTTATAGAAAGGTTTGATGGGTTTGCGCGGGAGGATGGGAAGTGCGGGCATGATAGCTTGAAAAAGAGATTCATTTTAAGGCGGAGAGGGCACTATGTACTAAATCTGGGTCACTGTTATCAAATTATATTTGTCGTTGAAAAGTTCTCCTGTCCCTTCAAAATATAATGTATATAGTTCAAATAGGTTTTTAGATACGATCGCGTTCTTTACGATAATGATCTGTTAGTGTGTATGTTTGTGTGTGTGGATGTTAGATAGACCTTTTTGGCTAGGTGTGGTAAGAACTTAAATATACCGAAACCGTTGTCCATCTCGAATATTACATTAGCAAATTTGAAAACATGAATACAGTACTATATTAGCACTTGCGAAACTAGCACGCTCTACTCACCCCAACCGCACTTAACTAATACGGAAATTTTATTTTCGTGACTTTTATTTATACAGGTACGCCCAAGATACTAACATAAACGCGTCGACAATAACGGTGAGCTTATGAACGTTCGGTCGCGTTGAATTATTTCGATAAAACTTTTATTTTTCTTGTCAGGAATCGTGGGACTTGAAACGATTATTCTCAACTTACAAAATCATAGAGGAATATCTAAAACGATCCTTCAACATGAAGTATTTTTCATATTACTTTGAATTTGATTGAACGATATAAACTATTGTAGTCATAGCTCTGATTGGTGTGCAAATATTTGAGAACTTAAATTTTATTTGTTTTGTTTGACTTGATTAAACTCAATTTTTTCTAACCATATATCAAGAAGCACACCCAACACTGAAATAATGGATAAATAATAGTTTAAGTTCATAATTTAGCTTCCCTAAAGTGTGGCTCTTTTTACACTTTCTATTGTCAACTATCTTAACATCAGCCTACTTATGCAGTTTAATATCTCCTCGCTATTTAATTTTGTTTATGATTTTAGACTGCGTTACGAAGACCATGAAGTTAGCTTTTTCGATCTTGCCAAAATATTCACTGAACCTGATGCTTTCAACGTAAGCGAAACTAAAAAAAAATTTAATTTCAGAAATTGAACACAGTTTAAATTACCCCTCTAAAATCCGGTTTTAGAAGTCAAATCTTATCGTGTTTTCCGCACCACTCTCATATTTCCATGGCCGACAGGAATATTTCACTCCGTCTACGGTGTACGAATCGGCCAGGTTAATTATCCTGTCCGCCGCCCCGAAAAGAGTCTTGTCCACGTCTTTGTCCTTCTTAAATATGGACACTCCAGTAAACATTGCTTAATTACAAACCAATTCAATGAATCACATTCTTCGATCAATTAGGTTGTGATTTTAATGGTGTCAGCATTGGTTCTTCTGTCACTTTTGCTCGTCGTTCACTCCATCGTGACCAAGAAATACAAGTCGGTGCCCACCAAGAAAATTGTCAAGAAAATGGCCCAACAAATCCTGGGAAATTTTTGGGAAAACGCGTCACTCTTGTGCGCCGAACGTAAGCTCCCACACATTTGTAAATAATATTTCCCATTACGTCAGATCGTAGCGTGAGCCAGTTTCCACAATCCAATTAGCGGAGATTTCATTCCCGTAACGAAAGTTGGATAGGACTTTAATGAAACGTAATTACGTTCCCTACAGCTATTCCCTCCATTTTGCCCCACATTTTTTGTCGTCTGCTAGCTGCGTCATGGCTGATTGGAGTGACTTTCATTCTGTTTTTCTTGGGTTGTTATTTGCGGACGGAGTTCACGACGGAAAGCTACAATCGCATCGACACCCTCACGGACTTGATCAAATCGGGAATTCCACCAATAATGGCAAAAGAAACCGGAACTTTCGAGTATCTGAAAATATTGGTAAATAGGAGTTTCCGTGTTAAGTTACTCAATTCTTCTGACGTCATTGTTGCCAATCTATAGGCAACGCAGGACTCGGTTGTTAAGGAATGGTTAGACGCACTCGACAAGGACCAAATTTTCACCAATCCTATGGAATATCTAACTCTCGATGGATATGTTCCTCTACTTTCTGGAGAAAAGGCTCTGATCACGAAAGACACATATCTGGTTTTGATGTTGGGACAATTATTGACATCCGATGCCGAGAATAAAAAGTTCTTTGAGGACAACGGGAGACTTTACATTTCGCAACAAGAACTGGAATCGGAATACTTACACGTCATGTTCAACACGTCTTGGATGAAAAGCAGCCCTATAGTGCACGAGTCCCTCCAACTGATGTCGGTATGAATTTTGTCGTAAAATGATTAGCGTTGGACTATCTGGATTTAGAGCAGCGGCACTTAATTGAACAAGTCATATGGAAGAGACCCATAGAAAGCGCGGCTGATTTGAATCTGAGAAGCGTTGGCGTTCCCTTCTACTTACTTCTCATGCTGTTGTCAGGAACAGTAGCCGTGGTTACAACCGAAATATTCTTCAACGGATTTGATTAAACATTTAATGCGTCACGAGACTAAATTGAATGCTTGGAAAATCTAAAAAATATTTTGTACTTCAATCAAGCACACCAAGAACAAAATCGCTCCCTTGAACGTCACTTCAAATGTTCCCTTTAATTTATGTGTGATAATTATGTACTTTAATGATAAACACAATTGCAATCGAGTGTAAAATTAATTAGCAATGCAATACAAATAACATGTCTTAACCGTCAAAAATATAAATAGTCTTGGTTGTTTTTCATTAACAAACTTGTTGATTGAAAAGTTTGACGTGTATATGGCAGTTTTGAAATTAAGACAAAAAGAACAGTTGTATTTTACCGGTTGGAAATTGAAAAAGGCACATTGAAGTTTAATTTTTTTGGGAACGGTAGATGCAAATAAAAATTGCTTTTTTCAAATCTAAAACGTCATCGTTGATTTTAAATACGAGTTCATTGTAAGCATACGTCAAAGAAATTCCGAGCTAAATTGGTAATTTAAAATACACTTCATTTTACAGCAGTGAAGCAAAATTTTAGTTTCTGACATGGATTTTTCTTCACAACATCAAATGGCCCTATTATTCTAAACTTTTCCACTTTACTGCGATTAAACTCACTCGCCTTCCGCGACATGACAGAATAAAAAATCACAAATCTATCAGCAACTCGTTACAGTCTTCGGAGGTTTCATATTGATTGCTCGCTAAAATTTAAGAGGGACCCAAAATGACAACGAACCCATTTGAATATCTTGGAAATAACCGATATTTTAAATACAGGTAATTATTTTAATTTTCAAATCATAATGCTGTCGTCGATTCGAAAAGAAATTTTTTAATAGGTACGGTCAAGAAACTCCAGTAAACTTGACGAAAATTGCGTTGAGTTTATGTCTCGCAGAATGGAATTTATTAATGGAAATTATACTTATAATATTTCTTATCAGGAAACGTGGGATTTGAAACGAGCAGGGACATCTTAAACGATCCTTCAACCTAAAGTATTTTACGTACTACTTTTAAGGATGGCGCGGCTCCAATGGATCACCTTACAAGTTGACTTTCCTTACGAACTCCAGTATTGGCTTGGCGAAGGCTAGCGGCATTTGTGGGTGTGATTTTTATGTGCACGTCTAAATCCCGCCCACTAGCCTTTGCCATCATAAACCCGAAGTTGATGAGGAAAGTCCCCTCGAGTGACTATTTTACTGAACTCTGAAAGGCTGAACCCAATGTAATATTTCTATAGCTTAAACTGGTCTGAACTCCAGTGACTAATTTACTGAACTCTGAACCGCTGAACCATACTTAATATTCCTATAGCTTAATGTGGCCTGAACTCGAGTGACTATTTTACTGAACTCTGAACCGCTAAACCCAATTTAATATTTCTATAGCTTAGCATGGTCTGAACTCGAGTGACTATTTTACTGAACTCTGAACCGCTGAACCCAATTTATTATTTCTATAGCTTAACATGGTCTGAACTTTAGTAACTATTTTACTGAACCCTGAACTTACATCAATATTTCCAATGAGTAAGTTTGTCTGAAGTTGAGTGAACATTTAACTGATTAAAATAGCGTTATTTTTTATTTTATTTTAAGAATTCTTTGGTATTTCTCTACACAGGCGGATATTCATATGTTATTTGTGATTGTTGCTAAACCCTTTGTTTAGCTTCTTCATGAGTAATATTTTCTTCCTTTATTGAGTAAAGAAGAAGAAATTCATAAGTATATCATCAAAGAAATACTTTTCGTGGCGTATTCTTTGAACGCTAAAGAAAGATAAATAGTAAATATTAGTTTTTTTATAAGAATTTGCTTACCACATTTCTTTGACTTTCTCGGTCTCTTTCTTATTTACAGTTAAGTATAATGATCTTATGAATCAAATTACCTAACATATTTTGAGAAGTATTCCTTCAACTTTAAAGCTTTTTCAGGCACATTAACTCGATATTGATTTGGGTATATCCCAAATACATATTTCGGATGACTAAAAATTTTATAGTGTTGTTTGATTAAATAAGCGTTTTAATGGTTTGAATGAACTATTACATACCCACGATTAATTATTTCTTTTTTCATAAATAATTTTCGTAACTCTTGAATGCTGTACTCGGTTACCTAAAAAAATTAATTATAAGTTGTGTAACTATGATAGTTAACCTTCTTTAACAATGTTGACATACGTCATCAGCAATAGGCTCTGTTCCTTTAGGAAGGTGTGATTTGCGCTCGCGAATTTTTTGGTGAGTTAGTAGTTTTGCATGTCTTAAAAACTCGGGATGTTCTTTGTATCTGTCGAGGGGCAAGTCACTTGAGTAATCAGGTGTACAAAACCGCGGAAATCGATTACTTGATTTCTAGAATTCTAAGCAAATCATAAGTAATCATCGGTAATCATAATTAATTTTCTGAGTAATCAGAAATCTCCGATAATCACTGGAAATCACATGGAATATTGAGAGAATCAGAAATAATCACATGATTTCCTAGTAATCTTTTGTAATCATCTCGGTAATCACACATTTCGTCAAATAATCACGCATAATCAATCGAGGAATTCGAAAATCCAAAATAAAAATCGTAATCAATTGAAATGGAAGTAATCACTCTATAATCACTGCATTCATAGTAATTCACGAAGAATCTAGTGGTAATCAAGGCATTCACTTAAAAATAACCTGAATTCATTGGAATTCATAGAGTAATGTCAGTTTACTATGCAAACGTCATACCATGGAGTATTGTCGGTAGAGGGGGGAGTAGACTGTGTATCCCTCCCTCTAGGTGCGCTTTTGTAAGAGGGGATACTGTACGCGCCTAGTAGGGGGGATAAAACTTAGCTAAGAGATCGAAGGGTATGACGTTTGCATACCTAGAACTGACATCTAGCTCTAGCTCAGTGTCATCCCCCTACCAGGCACGTACAGTATCCCCTCTTACAAAAGCGCGCCTAGAGGGAGGGATAAACAGTCTACTCCCCTCTCTGCCGACACTACTCTATATTCCATTTGTGGAAAGCAGACGAAACGCGGACGTTTTTCGAAGAGTTGGCATTCGCTGGGAAAGTACCGTGGGAAAATGCGATTTTAACACTTTTATTGCTTGGTTTTTTATCCTATACACATTTTTCAGGACAATGTCACATGTCTACATAAGAAATGTAAAACACATGGATAGCGCTTTTAGCAAAATGGACATGTGACATTGTTTGTAGTTCATTTTGACGATGGTTAAGTCTTAACCTTAAACTATTTGAATGAGTTCTTAGCATATTAATCAAAACGTCTTGGATTTAACCAAGACCTAAAAAGTATCGATAAGAAGAGAGTTCAGCAAGTGACTGAAAGCCCAGATATTAAAAGTTTTTTTTAAATTAAGACTTACATGCTTAAGATGCTGTTCGGACAGTGGGACGAAGGACGATCTTCCTCGTAGAGCTTAACATGGCGGGTGGGTAAAAAAGGAGAGGGCGTCGGCCGTCGGACAGCCCCTTTAAGAAACTAATGTTCCATCACCCTATTCCATTGAATAAACTTAATTTACTGGTAGTCAATTTATTCCCTCTCAATAATTTGAAAAATTTACTTAACTCGGGTTTTCGAGCACAATTCCATTTCCCGTTTACATTTTAGAACTACATTTATCATTTTTAGGAGAGTACGTGTATGACTTTGTGTCGTTAATAGGTTGCTAACATATCCCCGTTATGGTCTGAACAATTTATAGTGAAACCTTTTGTTTTTGTGCAAATTTCAACAATGGCGTCAAATTCAATAGGGACGTTATGATTTTTAGTCTTGGTTAAACTTAATATATGTAAGAGGGAAAGACACAGGGAAAATACTTTTCCTTCCATATCGCTCGATGGAAAGATCATAAAAAGAGTAGAGACGTCGAGGGGTCAACCCTCTGTATATCCCGATACTGAGGATTGACATCTCTCTTTTTTTAGTAGAAAGGGTCTATAGCAGCGGTACGACAGACAACGGTCACACGGTTCTATGCAAGGCCCATGGCGTCTCTATCGTTTCTATGGTTCGCAAGCAGTAGGGGGGTGCATACTATTTGAAATTTTTTTTGATTTTCTTTGTTGTAAACTTGTACTTGTCAACTTAAGGGCGCTAAGGGTGTGAGAGTGTCAGCTGGACTCACTCAGCGTGGTCGTAGCCTGAAAATTCTGACTTGGCTATTTTGCAATATAGCCTGCGTTCACCCAGTCGCGTGATCTAGGAGGCTGTGACTCGACTCTACTACTTAGTCTGTATCAGGCTTGGAAATAAGGTTTATTTCTGAACTAGTCCTAAGGACCAGTGACCCCTGATGTCTTAAATATGAAACTGGTTCCGGGGTCAGTAACCCTTCCCCTATTTATTTTTCTACTGGTCCCAGGACTTGTGGCCGTTCTCTCTTCTAAAAAAATCTCTCTCGGCTTAGGGTTGTATACACAACTGGACTCATGGAGTCGAAATTTATGTTAAAATGAAAATAATTAAAGAGGTCCCCATATCAATTTTTAATAAAAGTTGGAATTAATAAACTAGTCATTGGGACCAGTGACCCTCACGTTTTGAATAAAAAAAGTGGTCCAAGCTATTAATAAACTGGTTTTTGACCTGTAAACCTGTCTTATTTCCTAGCCTGGTCTGTAATCTGTATATGTTCAGGAACAAGGTTAATGAATGTATTAACGGTTTTTAAAGGAATATGGGATTTATCAGGGATAGCCCTGGATTTATATACTTGTCGCTGCGAATCTTCCTATATAAATGTAGTATTTCTAGTAGCCGCAGAGACTTCTGGTAGCACTCTGTACGCAATAGGTAGAATACTTTTATAGAAATTGAAATTATTATTATTTACAAAATAAAATATGGTCGAATTATTTCGTAGTTGTCCTATTTCAAGCCTAGGAGTAGGAATGTTCTCAAAAACAATTACTATTTTGGTGACGAATACCTTAAAAAGTACTATTCACACGGAATTTTGGAGCAGCTTAACGCGTAATTGAGTGGGCTATTACCTTGGTGACGAGGCCAGCGAAAGAAGGCACGAGAGTGGCACAAGGCGTACTTCTAGTCGATGTATACAACTATGCATCCTCCTTGCTCGTATCGGGCATAGCAGAGGCTAAAGCAGACTACGACTAAATCGTTTTGTCATTGTTACGTGTAATTTTATGGTATTTTTCATGACGTAATCCCCTAAATATGATAAATGTAGTTATAAAATGTAAACGGGGAATGGAATTGTGCTCGAAAACGCGAGATAAGAAAATTTTTCAAATTATTGAGAGGGAATAAATTGACTACCAGTAAATTAAGTTTATTCAATGGAATAGGGTGATGGAACATTAGTTTCTTAAAGGGGCTGTCCGACGGCCGACGCCCTCTCCTTTTTTACCCACCCGCCATGTTAAGCTCTACGAGGAAGATCGTCCTTTGTCCCACTGTCCGAACAGCATCTTAAGCATGTAAGTCTTAATTTTAAAAAAACTTTTAATATCACTTGCTTAACTCTCTTCTTATCGATACTTTTTAGGTCTTGGTTAAATCCAACACGTTTTGATTAATATCTGTGACTTCAGTCTTAATTTTTATTAATTTTGTGTAGACACGTTGGTGATTTTATATTGATTATTTCAACGCTTATTTCTGCATGCCGTAGAATAGGGAGCTAACAGTTCTGACCCTGAAACGTCACACCCTTCTATCTCTTACTGGAGTTTCATCCCCCCTAATGGTTGGAAACAGTATTCTACGCGCAAAAATGCCGACCAGATTGGGGCTGCGTGACATCAGACTATCTCTTCCCCCTAGCCAGTTGTTAGCTCCGTATAGGAAGTAGTTCATCATTCAATAGAAAATTGTTGAGAGATCGGAGCTATGGGAACGTCACATCAATATTTTTAGTCTAAATTGTATGATCAAAGCTGACAAAGATTGTAGTATCACACTATAGAGAGCTTTCAGATGACTAGTAGTACGTCACACCCTTCTAAGTCTTACCGCGGTTCTGGTAGCCATATTGGGTGGTCTCAGCTTCATCCCTGCTTTAAACCCACCAATATGGCAGCGTAAATTACGTCACGAGACTCGGCTCCTCCTCCAACTGAAAGCTCTCTATTTCAGGTGGACCAAGACCAGATGCTCTATTACAATTTTTGAGCCCCATTTCCAATGTCATTGTTTTAACAAGATCTTATTCAAAATGGATAATTTCTTTTAACCTTGACAGGAAATGAAACATAGAATATCCCATCTTTTGTGGCGCTCTAACTTTAACCTAGTTTAAAGAACTAAGATAGCATTTTTTTGTCGAAATGGCATTAAATTAGTAAACTAGCAATACTTAAGCAATATTTCGGGGTGAAAACAAATCCAATTTTGTAATATTTTGGGAAAGATGTCAATTCGATAATAATAATAAGAAATACAATAACAGGCACACATTCAGTCATTCAGTTTTAATGTTATTAGCTTCGCCCTTAAGTACAATTCTAATTGAATTCAGCCTTTGGGAAATTGAAGTTGGTGTTAAAATAATTTGCCAGCATGCTAGGAGGTCAGGCAATGGAAGTATGCTTTGATTTATCATTAAATATAGGAAATGACAGGATTCAATTATTATTTTCTTGTAATCATGAAATTAATGGTAATTTTATGCGCTGTAAACTATTTTACCTTTAATAAATAAAGTTAAATGACAGTTACGGTAATTTATTGATGACAAAAGTTAGGGTTAATAATATTATTTCATATAATAGTTAAAATACAAATAGGAATGTTTTTAAGTAATGCCTGTTTAAAAATTACTTTCAAGTACTAAATTGCATTAAGAATGTTTTTGTTTGACTATTTTCAAGTTTTTAAACACGCATGATTATGATATTGGAAGGCGCAAAATATTTATTTAAATAAACATTTGGTTTGATACTTGCCACGTTTATTTACAGCATGTAATTTGGGCTTAATTTCCCTAGTTGTTATTTAATTATGGTATTCATTATAAATTTATTCCAGTCAATAAAAATATTGTTTTTTACGTTTAAAGGTAAAAGTTGCATATTTTAAAGGGTTTTTCCAAAGAAAATTGTTTTTGACACCAGAAAGGCTTTTGAGGATAATTAGCGATTGCGTCCTGCTGCCAAAAAATAGACCTTAACAGGGAAAAGCTAAGAGTAACTATAATTAATTTTTATGAATCTAAAATGTAAGTTTCACAATGAATGCGTGAGAGGGATTAAAAAAATGTTCAAAGACAGTCATACGTGAAGGTTGGATTTAAAAAGTGTGAGAGTTAAACATTATCGTATGAATGCCTATAATAATTTTGTTAATCTCTCAAGTGAACAATTCAATGATGAAAAAATATTTACACACATTTAATCCTAGGATTGTCAAATTGAGACTATATAATTGCCAGAAAAATAGTAAGCATGTGTTTCAATATTATATTTTTTAAGGTATAAAAAAGGGAAGGGGAGTTTGTTAAATTAGTCCTAATATACTTAAAGATGCTTTTTAAAATTGGTAGTGATTTGCTATTGTAGAATCTGCAGTTTAGTTCAGAGAGTTAATGAGGTGCCTTGTATTTGTTAGTGACATCTCCAATCCAGTTGATTTTAGGTTTTTTTCTATATTTATTACTATTGAACTCAGATGGCGTTGGTAGTTAATGTCATTAATTGTAGTTTTTTTACTGGTTCCATCGCGCTTGATTTTGTTTTGTTGATGTAGAATCTGCAGTTCAGTTCAGAGAGTTAATGAGGTGCCTTGTGTTTGGTAGCGACATCTCCAATCCAGTTGATTTTAGTTTTTTTTCTATATTTATTACTATTGAACTCAGATGGCATTACTGCTTAACGTCATTAATTGGCAGCATTTTTTACTGGTTCCCTCGACCTTGTTTTGTTTGGCAAACGTCCGTTAAACAATGTAATATACCATCATGGTATATTACCTTTAAGGCGTTTTGATGAAAATTGAAGTCCAAGTTGGTATTTTAGAGTAACGAGTGAAGTACTTGAGTTTAATCGAGTGGTGAAGGAGGGGGGATTTGGGGTATTTCATCACCCGCAGACACGGGGTAGTCAGTTTCTGTAGGGTAGGCATGCTGACAAGTCCCTTATTCCCTCAAAACTTTGTCGCCAAGAAGCTTGGCTTACAGGAGTGCGCCCAACTCCCAACATAGTCAATTACATAATTTTAGTAACAAACCATTGCTGTTCTATATTTTAACAACGTTGAGGCAACTTTTGCCTGAAAAAGGTTTTTTTGCGAATCCATAGCTGTTATGAACTTCTATTGTGTTGATGAACTTGTAGGCACGGCTTGCCAAGCCGTAACGTAAGTATATAGGGAAACCAAAGAGGTGACATGTATTATTTGGCCTTGATACAGCTTGATGTTCTATAGACACTGACTCAAGCCAATAGAAAGATTATTTCTTTGAATATCTTTGCTGTTCTTAATCCAAAGACGCTCTCACTCTTTGAACACGCCAGTCTAAAGTGTCTGTTATTTCGGTGGAGAAGTTGAATATATTTCTTGATTTGTCTATCGAAGTCTTGTTGTGGGTTTCTTATAATGATGATGATCATCATCATATTTTTGAGCTGTGTAGGTTTAATCTTTTACTATACTGGTAATAGCTATGATGAATTATCTTTCTGTTGAAGCTTAGCAGTTGGCACGTGTTGATACGATACGCATGTAGTTGTACGAAATTAGTCTTTAAATTGTATGTTTCAAACTTGAAAATATACACTGCTTGTAGTATTTATGTCGAAATAATTTTGATCTTCGTTATATTAGTTATGTAAAGGGGCGGGGGTTGAAAGAAAACTTTACAATTTACTGGCAATTATATGTTCATTTAAATATAAGATTTTGAGGGTCTATTTTTAAAATTTTGTCACGCAACTCTTAACTTTAAGTTTGGAAACAGTGCTGCTAGAACATGGCAATTATTGTTTTGCGCGTGGGTTACCAAAGGGACAATGAAAAGGTTATTAATTTTTGGGGAAAAAATATTCCAGAAGGCTTTGCAAATTGTACCCCTGTTGGATTTACGCAATGCAACCTGCCACGCAGACTACCCCAGCTGGTGAGAAACACAAAGAGACTATGCAAAACTTACTGAAATATTAATTGGAAAAATGGTTTAGTTGTTTTAATTACAAGGGTAATGTCTATATATATTGGTAACCACAATTTGGGAAATAATTTTCACACTTTATAAAAACAAATTATACAACAATAGTAGGATATTAGTTATAGGACAAATTAATAAGTTCATATGGCTTTTTTTAAGCCTAACTAATAAATAGTTTAAAAATCAATTTTTGTAAGTGGCATCGGATTGGGACGGGTAAACATTATTGATAAGTTATAGAAAGAAAATGTTATATTAATAGATAATATTTAAACATAAAAGCTTTGCTAATCTTTGATATTGTAACAGGATAATATTAGATTAGATTAATTTAATTTAATGTTTTTGAATGGTTTTAAATTGTTAATGTGAAAAAGTTATGGGCGTCTTAATTTAAAAAAAAATAGCGCGCTTAAAAGAGAAAAAAATGGAAGATGCGAAACTGATATTTAGAAAACTCTTTGAATATATTAATTTTAATCAGTATTTATTTAAAATTTGGATACGAGTGTCTAAATCTCAGTTCAAAAAATCTGTTCAATGTTAACTAAAAGGATGAGTTTGTCTCAATAGTTTCACCAGCTTATTAAAGAATTATATTTAATCACATAGCATTACCAACAGGGGTTACGTTTTTAGCGTGTTTTTTACATAAAACACAATTGGGGCAAGACTAATACAGAGTACTAAAAACCCTTACTAGAAAATTCTAAAATTAATGCAAGAATCATCGCCCTTTTTTTCGTAACAATAGCATGGCCCTACAATCCTCCCTCCTCTCCCTTTCACGGTTATTATAGTAGGCAACATCAAAATTACTCCAGAACCATCGTTAACCTTAAACTTGCTCTAGGATTAACAATCTTACCCAGTCATAAATTACTTTAAAGGGAATATGAAACTATTAGTATATCTTTGACAGATTTAATGCTCCTTTCTGGTATGAATATTGAAATTTTGGACTTTACTCGGGGTAAATTTGATATGGATTCTTCAAGCACGTTAGATTCCCTTTAATATGTCTGGACTCTTTCCAAGAGCAGAACAGTGACGTCAGTCAAGTTACTGACGAATCTCTCCCTTTTTCTGATCATTGTATCACTGACCTCGTACCAGCCGTTGTCTTTTCTCACAAAGTTCACATAATGTCCCTCGGCCAACGATTCACCTTTATGAATAATCACCCCTTTAGTTTTAAAAAGCATCTTGCTCAAAGTGACATTTTGATTTTCAAAACTTGATATTTTGGTCGAAATCTTAACGGGACGACCATCTTTGTAATCGCCACGGAGAAGACACAAAAATACGTACTTCCCGCTGGATATCAATACATCACGCTCTTGTATTTTTGGGTTGTTACATAATACGCATGGCACCTCTGTTAATCTCATCCTTTTTTCTAGAGATTTCCAATCAATTTTATCTCGGTTTTCTAGTGGAAGATTGAAAATGTTGCTTTCAACAATATTCTCCGAATTTTGTTCAACTTGACAATTGGGGCATTTGGTAACGTTTCGCGACTTTGACCAAAAAAGATCTTTTAGAGCCTTAGAGTAATCGGCTTCCATTTCTTGACTTAGCGTCGTCAAAAGGACCATCAAAAATTCACTGGCGTCTTGTTGATCGTTTAGCGTAAAATGATTTCCGACAGCCATTCTGAGTTCCAAGTCTTTGCGACTGAAACTTCCTTGAGAACTCTCGATGTCATTTATTGCGTTATGGAGGCAACGGAGAACTGGTTTTTCTACGAATGATCCATTGTAAGATTTAACCAATTCTCTTAATTCCGGCACTAATAAGAGTAGTTGCAAAACGCTATTAGAATAGCATGTTACTTGATCATCGTTAGCTAAACCCTTCAAGGGCAAACTATCCAAACTCTGTTCGGCTTTCCTTTTCTTCTTTAGTGTTTCTTCACACTTCTCTTCCTCGCCTTCTAAAAGGCTTTTAGATAGTGTGGGCGCACTTCTTTTCCCACTTCGACTTTCTTTCGACTCCCTTATTTCCAAAAGAGGCAGATCTGGCCTAAATTTTTTGCGAAGCCTGTTATACTCCATAATGGCTCGTCCATCCGCCTTAATTTTAGTCGGATCGAACTAATAGATGGAGTCCGGCCAAGGACGTCACTCTCGATAAAGCCACATACGCCATGCCCGTTCCGAATAAATTCGGACCCAAATCCATAATGGCGCATTTTAAACTCATGCCTTGGCTTTTGTGTATAGTAATAGCGTACGCCAGGATGACGGGAAACTGGGAGCGTTTAACGTAAATGTTTGCCATGAGCAAAAATTTGACGCAAATTTTCTCAACTAAAAAGTCAGTGTTAGCGTCGTCGCTATTCGGTTCGCGATCTACTCTTAGAAAAATCCCAGTAACGTTTCCATGTTCGTCCTTCTTGAACCCAGTTACGAAACCCATCGTACCATTTACAATGCCTTTTTCAAAACTGATATTCCTTCTGACCATTATTCGGCAGCCAACGCAAAGAACTAACTCGCTCTCCAAACCGCCTGTTTTGGACGGTTCGTTTTCTAGCCCTTGCAGTCTCCTGAGAATGTTTTACTCATTTTTCTGCCATAGTCAGTGAGTCTATCCTGACAAGGAATGACTTCAACTTTCTGGCCGTTTTTTCGCAGCATATCAAAGTTGAATTTTACGCACAGCCACATGGCTAATTTAGGCATCAAACAAATTGGGTGAAACCCTTCATTGGACAGCTTAATGAAAAGCTCCATAGCCACCTCGATGTTATTTCCTCCAGCAACCAATCTAGTTCCTAAGGTTGCAACATCAGCTTCGGAAATATTGCCAATTCTAACTCTGCTTAAAATGTCGCCGTAAATTTGGTCGTTGGCTTGTCTAACATTTTGCGTTAGTTCATCGTATTTAAAAAACTTCCAAAGATCACTTCCTCCGATGCAATTGAATCTAAGTCTGGCTTCTTCGGAAGTGATTTTGATGAACGCGGGATTTCCTTGAACCGGAGGCAATTGGAAAAAGTCTCCCAAAACAAGAATAAATACAACTCCACCAAATGGTTGGCTCATTTCCCAAAATTCGTTCAGCCTCAAGTGAACGTGAGTCAACAAAACCGATGAGACCATAGAAATTTCATCAATAATTAACAGTTTTAAATTACCCAAAGTTTCTTTCATAATGCTTATATTCTCAGAACTCAGGGAATGGTATTCGGCAATACGCCCATGATCTACCGGCAACATTAGTAATCTGTGTAACGTTACGCCATTAACATTCAACGCTGCCAAACCCGTTGGCGCGGCAATGGCCACGCTAGCAGGATTTTGAAAGCGTCAACTTACAGCGCGGGAAAGAGTGTCGATAAGAAACGATTTGCCAGTTCCACCAGGTCCCGACACAAAAAGGCGCTTGTTTTTAGATTTTTCTCCCTCTTGGGAGAAGTGATTCATGATCTGATCATAAATTCTCTTTTGATCCGAGTTTAGTGACGCCACATTGTCAACATCAGTCTCGAAATTCATTTCCATGGCAGCTCCCACATCAGACATCGCGTGTTCGGTTTCGATAACAATTTCTTTCCCTTGTAAAGCATTTTCATCGTCTTCACTTTCTCCCCCCGATACTATGGTTTCTAGCTCTTTCGTCTTTTTAGAAGCCTCCCGTTTCTTTTCAACTTCTTTGGAAACCGACAGTTTCTCGTGATATTCTCTCATGTCTTTTAAAACCGAAAGCGAGTTTTCGAAAGCATCGGCGTATGTTTCAAAATCGCCCAATAGCTCAGTTTCGTCACGCCACGGTTTGAAGATGATCAGTAGAGCGTGACAATACTGTTCTTTCTCCTCTATCGAGTCGTGAATAAAGTGCTCTATTACTTACGGCTTAATTCTCTTTCTCATGAAACCCGGATTGTTTTTCAACTGGATGACATTCGCATTTTTCTCGACACCCTCAGAGCGCATCGCATGATCGTAAAACTGACCAAATTCCCGCAAGCTAAGATTTTCCAAGCTGTCAGGACGATTCGGATATTTGTCGTCGACGAACCCTTTTTGGCAAGTGTCCTTGCTTTCGGGGTCAGTTTCCCCTCAAACGCGCGAGTTCCTTGTAACCTTTCAAAACTCTCGATCGGTTTTCTTTTAAGTTAGTGTTAATAAATTTAGTGCTGTCGGACTTGTTGTAAAGATCTTGGCCCAGCATCATATAGAGAGCTTCGTAAATTCCTATTTGCTTGCACGTCAAAGATATCAATCTATAGGCAAATAATTTTTTGGACAAACTTTCGTTCCACTATTTCCGATTTGTCAGCGACAAATTGCAAATCCATGTGGCTTTGGAAGCCAAAAGTAGCGTGGGATTGTAATCATTGATTAAAACTTCGTGCTGTTTTCTCGGCAAGTCGTACAGTCGTTTCTGCACCTTTTTCATTTTACGGTGACGAGTAGCTGATCTACCAGAATTCATAGTAGCAATGTTTGTTACGTTTCGAGGGAAACCGTAACGACACACTTTCAATCCTTTTTTAGAATTTTTCACCTTCTTATAACAACTGGAGGTGCATTTGTGAGTTTGGAATTTTTCACCAGCCGGTGCAGTTCCGGACTTACCGATGCTCTTGGCATCGAACACGTGACGTGTTTTTGCACGTAATCCAAAATAGTCTCGGTCGAAGAAGTTCCAATCTTTGGTGCGTCCTTGGCCCACAAAAGCATATGGTAGTGAGGTAAACCTCGAGATTGGTATTCAACCCTCCAAAAATGATGTTCTATCATGCCAAGAACTGGATTTTGTTTACACAAGACAAAGTTGTTTAACAGCGAACGCACTTTGTTGTGAAAGTGCAAATTGACGCTAAGTGGGTCGAAATTCAACAATTCAGCCACCGTCATCGACTCTACTCCTGGAACGTCTGAATTCACTTTTCTCAAGTGATCATATCATCGTACTCGGCCGGATTAAAAGTTAGAAGCCAGGTGGGAGGACCAAATTCCCGAATCATCGCTAAAACGTTTCTAAGAACTTTATACCAGTAGTCCTTCGTTCCTCGAATATGACCCAAGAAAGTAGCTAAATTACTCTCAAGTTCTTTATCGCCAGATTCAACTCGATTGAGCAAATTTTCAACCCCAATTGGCATGGGTTTTGTAACACGAAGAACGTAGTTCAAACTGCTAGAAATCGCTTTCATTTCGCATTCTTGATAAGAATGGAACAAATAGGCGTAATCTCGTCTAAAAATTGGACTTTTGTTCAAAAGACGGGATAAACGATACTCGGTTTCCGTTATTTTCCCAAATGGTCTATCATCGTGCTTGCCAAAGCGCCCCGAGGGAATAAATGAACGAAGCTCATGTATTCCAGTTTTTTGTCCCAAGTTCAAACCGGCTCGGCCTCGACGCGCTTCATTTGGTAAGCACCCAATAAATCCTTCGGTGGTTGGACGTTCACCGGATGAATAGAGTAATGATCGTACAGATCATTGGCTTCGCCCTTAGAAAGTTTTCGCAACAAAGCCTCGGGTTGCGTTATAATTGCGTAGTAATCTGCTGCATAGGTCAACTGATTTTCACCCTGAACGCTCATATTTGAAGCGTTTTGGTCAACTTGCATGTCATGACTGCAATCCACTGTAAGCGCAGCGGAACCACGTGGCACCGCATCACAGCCATCGTTGATCAGCGCAAGTGGATCTGGTACACTCAGTAATTCATTGGGAATCAATGAATTTTCCCCGCCATCGATATTTTGCGTCCCAAAAATTATAATCCTCGTTCATTGTCGAAATATCAATATGTTTGTAAAAAGGATTAATTTTTTTCAGCACACTGAAAGCGTTCAACACTTTTTCAAGGCAAACAACCTGTTGCCAAACCTTTTTGTCCGCAGTGGGAACACCATTCACCAAGATATGCAGTTCGTGATTTTTGGGCAACGTCTTGGGAATCATCTTCAAATTTTTACCTCTCCGAGTGACGTATGTCACGGAGAGGTTCTAATTTCGACGTGTCTGTGTGTGTGTGTGTGTGTGTGTGTCTGTCTGTTGTTATTGACTTACACCCCAGGGGACCGTGTTCGCAGTTTCCGAATTGAAGCAAATGTGTTCGCTATTTCCGGACCGTATTCACAGTTCCCGGAAATTTCAAAACTTGAACCTATCCACAAATCAACTGGCCACTATTACTTCATCTGACTAATCAATTGTCTATTCTACATGAATACCAATCTGTACTTATTGGCTTCAAACACCACCATTTTGTGGTCTTTGTCCATTCCACATAGACACCAGTCTGTACTTACTGGCTTCTATCACCATCATTTTCTGGTCTTTGTTTTTGTCCATCCCACATGGACACCAGTTTGTACACCTGGCATCTAACACCACCATCTTCTGGTCTTTGATTTTGTCCATCCCACATGGACACCAGTCTGTACACCTGGCTTCTAACACCACCATCTTCTGGTCTTTGTTTTTGTCCATCCCACATGGACACCAGTCTGTACACCTGGCTTCTAACACCACCATTTTCTGGTCTTTGTTTTTGTCCATCCCACATGGACACCAGTCTGTACACCTGGCTTCTAACACCACCATCTTCTGGTCTTTGTTTTTGTCCATCCCACATGGACACCAGTCTGTACACCTGGCTTCTACTCCTTAAGGTTA
Source organism: Phalangium opilio (assembly GCA_019434445.1). Lineage (NCBI taxonomy): Eukaryota > Metazoa > Arthropoda > Arachnida > Opiliones > Phalangiidae > Phalangium > Phalangium opilio. The sequence goes on from JAEQBA010003631.1 coordinate 87,174, forward strand.
AGACATACGCGGCGATCGGCCAGGGTTACGAGAAACGTCCGGCCTCCCAATGGTGGGGCTTCCACCAAAGGTTCACGCAATTGCGCTGTTCTTATCCATAGCTGCGATTCGACACCCTTATATACTACCTATTTGATGAAGGCGAAGCAACGGGCGTATGCTTCATTTCAAACGCCAATATTAGTCAAGTCTCTCAAGAATGTTTAATTGTTCTTTTTCAAAACGATGTAACGCTCAATAAGGCGAACAACTATCGAAGAAAATATTTAATATTAATTATATTTATTTTAATATTTAAGATAATCATGTCTCTCAACTCAAAATTAATACGGAAAGGGTAAAACAGCAGTCTATGTGTTTGTCTATATGTGTCCGTCCGTTGTAACACTAGTGCGCTGCGTTAGAAGTTCGTTTTGTTTTGATGTGTAAAGAAATCCTTCAGAACCTTAATATTCCCGTTTTCCTTAATATAAAATGAATATGTGGAAATATTTTTCGTAATTATGATGCATTTAGTACTTTTGTAGCTTTAAAGCTCCGTTTCATTTTGATATTCCAAAGATTTTTTTTAATATTATTATTTATAATTTATGTTTATATATTACTTAAGCTATACTACATCTGTTTATAGCATAATCCTTTCTAAAGTCACAGTGAATACAAGCTCAACGTTGCTATGTTGGTCAAATGAAATTTTATTTGCCAATAGGCCTAGTGAACCAAAAAGTAAACGTTTGGGTTTGGTTTTCGTTTCTGTATGCAGAGACATTAACGGTTCAGAGTGAGCCGAAAGTTAAATACACTTTTAAATAATTAGGCTTAGATTTTATAATCATGGTGGAAATCTGGGCCGCGTTCAGCAGAGCCCAGCGCTTCTAGCAGTGTCCTACATAACGGGATTTTGTTTTAGAATTTTGACGTCACGGTGCTTAGCGCTGAGCTAGCGCGGTCTTCAAAGAAAATAGTCGGCTTTTTGGATAACGTGACGTAAAACGCGTAGTTCTCAGCTTGGCGAAAAAACCATGGAGGAATTAATACAAATAGCTTTATGGGACTATAGCTATTTAATTGGCGTGAAACCAGTTGATCACGCGAGAATTTTAAGAGATATGTTATTTTCTAATTTTAATTATAAAAGTTGTTATCTATCTCTATAAATATGTTATCCTACAATTTTTGTTAAGCCTTGGTACCTTGCACGCTTTATTGCGCTAGCGTCATTTATAAAACGCCGATGACCGGAGAAAAGCTATGACGACAGAGCTCACCGGTAAACATTTCCAAAATCCGCTGTCTTTTTTGGTGAGCTCTGCTGAACGCAGCCCAGACCAGTGAAAGGTCTGATCGTAATCGGATAATAGCTTCGTGTTTTCATGCTTTTTATGGTACGCATTTACTTTCAGTGTGTGTAGCCACAAATAAGCTTTGGTGTTATGTAACGTTAAGTCATGTTGTTAAACTAAGAAAATCGTTGAGGTGAAACGAGAGGATAGTGTTTACATGCCAACCCTGTTGTGAATATGGCTTTGAACATAGAGGGCATACAGTTGATGAGTAGAAAATTGGGCCTTTACAAACACGTAAAGGTAATATCCCTCCAAAGTTTTATCTCTTCATTTCCCGTTTTTCCCCCATCGGATGATTTTAATGTGTACAAGTATATCATTATTGGATGTAAAATGTCGTCTGATTTACAGTAAATTTGCTATGCTTTGTATACTGCTTTAATATTTCATAAATTTTAACTTAAGAAACATTTCCATATCTGGGTAAATAAGTTTGTAAGTAGTCGTCTTGACTCGGAGAGGTAATATTTTGGTTTTCCCAACTTGTTTTCCACTGGAATTGGAAGATAAATTACTCTTCCCTTTAAAGCTTTAACCGTACCAAACTTCACGTTGGAATTGGTTTTAGTGCCTAACCGCACCACAGTTTGGAAGGGCTTCACAAGCTGAATTAAAACTTTCTCGAACATGTTTAAATTTTTGACATCTGGCGGAGGATTGTCAACCGCCAAGTTGTTCAGAAAACATCTAACGGGAACTTTACACTTTCCTAAATCCGTAGCGCAGTAACGACATAGAAGCATCTCTGCTTCTCTAGCGTCCGAATTATTCATTATCCAGCCATCTCTTAAAATCAGATAGGCCTCGTTATCAAAAACAGCACTGTTAACTAGTTTTTTTACAGCTATTAAATCAGTTTTTTCAGTAATCTAATACAGCAGTCGCAGGGCGTGTCGTGAAACTCGTTGGTGTTTAGCATTGCCCAAGCGAATTGATTCTCGTAAAGACTCAAGATTTTAATTTCATCGAGAGTGGGCCGAGAAGCGTTAACGCTTCCTGTGGGAGCATTGTTTTGTTCGTTATTTAAATTTTTCCCACGTGTGGCTAGGATTTTTCACGATTGCACCATGACATTCGTCAGAGAATCGTAATCACCACGTTCAATTTCAGTTGAAATTTTAGTTAACCCATTGAGCAAGGCTTTGAATTGATACATCTTATTCAGAATAGTTCTAATTCCCGAATAATGAGGAGCCAATTCAGCGAAAGAACGCAAATAACTTTGGCACTCTTCGCTATCAGCGCAAGCGCAGTAAGAAGTGTGTCCTAGGAGCGGAACTATTCTCACCACTAATTCGTCCGCATCTGGTGGTATAGACACGTTAGATTTTTTGCAAAATTATTTTCTTAGTTCGCAAAGGTCCAAATCAATGGAACCAATTTCTTTGATTTTCTTGACAAAATCCTTAAATTCTCTAACAATGGCCGCTAGTTGGGCGTGATAAGCGGAATATAATTGCCTTTTCAAATGCAATTTTCTACCAGCTAGCACTTGGCATTTTAGCTTGTGAGAGATAGACTTCGTGCGTCTATTTTTAGTCTCGGCGTCAAAAGAAATTGACGCCGCTAGTCTTTCAGTGAGACGTTTGACTTGAAACCTTTTATAACTTTCGGCTTTAATTTTTTGGTTTTTCGTTTTGAAAATCCCCGCATTGAGGAGCTTTTTCGCAAAACCAAATTTATCTACTTTAGTTGGTTTATGTTTGGGTTTTAATTTTTTTGAACAGAAACCCACATTAGTGGTGCCACCTGGTGCCATAGCCCTTTTACCACCGTTTGCTGTAAGAGGCGCAGATTTACGCAATACATAGTTATTTGCATTTCTTTTCTGCAAATTATCTTTGTTTTTCAAATAATATTCCTTATTCTTAACTCGCATAGCTTTCTTTTTTGCAAAGCTTTACTGTTAACTAACAGTACCAATTTATTTTGGGCTCTTTCTTTTTGCATTGCTAAGCATTTATTTTTTCTCTTTATTTTCTCCCGACAGAACATTATGAAAATTTACGAATCGCACAAGAAAGCAAATCTTTTACAACCTCTGCAGAGTTCTAGTCAGTACAAGCAGTACCGTATTTGACACAGATTGCAATAGGTCACAAGGAAACCTTAATCCCACACTGGAACCTACAATTTGGATACACAATGAGATCCAATTAATGGGAACACAAAGAAATCCAATTAATGGGAGCACAGAGAACCCAATTAATGGGAGCACAAAGAACCCAATTAATGAGAGCACAGAGAACCCACTTGCCAAACACAAAGAATTGGCTGAATAAAAGGTACGCAGGGAACCTTTTAGGCGTACAGAAAGAACCCAGTGTCAAAAAAAACTTCTGACAGAATTGCAAATTGTAAAAAGAAAAAAAAAATACAATATAAATTAATGAAGATTATATAATTACAAGAAAAAGTGAAACCTGTTAAGACTAAGAGTAAAAAAACAATTTCACAATCTGCAATGAGAACAGAAGTTATTGTACAATAGGAACATAAAAAAAACCAAAAATACTTAGTTTATAGATCATGTAAAACCTTCAAAATTAAGATTCGTGGCAATTAATATTCTTTTACAAGTCTGCGGAATTGTAAGAGAACGGAACTACGTGGAAATTGTAACAATTCCCGCCGAAATAGAAGCCAAGGCTGCCAAGTGCCGAGGGAATAAGCTACTTGAATTTAGTGCCCTCTGGAGTAGTAGCATGGAGCAATTATAACTGGAAACGTTGCTGTAAAATCAGTCTCCAATCCCCTTTTATATCTCTATGCTGCTTCTCCTAGCCCAGGGATTCCAGGGAATTTTTTGGCGGGAAAGTAGTATTACCAAAGCCCCTGCCAAAGCTAAGTTCTTTATTTAAAGCAAGCCGTATATCAACCTCGTAAGTATGTTTTAAACACAATTTTTAATAGTTAAAATTATTAATTAACGGGTTTTGAAGCTAAGTCACAAAATTTGAAGTTATAATGTTTAAATTTATTGTCAAACTTTAAACTAGATAGAAAGTAATTGATTGTAAACTATTCAATGAAATTTCTTGTTTGTCGGTTTGGGTTTAGTAATGGAAGGCAAAAATATAATTAGTCAACGCCTACTTTTACGGCGGCCGCGGCGGACTAGGCGGCGCAGGTCGAGGACGGGCGGCGGTCGTGGACGGGGCGGCGGTCGTGGACGGGGCGGAGGTCGTGGACGGGGCGGAGGACGAGGCGGCGGTCGCGGACGGTGGCAATGGGTCCGGACCTGCTATAAGTGTAAGAAGGCCGGCCACATAATGCGGGACTCTCCGCAAAATCGAGGTACTAAATATTTTCGATTGCTTTTCCTGGAGCTACCTAAAAACTTCTAAGCACTTCGTTAAAGTTCTCATTTAGGGAAACTAGTTTTAAATTTAATAAAATGTTATAGAGAGCTTTCAGTTGGAGCTGTGTCTTGTGACATAATTTACTCTGCCATATTGGTGGGTTTAAAGCAGGAATGAAACCGAGACCACTCAATATGGCTACCAGAACAGCGGTAAGACTTGGGAGGGTGTGACGTATTACTATCCCATCTGGAAGCTGCCTACTGAAAATAAAAAAGACAGTGAAGTTCCCTACTATCCCTAGGTAGCCCTAATGCAAGCAATCTTAGTTAGAGCCTGTTATCGCCATGGCTTTCATAGCGTAATTTTGTTCTAATATTGGCAATGGGGTAGAAAGATATTCTATGGTATAAAAGTATCTAGAGAAAAGGGGATATGAGACTGAAATTGTAGGACAAAGAATCTCTGCATGTAAGACCAAAATGAAATATAAAAAAGTATATCGCACACAAATCAGCCAAAGGTGTTAAAGGCTCAAGCATATATAGTTGACTTATATACGGTTACATGGTAGACGACGCGTTGGCGGTCAATGATACCACCACGAACCCAACCACCACCACGAACCCAACCATCACCACCACCAACCCAACCACCACCACCACTACCACCAACTCAACCACCACCACCACCAACTCAACCACCACCACCACCACCAACTCAACCACCAATATGGAAACCTCATGGTAAGTATTAAGCCACATTTAAAAAAGTTAACTCTTTTATTAAATTGGGGCACAGGAAAAGAAGTTACTATCGGTTTTTTTCATTAATCTCTTAAAAGCCTTAAAGTGTTAGAGTCACCAAAAATCGCTGTTTTTAAAACTAAAAGGTTTTATTCCCATCTGAAAGATCAAATCTTTCTGATTCAGAATATCTATTTATATAATGCATTATAATCTTTCAAATATTATTAAAACCCCGGCTTTCAGAACCTACTCGCAGAATTTTTTCAAACTATTTTGACAGTTAAAATTCGCGGTACTCCATATACCCCGGTGACGTCACGATTTGAGCACGCGTGAGCACGCGGCACGCGCGACTCCGCAAGTCTAATTTTTTATTGATAGGTGGTGATCGAATTTACGCGCGCGCGATGTTTAAAAACTAGGCTTAGCTCTCGTAATGAAATCTGTCCTGCGATGGTCAACCTCTTATGACGTCACCAGGGGTATATTTATAATTTAATCCGTCTTAATGAGGTATGTGAAATATCAATTTTTATTTCATATTACAAAATGAATAAATTTCTATAAGACTTTTTACCTTGGATCTACTGTTATTATAACCCAATTGATGTTTTAAAACGAAAATTAGCCACTTTTCAAAAAACGTGGCACTAAGACTTTAAGTTTTAATTATTTTTACATCCTGAATTCTTCAATAAAAATTTTCATTTAAGATGATTAATATATTTTTTTTGTAGCATCATCACCATATTAATTTTCATTAAATTTTTTTGTCACAAAATTATTAATATATTAACCAAATAAATCCACTTCATTCAAAATTATTGCATTCTTTTTAAAGAACTAATATTCCATTCTTATTAATCCATTTTAGAAATTTTTTTTTATTTCCTTTAATATAAGAAATGGTTACCCCAGTCATTTGTTTATCCTTTGAACTGGAGAAATGGTTTCGCAGCCATTTTGTAATACCTTAAATTTAAGAAACTATTGACCCGCAATTACGTTATTTCTTGACTTAAAAATGGTTATCTCTTAAACCAAATAATTTTTACCTCTCCGTGTGACGTAGTCCAGGAGAGGTTCTGTAACGGCCGTGTCTGTCTGTGTGTCTGTCTGTGTGTCTCTCTGTCCGTTGTTACACCCACGTGACCGCGTTCGCAGTTTGCGTATCGGAGCAAACGTGTTCGCCATTTCCGAACTGCTTTCACAGTCACGGAAATGGCTCCTCTACTTGAGTTCTCACACCACCATCTTCTGGTCTTCGTCCATTCCACGTGGACACCAGTCTGTACATACTGGCTTCTAATCACCACCATCTTCTGTTCTTTGTCAATCCCACATTGACACCCGTCTGCACTTACACTGGCTTCTAACACCACCATCCACTGGTCTTCCGTCTATTCCACATAGACATTAATCTGTATCATTGGCTTCTACTCCATTATCATCGTTTGGTTTTAGGATATACGCGGCGATAAGCTAGGGTTACGAGAAACGTCTAGCCTCCCTAAGGTGGGATCGACCACCGAAGGTTTTCGCAATTGCGCTTTTTCCTTACTATTATAATGGAAACGAATCGTATATATACCCCAAAATTTGAAGAAAGCGGGAAGAGGGGTACCCTTCACTTTAAACGTCAATATTAGCAAAGTTTGAGAAGATAATAGGTATAACGTTATTTTAAACGATTTAACTATTATTAATGTTAATTATTGAAGATTAAAATAATTAAAAATAGTTATATTTATTTAAATATTAAAGATAAACCTCTCGTGCAAAGAGAGATTATCATTGCCTCCTATATCTACCAAGGCCCGTGCATGCGATATATTTCCTTCATTGCCTCCTATATCTATCAAGGCCCGTGCATTGTGATATATTTCATTCATTGCCTCCTATATCTATCAAGGCCCGTGCATTGTGATATATTTCATTCATTGCCTCCTATATCTATCAAGGCACGTGCATTGTGATATATTTCATTCATTGCCTCCTATATCTATCAAGGCCCGTACATTGCGATATATTTTTCAAAACAACAACAAAAATGGGAAGCTCCTCTCAGAAACATAATAATTTCTTTTCTCTGTATATGAAATGAAAATATGGATAATATTGCGCTCCTTTAATGGTATGAACCCTTGCCTGTTTATTAATATTTCACGTAGGAGTAATACGTTTTTAGCGAAGTCTAGAGAGGATAAACATAAGCGAGATTGTTTCGGAAAAAAAATACTGCTTCCACTAATGGGTTTATACTCCTTGTTACTGTTGTATAGAGTAATCATGATAAAAGCTTAAAAAATTACGAGAGGACAGACCTTTTTTATCCTCTTGTTCTATTCTTAATAAGAATATAAAACATTTATTTTGTATCAAAAAATACATTTTTTGGTGCTAAGATTACTTTAAAAAATTCCAAACGGTTAGGCATTGGTAAAAAAGAGAAATGATATTTTTCAAATCTAATGAGATAACGCCCACCTAGTTGAAAATTGCCCATTTTTTATCCGCGGGAGCCATTCTTAATGAGAATTTCGATGCTAGTAGGTTGTCAATTAAACTATCGGCATATTATTGTTGTTGGAAATTGGATATTAAGTCAAATTAGGTGGTTGTAAAGAGCCAGCAGGTTTTTGCCACTTCTTTTTGTGAGTATTTGATTTTTGTATGTAAAATGGAGGTAGATAATGTTGAGAGTAAGGATGAAATGCGGAAGCGCAAAGCGCGGGAAAGGATGAGGGCAAAAATGTCGACGTTTTCATTGGATACTTAAGGTTATATAATCTTCTCGACACGGAGAGGTAATATTTTGGTTTTCCCAACTTGTTTTTATCATTATTGATCTATTTAATAGGTTAATGGTCCGTTCTAATTAATCCATTTTAATAAATTTATCCCTTGAAATTAAGGGGCTGGCCGGAGCTGTTGGGGCTTTGTATTTATTAATAACGGGGCAAGTATTTTTGTATGAGTATGAGTTGTTGAGTATTTCTGGGAGTAGAGGTTTTATTTTATTGTTTGATTGATTAGGGGGTTGTGTTTTTATCTGTTGTTCTTTTAATTTCTTTCAAACTGTTGGTTGACATATTGCTTACCCGCCCACCGCGACGGTGACGCCATTCCTTATGGCCAAAGAGCTGGGTGTTTTCCCCCTGAACTAAGGGCGGACTTCACCCCAACAGCGCCGGTTAGCCCCTTTAAGAAAACGTTTCCCAGTTATTTCTTTATCACTTGAATTGAAGACTCATTTTCCCAGCCATGTTGCTATTTTTTAAAAATTCAATTAACTTTCCCATCATTAATCCATTCTTTTTGATCCATTTTAATAAATTTTATCCCTTTAACTGAAGAAAAAGATTTACCAGTCATTTCATTACTTCTTGAACATAGGAAATGATTTCCCAACCATTTTGTTATCTTTTAAAAAAAAAAATAAACTAACTTTACCATCCTTATGCCATTCTTTTTAATTCGCAACCATTTAGTTTTCCAGTTATCTAAAAAATGGTTGACCCGTTTAAAGCTACAAATATATTTCATAAAGGCATTTTCTTATCCGTTTAAGTCCTATTAACACAAATAAACAATTTATACTAATATGAATGTATCATTAATTGCTGTAAGCAAATATTAATAAATTAAACAATTTCTTCAAGCTTCATAACTCAATGAAATTTTGTCGAATTTTAAAGCATATAAATGGTGTGGTTTCGCCACTAGATGCTTCCAGGGTCGAAAAGGTGTAGCTAACTGGACAGTTGCTCTGCTCAGTAAAATTAAATTTCCTAAATTATCATGTTTTTTGTAAAAGATCCAAAACTTATTATTTCCTGATTTAAAAAAAAAATATCTACCTTTCTTTAGTTAAAACAAACGCCACTACATGCTACCGTAGTCCAAGAGTGGAGTTGACAGGGTTTATTTGTTTATCAGTGTGTAAAGGGATTTAATTAGCCTCTATGCCTAATTGCTATTTAAGTCATAATTGTCCAATTGCTAATTCCAATTCAATTAGTTGCCAGATAATTAGCACAGCTCTGGTTTGTTTGGTGACAGGGTTTTGTGATCGTGTGATTTAATCAATCATTTATTCTACCAGCAATTTGACAAAAAAATTATCTTCGTAGCAGTTATCATTGGCACCTTGTGAGAATTAAAAACCGGCTATTGCTTATTGTTTTCTTGGGCAATGTTAAAATAATCATTATATAAATAAACTGGTCATCGTTTAATTTTTTCTTAGGTAACTTAAAAATAAGCACTAAAAAAAATAATAAAAAAATTAATAGTTACCCAACAACAATGATTGGAAGAGTCCGAATAAAAAATATTAATTGGTTTGTTGACAATGTTTAGTGATCGTGTGATCTATCGATTAATTTACCAGCAAATTCAACAAACAAAATGATGTAGGTATTTGTTATCATTGGCCGGTGACACCAGTTTAGAAACCTGTTAACGAAACCTTATGCGTACAGTTTGCATTAATCTACCTTAAACAACAAAAACTTATTTAATTTAAGCAAAAAATTAACACTAATCAGCGGTTATCGTTGGCCGAGGGCACCGGGTGAGACACCTAAAAACGAACCCTACACGGCATGGTCTTCTAACTACAACAACCAGCTGACACTGACATCTGTCAGCTGTCACGAACTTTAGACCGATACTTACTAAAATCAATGAATTTATAAATTATCGGCTAAAACATAACTTTAAATTCTTTTGAAATAAATTATAATTAAGTTTAACTTAGGAAAAAAATAAAATTAGACCTAATTAGCTCCATCTTTTATATGAAAAGGGAAAAAAATTTCCCTTAAGGCTTAGACTCGAACATAAGAAGAGCGGACTGCGGACGACGTATTTTCTAAACAAAAAATGACTATAGCTGTAACTATCTCCTACCTACCGTACTACCTACAGCCGAAAAGTACCATTGCTAAGACCGAGGCTTAGCAATCAATAAATGAAATTTAATTATTAAATTATTGACTAATCGTACCCTTAAATTTTTTTGTAATGAATCAAAATAAAGTATTACTTACAAAAAATATTAAAATCAGATCTTTTAAAGCTCATCAACGTTCTCAAAGTTCAAAAATAATCTTTAAAGCTATGTCCGCACTAGGGTAAAACCAACTGCCATAAATTAATAGCGCTGATTGCCTCTGTAATGGATAAATGGTCATGTGTCCCAGAGTCCTTGAAACACGCCAGAGCCATCCTCATTCACAAGGGAGGGGATGAAAAGGACCTTAAACATGGAGATCTATAATGATATTTTCAATCGTTCGCAGAATAATTGAGCGTGCCATTGATGGCCGCATAAGAAAACAATTCCAACCCTGTGCTGCGCAGAGAGGATTTGTGGCAACCCCTGGTGCCCACATAAACTCTTCGTTAATAAACGGTGTCCTTCAAGCGGCCAAACTCAAATCCTCGAATTGTGCGATCGTTTTTTTGGACGTCACCAAAGCTTTCGATAACATAAGTCATACACATATCGAAAAATCTTTGGCTACTCTACCTCTGACTCAGAGGCAAAGGAAACGTATAATGGAACTTATAATTAATAACGAGGTTCAAATCGAGGCGGATGGAAAGAAAACGAAAAGAATTAAAATAAGAAGAGGCGTTCCACAGGGGGCTCCGTTATCTCCAACTCTTTTCAATATCGCCATTGACTTCATTCTTAAGGAAATTACTCAAGACACGGTGGCTAGGGCTCATGGAATTGAAATGCTTCAGGGTCAGAAACCTATTTCAGGCCTAGGTTTCGCGGATGACACGGCTGTGGTAGCAACCTTCTTATGGTGCCAAAAAAGAACGCTAAAGCGCTTTATCTCCGGCTTGACGACATTGAACCACCACGGCACCACGGGCAGCCGCGGCGGTTTGACATCGATCAGAGACTGGAGATGGCCACGCATAGCGTCGACAAAAGATATTTCACTTAAGGCATAATTCTTGGCGCGAGGGGCTGGACGGGAAGGAGCAGACATTGGTGTAATGTCTAATTTTCGCTTCGCAAGACGCTTCTTGCGCTAACTAGTAACCGTCTTGACGGAGGGATCATTATCAAAGTCAGTGACCTCATCACCATCGGTGGTATAGTCCGAATCAGTTTCCAACGGGATGTTGGAATCGTTAGGGGGCGGTTTGTCATTGGAAAATGCGGACGAAGACCTTTCAGAAACGGTAACATCCATGGCGACAGGGGCATGGTTAGCAGTTGAAATGGGGACATTGACTTGGGTAGGCGTCGTAGCCAAAGCTGATGTGGAAGAGGTCATCGTGACCGTCACGGAGGGAGCGGACACGGTAGACGAAGTTGTTGTAGCGGGAGAGGCAGGCGTAGTTGTAGGAGTTGCCTGTTTTGAAGGGCAATTTCGGTTAATGTGTCCAGTGATACCACAGGCGTTACATCGCACTGTTTGGTTTACGCCAATCGTGTGACGCACGTTATTGACTAGGATCGTTATGTAAGGTGGTAATTTTCGGAACGCGTCATCCGAAGCAAACAAAACGGTGGCTTCACGGCGCGCGCAACGAATATGCCGAAAATCAGGTAGCGTAACCGCAGCAGTAAGGCTGCGGATCTTGCCCTGAACGGTGCCATAATGTGATAGGACGGAACACAGATGGTCATCAGAAACCGTAGGGAAACAATCCGACTGAGCATTACGAAAGGCAAGGCCGTCCGCAATTAATTGAAGGGCCCAAGATTTGTCCGAAAAGTAGTCAAAAACCTGGCCGTTTTCACGGTAGATATCAGTGACGTTTTTAGCAGGTACGATGGACGTACTGGCAACGAGGAACTCCTCGATTGTAGCTCGGTGTTCGGAAGCACAGAAAGAGATACCTCTTTCCGAACTGTCATCCTTAACGGTGAAGGAGAAGGTATGCGGTGGGAGGGAAGAGTGAGCCGTTGAACCAGTGAGCGAGGCCGAGGCGACGGTAGCCCAGGAAGAGCCGGCGGGGACTCCCGGGAGAGTGTTCGAAGCGACGGTTCATATATGGTATAACAAGGGTATATCCTCTCCCGCTGCACCATTAATGGTTTAAATTTGGCTAGACAATGGTGTGATTATGGTTTGCTTTAATTGCAAACCATTGATGGTGTAAGAATGGTTTATCTTAAATTTTCGACTATTCCATATATGGTTTGATAATGGCATGTTAGGATAAGTGGTTAAAATATGGTTAAGAAATGGTTTATGTTAAAAACTTTTGACCATTCCATATATGGTTTGAATTTGGTTTAAAAATATTTAACCATTTTTTCTCTATTCCATATACGGTTTGGTTATGGAAAGTCAGGATATATGGTTAAAATATGGTATAAACATAGTTAAACATTTTTCTATATTCCATATTAGGTTTGATAATGGAAAATTAGGGTGTATGGTTAAAATTTGGTTTAAAAATAGTTAATAATTTTTACTCTATTCCATAACAGGCATAACATTGAAAAGTGGGCACATTAGTTAATTTTTAAACTGTTGGCGCAGCCATAGTTTTTACCTCTCCGAGTGACGATGACGTCACGGAGAGGTATTATACAGGACGTGTCTGTCTGTCACCGCGTTCGCACTTTCCAAATCGGAGCAAACGTGTTCACAATTTCCGGACCGAGTTCGCAGAATACAGCATTTCAGAACAGTTTACTTCCTTGCTTCATCCATCTTATTTAACGCCAATCATTAACTATCCGTTACACCTTCATCTGCTGTCCAACCGCCAATGTCTCACCCAATACCAACCGCTATTTAATGGCTTCTAACAAAAACCCTGTGCACTCGACTTTCGTGTACACCACATACACAATAATCTGTTCTTATTGTTTTGTTACATCACCATTTACTGGTCTTTCGTCTCTACCACATAGACACCAATCTGCAACATTGGCATCTACTCCATCATCGTCGTTAGACTTAAAATGTTTTCTTATCCCTTAGTGTGAATCAATCGCCTTATATACCCAAAATTTACAAAAGTTCTGACATAGGTGTTCCCTTGAAGTATAACGTTAAAGATAGCTATGTTTAAAATTATTATAGGAATTAAGTTTCTTAAACCGACTTAACAATAATTAACGTAAAATACTGACGATTAAAATAATTAATATCAGTTATATTTATTCAATTATTTAAGATAAACTTCTTTCTATGTAATGACACAAGTGAGAGTTTATATAGAACGAGTAATGAAGATTGCATCTGAATCGAAACACTACACGCATATCAAAGTTAATATAAAGCGAGTAGGATGAAAAGATCTCTTACAAAACTATAACATTTTATTTTTGCAGAATATTAAATGGAAATGTTTTAAATATTTTTCGGCATTACGATTCTTTTAGTAGTTGTGTAGCTATAAAGCTCTGTTTCATCTCAATATTCCAAGAACATCTTTTGATATTAACATTTCAAATTTGGTGTTTACTTTTTAATTCAGCTTTACTACATTTATATATAATGTAAACGTAAATTTGAATTATGTACTTACGGTTTTCTCATTGACTAATGGACCTGTGTTTAGAAAGTAAATTTTTGTTCGAAAGTGTACGCCCTCGTCTCAACTCGGAGACGTTTATTTTGGTTTCCCAACATTTAATGAAACCATTTACTATTTATTTTTAATTACATCTCCCAGTGAATTATGTCACGGAGAGGTCCTAATTTCGAGGTGTGTGTCTGATGTTACACCCCAGGGGACCGCTTTCTCAGTTTGCAAATCGGAGCAAATGTGTTCTCATTTTCCGAACCGCATATACAGTTCCCGGAAATTTTCAAAATTGTATTCCTCTAACACTGGCTATTACTCCATTGTCTGTCTAACACTACCAACTTCTTGTTTTTGTCCATCCCACAAGGACACCAGTCTGTACTTACTGGCTTCTATCTCTATCATCATCGTTAAGGTTAAGACAGACGTAGTGATCAGCTAGGGTTACGAGAAACGTCTAGCCTCCCAATGGTGGGGCTTCCACCAAAAGTTCACGCAGTTGCGCTGCTCTTATCAATATCTAAGATTTGCATCATTTATATACTACCTATTTCAGTAGAGCGAAATTGCAGGCGGATCCTTCATTTCAAACGTCAATAGTAGTCAAGTCTCTCAAGTATGTCTAATTATTTTTGTAAACGATGTAACGCTCAACAAGGTGAATAATTAACGACGAAAATATATAATATAAATTATATTAAATTTAGAATTTAAGATAATCTGGTTTATCAACTCAAAATCAATACAGAAAGAGTTAAACAGCAGTATACGTGTTTGTCTGTGTGTGTCTGTCCGTTGCTATACTTATGCACCGCGTTAGCAGTTCGCTTGTGTAAAGAAATCTTACAAAACTTTAATATTTCCTTTTTACCTCTCCGAGTGACGATGACGTCACGGAGAGGTATTACACCGGCCGTGTCTGTCTGTCTGTGTGTCTGTCTGTCAGACCCCACGTGACCGCGTTCGCAGTTTACAAATCGGAGCAAACAAATACCCGATTTCCGGAACGCGTTTGCGGTTCACGGAAATTTGGCCATTCATCTACCAACACCAGTCTTTACTACCTGGCTTCTAAGCACCACAATCTGCTAGTCTTTGTCCATCCCACATGGACACTAGCATGGCTTCCAAGCACCACCAGCTTCTGTTCTTAGCCACATTGACAATAGCTTCTATGCACCACCATCTTCAGTCTTCAGGTCTTTGTCCATTCCGGCTTCTTCTCCATCGTTATCGTTTGGTTTTAGATATACACGGCGATCGGCTAGGGTTACGAGAAACGTCTAGCCTCCCAATGGCAGGGCTTCCACCATCGGTTCACGCGAATGCGTTTTTATCTATTATAGATATACGCGGCGATCGGCTAGGGTTACGAGAAACGTCCAGCCTCCCAATGGCAGGGCTTCCACCATCGGTTCACGCGAATGCGTTTTTATCTATTATTATAATGGAAACGAATCGTATATATACCCCAAAATTTGAAGAAAGCGGGCAAGAGGGGTACCCTTCACTTTAAACGTCAATATTAGCAAAGTTTCGAAACATAATAGGAACGACTTTATTTTAAACGATTTAACTATTTTAAAAGTTATTTACTGGCGATTAAAATGATTAATATGATTTATATTTTATTAATTATTTAAGATAAACTTATTTCTATGTAATGACACAAGTGAGAGTTTATATAGAACGAGTAATGAAGATTGCATCCGAATCGAAACACTACACGAACATCAAAGTTAATATAAAGCGAGTAGGATGATAAGATCTCTTACAAAACGATAACATTTTCTTTTTGCAGAATATTAAATGGAAATATTTTAAATATTTTTCGGCATTACGATTCTTTAAGTAGTTGTGTAGCTATAAAGCTGTTTCATCTTAATATTCCAAGAACATCTTTTGATATTAACATTTCAAATTTGGTGTTTACTTTTTAATTCCAGACACTATGAATTACGTAGTGTTTCATACCCTCTGTAAAGAGAGCCTAACGGCTTTGAGTGGGCCAAAAATTAAATACAAATTTTTACCTCTCCGAGTGACGTATGTCCAACAACCAAAGCTACAGTGCGATACACGTTGAACGTTTTTACCAAACTGTTGAGATGCAAAACTTAAGCGATAACATTTATATTTCGTAATAAAGGCAAAGCGACCACTACCTGACTGTTTTAACTTGTACTTGTCATAATATAGGAAAAAACAGCGAAAGTTACAGTGCGACAAACTTAAAATTATTTAACGAAATGTGAAATGCAAAACGATCACATTTCATATTTCTTAATAAGGATCCAGCTTCCACTCCTTGTTTCATAATCCCTGCTTTTTTAAATTTGCTACATATGTATAGTGCCTCGATAAAAAATGACGAATAAATTTAATCGCAGCGCTGTAAAAAACCATTTACTACTCTGTATATGTTTTTTACCTCTCCTAGTGACGATTGCGCCATGGAGAGGTATTACACTGGACGTATCTGTGGGTGTGTCATAGACAATTACTTGTAAATTTCCGTGCTTTTTAGGATTGAGAAATAGACTTAATGGTTGGGATGCCCCTCATTGTTAATAGAGTATTTATAAACCGAGTAGCGACAATATACATAAAATGATGTTAAAGACATATTTTTGTAAAGAAATGGGGAACACACTATCTTAAACAGCACAGAACGAGGTGCGTAACTTAGTTGGAGGCAATAAAAGTGTGACCTGTAGCTAATAAGCGGAAAAATGATGCGTTTCTCATTTATTACGAAAAATATGACTTTAAAATTGTTTTTGGCCTATTGTCGCTACTCGGTCTATATAAACTCTAATTACCAACAGCCAATGGTAAACGTCTTCACCTAAGAGGGAGGCGAAAGGGGGGTGGAAATCCACTATATAACGAATTGGAGGTTACCGTCTATTATCCAGCTTATTGACAACGGCAAGAAAGAACAAAATGGGAAATATTTTAACAGGACATACTACCGAAGAGCCTGACCTACCAACTACCATACCTGATGAGCCCGAGGAACCAGCCCAGAAATCCGTAATACTCGAAGAACCCGAGGAACCTGCCCAGCCATCCGTAATACTCGAAGAACCCGAGGAACCTGCCCAGCCATCCGTAATACTCGAAGAACCCGAGGAGCCTGCCCAGCCATCCGTAATACTCGAAGAACCCGAGGAACCTGCCCAGCCATCCGTAATACTCGAAGAACCCGAGGAGCCTGCCCAAGCAACCGCCATGCCCGAGGAGCCTGCCCAAGCAACCGCCATGCCCGAGGAGCCTGCCCAAGCAACCGCCATGCCCGAGGAACCTGCCCAAGCAACCGCCATGCCCGAGGAACCTGCCCAAGCAACCGCCATGCCCGAGGAACCTGCCCAAGCAACCGCCATGCCCGAGGAACCTGCCCAAGCAACCGCCATGCCCGAGGAACCTGCCCAAGCAACCGCCATGCCCGAGGAACCTGCCCAAGCAACCGCCATGCCCGAGGAACCTGCCCGAGGAACCTGCCCAATCATCAGCCATACCCGAGGAACCTGCCCAACCTGGCCTTGGTGATTCTGCCACCATTTCTGAAAGTAGCTCCATCAGGGAGGAAATGGCAGCTAGAAGGAACGGGCCCGGATTTATTAGGAGAAGAAATTGGCGCCGCCTTCCTCGCCAACGACAAGGACCTCCACCCGTCGCGACACAAAACAAGCGTTGTTTTAAATGCGGGGTAGTGGGTCATCTTCTAAAAAACTGCGTTGTTGGTCAGGAACATCCGGTCCCAAAAACCTCCAAAATTACTAATTTTCATTTTCACAATTTCTGAACGTATTTTTATCTGTACGTTTTGTAGACATTGTTTTTTGAATAAACCATGTAGTTATGGAACGTTTTTTGTTCAAGTTTTTTTAGCAATAGAGAAGCAGGGTGCTTCTGAATAGTCTGTAAAAAATTAAAGGCATTTTCGAGTCGAAAATTATATATGATAATTTAGAGTCACCGTTAATCTCTTTCACTGAACGTTCGCGCAAGTGCGTGGTTCTTAGTTTTCGTGCTTCAAATATAAATTTAAGATGAGCGATAAAGTAACGCAAACTGTATGCGGTAAAAATCCCTGGGCAGTGCTTGAAATAGAAATCGGGCAATTACAACACTGGCCGAAGTCAATAAGAACTTTATTCTGGCGTAAACCAAGCTCTAAAAGCAACGATAATCTCATAAAAATTTGCAGTTTTGGGTTTTTGAACGATGCCCACGAAAACACAATTATATCAACCCTAATTTTTACAAAAGTGGCACATGCTTTCGCGGACGTTTCGGCCGCCGTGATGGCACAATATTTTGCCTGGAAATCTAGTATAGATCTCAGACGAAGCGCATATAGCTATCATGTCAGACTTGGAAGGTATATGAATTTGGAAAAAGAGAGGTAACTAAATTTTTTGAAATTAATGTTTGTAAGTTTTGAATTTCTTTGAACTTTAAATATTCATTTGTTGATTTTGTTTAAGTATCCGAAACAAAACGTGCCAGAACGGTTAAGCAAAGATTGTTGTAGAAAGGTTAAGCCAAGATTGCGCTAGAAAGGTTAAGCCAAGATTGCGCTAGAAAGGTTAAGCCAAGATTGCGCTAGAATGGTTAAGCCAAGATTGCGCTAGAAAGGTTAAGCCAAGATTGACTTAGCAAGTAAATGCTAATAAAAAATATCAATAACCAAAATCATTCACTATTTAGCAAATATAGGAAATGCCCCCAAAGACAAATATTATGAAAGGTTTTTAGAAAATATAAGCTACTAAAAATATATGAAAAGTTTTTAACAAATTATGCTTGCCAAATAAAAGTGTGATTTTAATTCTTAAGGATATACCTCAACTTTGATATTCCGGCTATGAAGTCTTCAATTCCGACTTCAACACCGATAAAAAGTATTTTTTTTTTTTATAGAAATAGGCAATTTTGTCAAGCTCGCATTGTAGTTATCATAAATAGTTCCATTTTTCTGTCCTATCCAAATCAAATATGTATAAAAGTCACTGACTAAATGATTCACTGATTGAGAAACTGATAATCAACGAACAACCCAATTACCTCTTTACTCACCAAACTGAAACTAGTTTTGCACTGACATTAATTTACTCTGAAAAAGTAGGTTTAAATTAAGAAAGTCTTTTCCTAATCCGTGACCATGTTGAAAAATAGCGGAAAGAAATATATAGACGGGCTTTTGGATTTGATTATTCTCTCAGCCATATTTTAAAACATGTTCAAAAAAGTAACAAAAAATTCCTGACGGGCAACGCCGAATTCTTTCGCTACTAGTAATAACAGATAGGATTAGTATACCCTCCATTCATCAATATTTGACTTAGAGTACTCTTTCAATAAATTAAAACCGTTCATTACGCCCGCACTACTACTCGAAGTGAATTTCTGGAACTGATATGACACCTGTTTACTACTAGAAATAAGCTTGGGATAATCCATATTTATTTTCTATTTAAAAAGCGTCAATAAACATAAATTATTTGCTAGACAGATGACCCGAAACCGAGCCTGGAACATCTATGTAAATATTTATCTTTAATTTTAGAGGGCTAGTGGCTAATTTTAGTTTTGAAAGAGATTTAGCAAAGGAAATCAAAAAAATTTATTATTCGTCTAATACATAGGAGGCTGAAATTATTTCATTTAATTTTTTTTATTTTTCTTGCGGCCACTAACCCCTTAAGATTCAATTATTTAATCTATAAACTCTTATAAATACAGTTATTTCTCAAAGGTGGAATGCAAAGAAGCCAAAAATTATAACCTTGGACGAGGACATTGACATTGACATCGACGAACTGATGAACATTAATATGGATGAATTATTAATTCAATCCATGGAAAAAATTTAAAGCCAAATGGTCACTAAATCAATCGTTTTATAAATATAACGAAAAGAGTGAAATAAATCATATTTTACTAATTTTAGTCACTACAAACGTCAACTGACTTGGTTTCGGAAGACATTTTTGAAAATAAGGAAGACAAAAGTAGTAAGAACGAAGGAAACGGCGACGAGGACAAGGGAAAAGGAATGGACGACGAGAAAGATACTATGGACGACGACGAGAAAGATAATGTGGAGAAAGAAAAACATCTCAATACTTTGTAATTTCTATCCTTAAATAACAAAGTCCTAAAATCTAATCAAGTGACGGCGAAAATGGCGCATTTTCAGAAGTATTAAAATTTAAAAAAAAATTCAAAGCTAAATGTAAAAAATAAAAAAAAATTGGAATTTATTCGATCAAAATGAAAATAAAAACATCTATTAGATGAAATTCAAATGAGTTTTGGAATAATGTTTGCTAAGACGGTATAACTAGAACTAAGAAATGTAACTGACTATCAAATTAATAATTATCAAAAATAATTACTAAATTGTAAATTCAATGTAACTCATGCAAGGAAGAGGTTAAATGTGAATAACAGTAGAAGTTATTCGTTAGACTAGGTCAAGCTAAGTTGTTTAACACAAGCAAGAGCTCTTATTTATATTTATTTTTTAAACTTCCACTCCTCTGTGCATACTACGTGCTTGTTATCAATTATTATAATGGAAACGAATCGTATATATACCCTAAAAATTTGAAGAAAGCGGGCAAGAGGGGTACCCTTCACTTTAAACGTCAATATTAGCAGAGTTTCGAAACATAATAGGAACGACTTTATTTTAAACGATTTAACTATTTTAAAAGTTATTTACTGGCGATTAAAATAATTAATATGATTTATATTTAATTAATTATTTAAGATAAACTTATTTCTATGTAATGACACAAGTGAGAGTTTATATAGAACGAGTAATGAAAATTGCATCCCAATCGAAACACTACACGCACATCAAAGTTAATATAAAGCGAGTAGGATGATAAGAACTCTTACAAAACGATAACATTTCCTTTTTGCAGAATATTAAATGGAAATATTTTAAATATTTTTCGGCATTACGATTCTTTAAGTAGTTGTGTAGCTATAAAGCTCTGTTTCATCTTAATATTCCAAGAACATCTTTTGATATTAACATTTCAAATTTGGTGTTTACTTTTTAATTCCAGACACTATGAATTACGTAGTGTTTCATACCCTCTGTAAAGAGAGCCTAACGGCTTTGAGTGGGCCAAAAATTAAATACAAATTTTATATTTTAGTTGTACCATGTGTACCATAACGTTGTCAGGCGTTTAGGGAAAGGTGTTTGGGTACGGTGAATGAATTCTGCATAACCTTTGATTACAGGAGTAGAAAATTTCCAATTTAAATTTATGGTAGCAGACGACGTTCTTACATAAGGGAGTTGAAATGGATTGGAAATGATGATGGGCGACCTGCGGCACCGTATCTCTCCCAATGTACCTCGCGCACAAGGTCTGTAAATGCGCAAAAAATTGCGCACGCCCCTACCCTTCGGTAGGCGATTGCTAGGTGCTGCCGCGTAGCAAAATTTTATTTGTATGAGAAGTTCTCATACAAATAAAATTTTGAGAACTTGCTTCTATTGTTAAGATAGAGGGAGCGCCCTTTACAATTTTGTCCAGTACGACCCTACCTAACCGCTGAGGATGCTGGGAGGACTACGGTGCCGTAGGTGGGGGTACACAGGCAACGCTATAGGTATGGGGGTTTCCACTCCATTCCTCTCTCCTTCAACATGGAAAACCCATACGCCGATTCGCGGTGCAAGTAACAGTGTTGCCAAGCTATGCATTTTCAAAACCACAAAATAGTGAAACGTTGCTTGTCCACTGAAGGTAAATACAATTAGTCTTTGTCAACTGTTACCGTTTTCCTACCCTCATATATGGAAATTATTCTATGAATAATGTTTAACTGTTTTTTCATACGCCTCCCCCCCCCTAGTTTGAAAGAGACCTTTTTACAAGCTGGTGTTAAAAAAATTCAACGGCGAAAAAAGTATTTGACAATCTAAGAATATTTTTTAAATATAAACAAATGCTGTTTAGTTTATACGCCCCCTATTTGTGAAAGACCTTTTTTACGCACTTTTACCATTCTTTATTTGAATTTCAAAGGTAGTACTTCATAATTCAATCTTCTGTAATAACTTTCTTCGGAAAATAATATTTCAAACATTACAGTCTTGCAAGGGGAATGCTTTTGCGGATCTTTGTGAGTATTTAACTGAATAATATAATGGAGGAAGATAATAATTTAAGTAAAGAGGAAATCAGAAAACGAAAGGCAAGGGAAAGAATGAGGGCAAAACGGTCAGATCCCGAATTTAGGAAACGCGAAAATGAAAGGAGAAGAGCGTTAGCCGCGGAAAAAAGTCTCTTTTGGGAACAGGTTCTAGCACACAAAATGTTGGTCCTACCGCGAGGCCAGTTGGCCATGATCGTACGAAAGATAATGCATTAAATAAATGTTCTATTGAAAGTACCGTAGATATAGGCATATCTATTAATAAGGAACCCAATAATGTACAAAATGTTAATGCTAATATTAGTGAAATCATCGAAAGCGATGAACAAGTACCTTGTACGTCCCATGGTAATGTCTATCCGTTAGAGAGATTAAGAATCTTGACACAAAATGAAGAATTCAGTAAGAGGGAGTCTCTAACTAAAGGGAAAAAGCGAGAGAGTGAGTCAAATTGTGAAATTGAAGATCAGGGTGGAATATTTACCAAGAAATTAAAAAGGGTTGATGAAAGGTATAGATCAAGCGAGCGTGTAAGAAATCAGTTAAGTAAGGCTACTGAACGCCAAGATCCAAAGTATAGGGAAAGTGAACGTGATAGAAACCAAGCGGCTATGGCGGCTAAACGCCAAGATCCCGAATTAAGAGATAAAGAACGTGATAGAAACCAAGCGGCTAAGGCGGCTAAACGCCAAGATCCCGAGTATAGAGACACTGAACGTGATAGAAACCAAGCGGGTATGGCGGCTAAACGCCAAGATCCCGAGTATAGAGACACTGAACGTGAAAGAAACCAGGCGGCTAAGGCGGCTAAACGCCAAGCTCCTGAATTTAGAGATAAAGAACGTGATATAAACCAGGCGGCTAAGGCGGCTAAACGCCAAGATCCCGAGTATAGAGACACTGAACGTGATAGAAACCAAGCGGGTATGGCGGCTAAACGCCAAGATCCCGAGTATAGAGACACTGAACGTGATAGAAACCAGGCGGCTAAGGCGGCTAAACGCCAAGATCCCGAGTATAGAGACACTGAACGTGATAGAAACCAAGCGGGTATGGCGGCTAAACGCCAAGATCCCGAGTATAGAGACACTGAACGTGATAGAAACCAGGCGGCTAAGGCGGCTAAACGCCAAGATCCCGAGTATAGAGACACTGAACGTGATAGAAACCAGGCGGCTAAGGCGGCTAAACGCCAAGATCCCGAGTATAGAGACACTGAACGTGATAGAAACTAGGCGGCTAAGGCGGCTAAACGCCAAGATCCCGAGTATAGAGACACTGAACGTGATAGAAACCAGGCGGCTAAGGCGGCTAAACGCCAAGATCCCGAGTATAGAGACACTGAACGTGATAGAAACCAGGCGGCGAAGGCGGCTAAACGCCAAGATCCCGAGTATAGAGACACTGAACGTGATAGAAACCAGACGGCTTAGGCTGCCAGGCGTGAAGATATATTTTTAGAACGTCTGAACGTTCTAGAAATAGATCTTCAGCCGCAGATAGGCGAGCAAACCCTTCGCTTATAGAGCAGACCTATTTTGATAGCATAAAAGACGGTCCAACGTGGCCGTGTGAAGGATGTTCAAATCTTTTTTTTAAGTCATCTGGCACCATTGTAAAGTCCATAGATTTTTTGTCAGTCCCTGGTATTGAACACAGAGAGTTGAATGATGAAATATTTTTGTGTAGTACTTGTAATAAAACCTTTAAGAGAAAGCAAATTCCAAAATTTTCAAGGGAAAATGGATTTGTGTTTCCTGAAATACCTGCGCAATTA
This sequence comes from Phalangium opilio, assembly GCA_019434445.1. Taxonomy (NCBI): domain Eukaryota; kingdom Metazoa; phylum Arthropoda; class Arachnida; order Opiliones; family Phalangiidae; genus Phalangium; species Phalangium opilio. The sequence goes on from JAEQBA010003631.1 coordinate 111,058, forward strand.
AGTAACTTAAGTAATTTAGAAGAAAGAATGATATCACCACGAATACCATTCATGCAAATAAGAAGGTTAGGGTGTGACCAACAACGTGGTATTAAAGGAAATGTGGTTAACGTCCCTATAAATGTAGAGTCCACCGTCTCGGTTTTACCCAGGTTACCTCAAGACACAGATACTATTCAAATTGAGTTTATGAGAAGAATGCAGTATAACACACCCTATTTGTACGAAACTGTGAGACCCAAAGTCATTTTAGAGGCCCTTAACGTTCTGGCAAAAACGCCTTTGTATGTTAAACATGGAATTACCGTTAAGAGTGACATATTAGACCCCATTCCTGAAGAACTTGAATTTATTGTTGACGAAAATGACCGTCAGGTAAATCAAGTTGATGTATCAGGAGATAATCCAGTAGCGCCAATAAACGCAGAGAATGATAGCGATGATATGTGGAATGAACCCAACGAAAGTAGTTCGTTAACAGTTGGGAATCAAGACACATTATTAGTTTCTTTAAGTAATTTTTTGCCAAGTAATACCATGCATGTGAAGTTTGCTCCTGGTGAAGGTCAAACCCCAATTTCTTTACTCTTTGACGAGGATGCGGAAGAATTGTCATTCCCGAGCATTTACGTGGGTCAAAAAATGAACCTTAAGGTTAAGGGAAGTTTTGGTGATATTTTTAAATGGGAGCTTCGTAATATTGATAGGCGCTGTGCTAAAAATCCTTCGAAATAGTTTTACTCTTTTGTCAAATTGGTAACCTTGAAAGTTAGTCAATCTATACAGGTTTGCATGAGGAAAACTAAAAGAACAGATGGGTCGAATTATACTGCTGGACTTTTTTAGCTTCTGCAGGTTCTCTTGATGCTTTAATTAAGCAGGATGATGGTTTTAGGGTTTTAGAAAGACTACAGAGCTCGCCTTCTTATTGGCAACACAGACAAAAGGAATTGATGGGTATGATTAGACAGCTTGGTACGGCTACCTTTTTCATAACGTTTTCGGCTGCCGAAAGTAAATGGCCTGAGCTACTGAATATTTTGAGACTAACCTCTGGGCAGGAGAGTTTACCTAACGATGATATTAACAATTTAAGTTTTTCTGAAAGGGCAAAACTGATTCAGGATGATCCTGTTACTTGCGCTAGATATTTTGACCACCGTTTTCGGGCTTTGCTTAAGGCTCTACAGAAATTAGGTCCTCTTGGCGTTATAGATGACTATTATTTTAGAGTTGAAATACAGCAAAGAGGTTCGCCCCACCAACGTGGTTTGATTTGGATAAAAGATGCTCCAAAACTTAAAAATGATCTCTCAAATGTTAAGGAAGTAGAGGAATTTATTGATAAAGTTATTTCTTGTGCTGCTGAGCACAATGACGAACATTTAGATTTGTTAACTCGATTACAAATTCACAAACACACAACGACTTGTAGAAAGAAGGTCGATAATAATTCCGTTTGTCGTTTTGGAATCCCGTTTCCACCTATGCCCAGAACCATAATTTACGACCCTGGTTTAAGAGAGCCTGGTAGCATACAGGAAGAACTCAGATGTAAGGAAAGGTCAAAGAGATTGTATGAGATGTTGAAATCGAAAGAAAAAGAGTTTTGGGTAGATAGTTTTGAGGAGTTGCTAGCTAAGTTGCGCATAACTGAAGATGATTATATTAAAGCCATTACGTATGACCTCAAAAGGAAAACAGTTTTGTTGAAAAGACACCCTAAAGATACTAGAGTTAATCCTTGCAATCCGTGCGTTTTGCGTCTTTGGCAGGCGAATATGGACATTCAATTCGTTCTTGATGCTTACGCACTGGTTATGTATATTGTATCATATATAGGAAAGTCTCAAAGAGGGATGTCTTTGCTTCTGCGCGAAGCTTCTAAACAGGCAAAAAATGATAAATGTACAGTAAAACAGAAGTTGAAACTAATTGCTAATCAGTTCTTGAATGCCCACGAGGTAAGCGCTCAGGAAGCGGCTTACTGTGGTTTACAAATTCCTGTGTCCAGGTGCAGTCGCGCCTGTGTTTTTATAAACACCAATGCCCCTGAAAATCGTGTACACATTCTTAAGAGTCAATCTGAACTTGAAGAACTACCAGCAGACAGTAATGATGTTTATGCCTCTGGGATGCTAGAACATTATGTTCAAAGGCCAGAGGAACTAGAGGCAATAACGTTAGCTCAATTTGGAGCCTGGTACGAATATTCCAAAGCCCGTAGAGTGACTAAAGCCGCCCACGATCATGTTGATGAGGGAGAGAGCAATGAAGTTGAAGCTTGTGGTAAATGGCTGAAACTTAAAGATGAATCAGGGTTTATTAGGAAACGTGGCCATGCTAAAATTATTAGGTACAGAAGATTCAATTTAGAAAAAGATCCCGATAACTTTTATCGTGAACAATTAATGTTGTTTAAGCCTTGGCGCGATGAAAGTAGTAATATTTTGACAAAGGATATGAAATCAGAATATGAGCTTTGTCTCGAAACTATTAATGAAGTTAGGAAAGAATTTCATAATGAAATTGACGAAGAAGCCGTGGAACAGGCTGTAGCAGATTTTGAAAATGGAGTAATTCAAGTGGATGTTACTAATATCCAGCTTGAATTAGAACATAGAAATGAAATTGATAGATCTTTAGCTAAGGATGATTCCGATTTTTTACTTAATACGGTTCAAGAACCTGTAGGAAATATTAATAGAGAAATTATTGATGGCAATGCCGAAAATACTGTTGCTCCGTCAATTACCTTAATTAATGACTCGGAGTACAACGTCCTTCTTAGACAATTGAATTCAAAACAAAGAGAGATATATTACCATGTTTTGTATCATGTAAAAAGCAAAGAAACTCCGTTGCGCCTCTTTGTTACAGGGGGCGCTGGTGTGGGGAAAAGTCTTTTGATTAGTGCTATATTTGAATCTGTGTCAAGGTTTTACAACAAACAACCTGGGAGTAATCCATCGGAAGCCAAAGTTATTCGTTGCGCACCTACGGGCAAGGCTGCTTTTAATATAGGTGGGGCAACTTTGCACAGTACGTTTAGTTTACCGGTTAGCCAATTTGCTGGAAATATATCGCGATTGGAAAGTGAAACTCTTCATAAATGTAGGCTACTATATGGGCAAGTAAAATTAGTAATAATTGACGAAATTTCAATGGTTGGATCGAAAGTTTTTAATCGAGTAAACTCTAGATTACAAGAGATTATGGGTTGCCCTGATTATTTTGGTGGTGTGTCTGTCCTATTAGTTGGAGACTTTAACCAGTTGAGGCCAGTCCGCGATTATTTCGCGTTTCAACCCCAAAGTGAGACAGATAATCCTTATGCATCGTTAATTGGCAACCCAATATGGGAGAAATTTGAATTTGCTGAACTTGAGGAAATAATGTGACAAAAAGATGACAAAATATTTGCTGAAGCTTTGAATAGAATGGCTGTAGGAAATATGACTCAAAATGATATTGACTTCTTTAGTAGTTTAGAGGTAAACCCTGAGCGTGTACCCCCAATAGAAGCGATACATCTTTTTGCAACTAATGCGGAAGTAAACCAATTCAATCAACTTAAGCTTTTAAATATGCAAACGGAAAAGGCTATTTTAATTTCAGTAGATGTTGTAAATGGTGATCTTACTATTGAAGTTAAAAACACATTTTATCCCAAATTGGAACCTTAGCTACGTCTGATACGTATGGTCTGCCCAAAGAATTGACTCTTGCGTGTGGTGCAAGGTATATGATGACCAACAATGTTGACACTTCTGACGGACTAACTAATGGTGCGACCGATTGGTTAAGAAAGATGGAGTACGGTACTAATAGGCTTGGGGAGAAAATCCCTTTCAGGGTTTGGATTGAGTTTGACGATCCTAAAGTTGGGAAAATGTTGAGGCAAAAGTGTCATGGTTTATATGTGAATGATAATGTTAATGGTTCTTGGACACCTGTTGAAAAGGTCATTAAAGCATTTAGTAGAAAATGGAGACAAAGTAATGTTTCAGTATCTAGGAAGCAATTTCCTTTAGTTATTTCTGAAGCTATTACGATCCATAAAAGTCAACGTGATACGTACTCCTCGGTTTTGGTCCATTGTAAAGCTACAAAGAAATTAGAAAGAGCGCATTTATACGTGGCTTGTAGTAGAGCGAAAACCGCAAGCGGTTTATATATTGATGGTAAATTTCAAGTTCCTAATTCGCCCAAAAACAACCAAGTAGAGTTAGAACTTAACAGACTGAGAGAAACAAAGAGTATTGTTTTGCCGTTTTTAGAAAAGCCCTTGTGTATTTATGTTCATAATGTGCAATCTTTAAATGCTCATTTAGATGATGTTCTAGCGGACAATGTAATAATTAACAGTCAGTTGTTATGTTTTGTTGAGACTTGGAAAAAAGAGACCGATGATTTTAGAGTGCCAACGTTTAAGGAAGTGGGCGGTATCTACTTACCAAGAACGGCACGTAGAATTGCTTTTGGTTCTTCAATATATTTAAAGGACTCTCCCCGTAATGAAGTTAAAGAGATTGATAATAGAGTTTTACGAAGTGACAGGCCTTTCAGAAATTCCCATGTGGAACGCTGCTGGTTAGATGTTACCATAGAGGGAGATCCCATGTCTGTGGTATTGTTGTACAAATCCCCCGGAGCCAGTTTGAGAACAGTGTTTGAGGACTTTAACCCTTTGTTTGACATTAAATATGATTCTTCTATTCCAACAGTTGTAGTTGGAGATTTCAATATTGACTTTTTAAAGAGCAAAACGGCACTAAGGCAGTTCTTTCATTCATTTGGAATATCTCTTTTGAGGGGTCTGGAACAAATGTATTCGACTGACTATCACTGTCAATTAGATTTAGCGTTTGGAAACCAACTATTTCAAGACAGATTCGAAGCTTGTTACAGAGAGACATACTATTCATACCATAAGGGCATTTGTTTTTTCAAGAAGGCATAGTAAATGAAACTTGATAAATTAAGTATAACCACCAAATTTTATTATAACCACTTAAGAGGGAGATCAACGGGAAAGTTTGAATCGACTTTCATTATGCCAGCTTCTTGCAGTGTTTGTGCAAAGATGGAAACCTTTGCGCCACTGAAAACCAGCTTGCGCGGAGCTGAAGTTGGCTTGAGCAAAGGTGGAGGCCATGGAAGCCTTTTCGCCACTGAAAACCAGCTTGCGCGGAGCTGAAGTTGGCATGAGCAAAGGTGGAGGCCATGGAAACCTTTTCGCCACTGAAAACCAGCTTGCGCGGAGCTGAAGTGGCTTGAGCAAAGGTGGAGGCCATGGAAACCTTTTCGCCGCTGAAAACCAGCTTGCGCGGAGCTGAAGTGGCTTGAGCAAAGGTGGAGGCCATGGAAACCTTTTCGCCACTGAAAATCAGCCTTCGTGGAGCTGAAGTGGCTTGAGCAAAGGTGGAGGCCATGGAAACCTTTTCGCCACTGAAAACCAGCTTGCGCGGAGCTGAAGTGGCTTGAGCAAAGGTGGAGGCCATGGAAACCTTTTCGCCACTGAAAATCAGCCTGCGTGGAGCTGAAGTGGCTTGAGCAAAGGTGGAGCCTCTGGAAACCTTTACGCCACTGAAAACCAGCTTGAGCATAACTCGGAAAAGGTTTTATCGAAACTCTTATACGGTAACAAGTCAGCTTTTAGGTGGTTTTGTATCAATGACCACGCTCTTTGAAAATGTTTAAACAAAATCGTTTTTTTGGATAGTCTAAGCTTACAGAGAATTAGGGCTACTGGCGATATCTCTATAAAAAAAACGCGTCATACATTGAATATATTACTTCATTTTTAGCAGGTGATTTAAAAATCCTGTTAAGAGGGAAATATTCAATTCTGTTGCACCTCCTGGGTTGACGTGGAAGCAATAGTTCATATCATCCCATTTATTTTTAAGCCTATTTTTAATAGAATAGTTGATATGCTTATAATTATTCTATAATCACTGACAACCAAAAGTTTCTAATTTTAAGTGTCAAAGGATAAGTTATAGGTTAGGAAAAGTTAGGCTGGCAAGAACAAATTCCTTAAGAATAAGTGGTTTGAGCAATAAATTAAAACAAATCGGCTTAAATTAGTCGTTCGTCGCTATAAAAATCTACTACTACTACATATATTTTTTACAACTAGTAAAAAGCCGATGTTATAAATTCAAAAACAGCCGCTCATATACAACGATCGACCTATGTATTAGTTGGACTTTGAATTACTCTGTTTCAGTAATAAGGGTTATTTATTTTTGTTCATCTGTCTGTGAAGACATATTTAAACCGCTAGAATTATAATTTTAACGGCAGTAGTGTGTCATTTAATAGCAACGAAAGACCCAAATTCAGGGAAAAATTGTGGATATAATATAGCACTTACCTCGGAGGGGTAATATTTTGGTTTTCCCAACTTGTTTTACCTCTCCGTGTGACGTAGTCCAGGAGAGGTTCTGTAACGGCCGTGTCTGTGTTCTTGTCTTGGGTGTGTGTGTGTGTGTCTGTCTGTCCGTTGTTACACCCACGTGACCAAGTTCGCAGTTTGCGTTTCGGAGCAAACGTGTTCGACATTTCCGAACGGCTTTCACAGTCACGGAAATGGCTCCTCTACTTGAGTTCTCTCACCACCATCTTCTGGTCTTTGTCCATCCCACACGGACACCAGTCTGTTCTTACTGGCTTATAATCACCAACATCTTCTGTTCTTTGTCAATCCCACATTGACACCAGTCTGCACTTACACTGGCTTCTAACACCACCATCCACTGGTCTTCCGTCTATTCCACATAGACACCAATCTGTATCATTGGCTTCTACTCCATTATCATCGTTTGGTTTTAGGATATACGCGGCGATCAGCTAGGGTTACGAGAAACGTCTAGCCTCCCTAAGGTGGGATCGCCACCAAAGGTTTTCGCAATTGCGCTTTTTCCTTACTATTATAATGGAAACGAATCGTATATATACCCCAAAATTTGATGAAAGCGGGCAAGAGGGGTACCCTTCACTTTAAACGTCAATATTAGCAAAGTTTGAGATGATAATAGGTATAAATTTATTTTAAACGATTTAACTATTATTAATGTTAATTATTAAAGATAAAAATAATTAAAAATAATTATATTTATTTAAATATTAAAGATAAACCTCTCGTGCAAAGAGAGAGATTATCATCGCCTCCTATATCTACCAAGGCCCGTGCATGCGATATATTTCCTTCATTGCCTCCTATATCTATCAAGGCCCGTGCATTGTGATATATTTCATTCATTGCCTCCTATATCTATCAAGGCCCGTGCATTGCAATATACTTTTCAAAACAACAACCAAAATGGGAAGCTCCTCTCAGAAACATAATAGTTTCTTTTCTCTGTATATGAAATGAAAATATGGATAATATTGCGCTCCTTCTTTTATGGTATGAATCCTTGCCTGTCTATTAAACGTAGGAGTAATACGTTTTTAGCGAAGTCTAGAGAGGATAATCATAAGCGAGATTGTTTCGAAAAAACATACTGCTTCCACTAATGGGTTTATACTCCTTGTTACTGTTGTATAGAGTAATCATGATAAAAGCTTAAAAAATTACGAGAGGACAGGCCTTTTTTATCCTCTTGTTTTATTCTTAATAAGAATTTAAAACATTTATTTTGTATCAAAAAATATTTTTTGGTGCTGAGATTGCTTTAGAAAAATCCAAACGGTTCGGAATTGGTAAAAAAGACATGTGTAAGCTATTTGCAGAGATGATAATTGTTTTACATGTTTTAAATAAGACTGAAGCTTCCACTATTGTGTTTATGCTCCTTGTTTGTTTCACTGAAAACCATCAAGGTGTAGATAACAGCCAAACCAAAAATTTCAAAAATATATATTTTAAATCTAATCAGATACGCCCACCTGGTTGAAAATAGACCTCTTAAACTTGCGGGAGCCATTCTTGAGAATTTTTCTTTGTTTGTAGGTTGTAAATTTATCTTCCAGTAAATATTTGTGTTTGGAAGTTGGATATTAAGTCAAATTAAGTGGTAACGAGCCAGCAGGTTTTTGCCGCTTCTTTTAGTGAGTATTCGATTTTTGTATGTAAAATGGAGGAAGATAATGTGGAGAGTAAGGATGAAATGCGGAAGCGCAAAGCGCGGGAAAGGATGAGGGCAAAAAGGTCGACGTTTTCATTGGATACTTAAGTTAATATAATCATCTCGACACGGAGAGGTAATATTTTGGTTTTCCCAACTTGTCGTAATATAAAGTGATTATATGGAAATATTTTCGTAATTTCGATTCCTTTAGTAGTTAGGTAGTTTTAAGGCTCTGTTTCATTATGAGATTCCAAGGATATTCTTAAATTTTATTATTTGAAATGGCTGTTTATAAATTACTTAAGCAATACTACATCTGTTTATAGAATAATCCTTGCTTTAGATAATACAAAAAGAACGCGAATGCTTATACTTTGTCGGTAAACTCAACCATTCTAGCTTCCAAGAGGCTGGATTACAGGAGTACGCCACGACACCCAGGCCTAGAGAATCAAAGAAGACAATTAAGGCCCGAAGTGAATTAAAATATGGGTTTTGCTATTCGTCTCTGTAATGAAGAGACATTAACGGTTCAGAGTGAGCCGAAAGTCAAATATACATTTAAATAATCGGGTTTGGATTTCAAACTAAAATATGGTGGCCATCAGATTATTGAAAGGCCCGGTCGTAATCGGTTTCTAGCTACTATGAATATAGTTGGGGTGAAACGAGAGGATGGTGTTTAAACGGCAATCGAGACGTTCATGTAGCTTTCATCATAAAGGGTATAAATATCATCCATCATGGGAATAATAACGGTTAAAATATCATCGATTAAGGGAATAATAACGGTTTAAAAAACATCCATGATGGGAATAATAACGGTTTAAAAATATCCATGATGGGAATAATAACGGTTTAAAAAACATCCTTGATGGGAATAACAACGGTTAAAATATCATCGATTATGGGAATAATAACGGTTTAAAAAACATCCATGATGGGAATAATAACGGTTTAAAAAATATCCATGATGGGAATAATAACGGTTTAAAAAATATCCATGATGGGAATAACAGCGGTTAAAATATCATCGATTATGGGAATAATAACGGTTTAAAAAACATCCATGATGGGAATAATAACGGTTTAAAAAATATCCATGATGGGAATAATAACGGTTTAAAAAATATCCATGATGGGAATAATAACGGTTAAAATATCATCCATGATAGGATAGGCATAATAACGGGTTAAGAAACATCCATGATGGGACTAATTATGGTTTAAATATCATCCATGATGGGACTAATTATGGTTTAAATATCATCCATGATGGGAATGATATTGGTGCTGTACCGATCCTTTACATATGCCCATAATGGTTTAAATAACATCCATGATGGGAATGATATTGGTGCTGTACCGATCCATTACATATGCCCATAATGGTTTAAATAACATCCATGATGGGAAACCAAACCGGATAGGGTTTGGTTTTCTGACAAAAGTGATATATCCATTAATGGAATAGAAGTAAACCATTATTTTTTACAGTGTAGCCGCAGAAGAGACGGTGAGCGAGGCGGCGGGGACTCCCGGGAGAGAGGCCGAAGCGACGGTAGCCGCCGTTGAGCCGGCGGGCGAGGCAGCGGTGGTTCCCGGGAGAGGCGGAGAGGCAACGCTAGGCAGCGAAGCGCAGCGTTTTAGGGAAGCCGAGGCTTCAGTTATCGATGTTTCCGGCGACGCCGAAGGAAAGAGCGCGCCATCCATGATCAACAAGGAAAATTACCGGCCGCGTGGGAGGCCAAGGCCCAAAGGGCGCTGAACCGACTAAATCACTCAAAAAGCGACAAAACCGGTAAAATAAAGTCAAAAAAGGCAAAATACCTTTCGGGCAGTCCTTTAAAAAACCAGGTGCGTAAAAAACCGCACATAAATCGAACTAATAACTATCGAAAAAGCCGCAAAAAAGCGCACTGAAAAAAACACTCACTCACACTCGAAATGAGAGAGAGAGAGAGAGAGAGAGATGATGAGCTACTTTTATTTTGAAGTAGAACTGCCAATGTATACAATAACATGGGTTGCTTTCGCACAGTGTACCTTTCAGTTAATTGATAACATTTTTGTCATATTCTTTTAAAATCTTTAAGCTGTAATTTAAAAAAACGTGCAAAGTTTAGAGTTTAAAATAGATATATAGTATATAAAACAGTATCTTAATTCGTATTCGAGGCGAATAAATGAAAGTTCAATATATTCACAGAGTCAAGCACAACTGATGTGGCCACTTCGTTAATTAAAGTCTTTTGCAGGTTAAACTTCCGCACGAAATCAACAAAATATTTTGAAATCGTTCCGCGCGATCCTACATACAGACCGATAGTCTCCCACTCTATGACGTCAGGGTATTTGTCGCGGAAATACGCGTGCGTCGTATCCATATACGCCTTTTTTTCTATATTGACACGGTTAGCCTGATCCAAGTGCTGTTCAAATCGTATCGTGGGGTCAATGATATATTCATGAGGTTCTCTGGCATTTGGTTCTGAGGCATCGGATCTATGGACTTTAAACCCCCTTTCAATTATCACCAGAGAGAGAGAGACTGAGAGGGGGAGATTGATTAACTACTTTTATTTTTGAAGTAAACTGCCAATTTTTACAATTACATGGGTTGCTTTCGCACAGTTTACCGATCAGTTAATTGATAACAATTGTTCTCATTATATTTTTAAAATGGTTAAGCTATAATTTAAAGTGCGTGTAGAATTTAGAAATTTAAAATAGATAGTTTTCACACATGGAGGATTCATACCATTTACACCAAGAGGCCGGGCTAACTGGCGGACAAAAACTCGTCTGCTTTTGTCCTCCAGATAGCCCGGCTTCCTGGTGAAAATTATATGAATCCTCCATGTGTGAAAACTATCTATAGATGTATAATGTATATAAATATAAAACAGTGACTTAATTAGTATTCGAAGCGAGTAGGTGAAAGTTCAGTATGTATGAGAGACTGAGAGGGGGAGAGAGAGAGAGAAAGAGGTAAGGAAGGTATAATTTAAATTTCGGTGGCTTTTTGATGGAAGAATAAAACAACATAAAAATTGTTGTACGATGTTTCTAACTATACACCCTTTTGACGAGTCTAAGAAGGAAAGGCGCGGGGGTGAAACTCTGCCTTCCATCTCGCTTTTTAGAGCCTGCGCTGTAGGCGTTTTGGATCTGAGAGTGTGCAAACACGGCACTGGAGCAACCCCCTTGTATCTCCCGATATTAAGGGTTGCCTACCCCCGTTTCCCGTCGAAAGGGTGTATACCTAAGGGAGGTGAACTATATAAGGATCCACGTTGTGTAAAACTAGTATTAAGGGCCAGCCCTTGGATCATCTTGTTCGAATAGAAATTAATATAGGTATTGCAATTTGAAATTTCACAACTAAAACCGATATAAAAAATAAAGAGAGCTCAGATTTTCATGTATGAAATCGTATAGAATCTGTTTTCGTAAAACTTTATATCAAATATATGTATTCATTTCTGACCCTTTGTGAGTTTGAAAAAGTGTAGTTTTTTTCGCCATGGATTTTGTATAAATGCGGTTTTTTAAGGACTGCTAAGCAAAACTCGTTTTTGTACGATATATTATATAAATACTAAATTACCATATATCACATGAATACTAAAGTACCATATATTATATGAATACTAAAATGCCAAATATTATATTATATTACATTAAATAAATGCTAAAATACCATATATTACATAAATTATTACTAAAATACGATATGCTATATATAAATATGTATACTAGAATTACTATAGAACGATATTAGAAATACAGTTATCTCCCCTTCATATTTGAAGCACGCAAGCTAAAGAAAAGGGTTCCAGATATTTAGACTAAATAATCTCTCCCGCTCGATCACTGCTTAACTTCTTTGATACGATATTAGCTCAACCTCTCTAATATGATATTTGGTCAACCTCTCTATTAGCCAAAGGAGTCCCTTAATTTTTGACAGACCCTTCAGATATTAATTAAAGATGTTTCATTATTTAGCTTAGCACAGCCGGGCAAAGAGTTTAAAAGACAGGTTTTTAGATGGGATTCTATCACGTCAGTAATGATGTAGGGAAAAATAAATTATTGAAATTCACTTACTTTAATTCTGTAATTATGATTTCCAGCAAATGAACGAAGTGGAACTTGAAGAAACCAGTGACGCTTAAGTTTTCAAACAGCCGAACGAACCACGCAAAACTTCCACGATCACTACTATATTGTCTAACGCTCTTACCTATTAACGCGAAGTCCCGAGTTCCAAACCGAGAAAACGGAAAATAATTCTGTGGCCGAAAACTAAGGTTTATGTTTAAAGTAGTTTACAATTACTTTTACAAGTAACCTGAATCCGAAATTCCGAACCACGAAGTACGAAACCAGTAACTAATTTTGTACCCGAACACTAAGGTTTATATTTTGAGTAGTTTACAATTGCGTTTACAAGTAATCTGAAAACTGAGAAGTGAATATAAAGGAGAGTAGTTTCCTATTTATATGTTTTCAACGACTTGAAAACGGTTTTTTAGGGCCAATGAGATGGCTGGAAAGTGTAAGAGATGATGAAGACTGGACCAATGACGGTGTGGTTTTTTGGGGTTTTTGGTATTTTCCACTTCACACGCTTCTCCGTGACCATTGCGATTTATTTTACGATAACATCGAAAAACAGGTCGAGAGAAGCTTTGTGGTAATTTTTCTTACCCTAGGCTTCCCTTTAAGAAAGGTTAAAGTTATTTACGCTTAACAAATTTGTTTTTAAAGGGTTGGTAAAATTACAAAGCAAGGAGAAGAACATTTAGAAGCTCCTAAATTTCAAAATACCTCTCCTCATTGGTGGCCAAGTGTTTCTTAAAATTTTCCTAGGCACATGAGGGTAGTTTTTGATGGGAGACAAATAAAATTGGGATGATATTTTTTTAAATAAGGTGGGTCTCTCTAGTGCCAAGGACCAAAATTTATGGTAGTCGAACTTTAACCGAATAGTCAGTTCGGTATTCGATATTCGAATCGAATAGTGAAAATAGGCTTATCGAATACCGAATCGAATTATTCGGTTCGGTATTCGATCGAATTATTCGATTGAAACGGTTAACCGTACACCTCTAAATAGAAGCTTACGCTTCCTGGACATTTCACTCACCTTAAAACGCGCACCACATTTATTCCTCGTCTAAAATGGTGCGAGCTAGTACCTGCCTGGCACGCGCGTTTGTGACGTAGAATTTGAGGCAAATTCAGAGGAGGTGGAAGTTTTTCACGCGATCGAGTTCTAATTTTTAATAGCACGCGAGAAATAATTTTTAGAAAAGCACGCGCTCCGAGAGAAAGAAGTTTCCCTCAATTTCTACGTCATCAGTCCCCACCCGCGCGAATTTTTATGACAAAAATGTGTTTAAAATCACAATGCCTTATTGAAGGCTACAGTGAAATATCCATAATGCGTAAGCTTTTATTATAAATCCATGCTAAAACTAAATTGTGCACCCCACTAAAGTATAATTTTTAAAAACCATACGAATCAAGTAATGTATCTAAAACAAAATCCTGGATCCCCTAAACCAGAAAGCACTATGACCGTAAACCGTCCCCTCTATTTTACGAAACCTAGCCTAACCATCCAGCATAATCTGATGTATCACGCGCACAAAGTGCAGTAGTGCGCGAAAATTATCATCTTGTTTCCCTTCACTCAAAGGATTTAAATTACCTTTCTTTCCTCTCTCTCCTCTCCGAGCGGGTCGCTCCCTCTCCCTCTTCCCCCTCTCACTTATATACCAGGCAGGCAGTTCTCTTTCTCTAGTCTCTACGTCGCGCTTTCATTCTTTTCTCTCCTAGCTTCTCTCTCTCCGTATCATGTTCGCGTCCGGCACAGGGGCATGGACAGGCGCTTGGGCCCTTTCTTAAATTTATCAGAATTAAAATTCCGTGTAAAATTAAAAAGGCAGGGCGTTACGTGATTGGTCGGAGGTCCTTATTTCAAATTATCCTTAAAATCTGAACCTAATTTGAATTTTGATTGGTCGGAGGTCCTTATTTCAAATTATCCTTAAAATCTGAACCTAATTTGAATTTTCAAATCATTCGGAAGTATTTCCTTTATGTTTCACTATGCAGACTGGTCTTATAATCAGTAGTAGAATCTATAAAAAAATCACTTGATTTTCTACTTCGCCCTCCCTTTAAAGATGGCATTTGTACTACACAGTGGCTAAGCTTACTAAAGGCTAGTTAAGTCAAAGGCAGGAACCAATGGGACCTAGTACATTAGGTCTGATTGGTTCCTGCCAAGGTAAAATTCGTGTCCAGAAGATTAGCCAGAATGCTAGGAGTGATAATACACGCTAAAAAAACTGGTTTGAATTTCTTAACGGTTACTAGCGCGCCTCTAGTGCATTCTGGGTAAAAGGTGCGCTCTTCTATTGATTGGTTAAGCTGCGTTCAGTGGGACTAAGCAGTTTTAGCGGTCACGTAAATTCAAAATCTCGGTTACTTTCGCTGTCCGCACTGGTAAAGCAGACTGATTTTGTTGACCAGTAGCTTGAATTTTAAATTTTTTGATGCATTTTCAGTTTTTCTTCTTTTCTTTTGGTGATCATACCCTTCTAGTCATTATTTAAATAATATTCGAATATTATTCAAGCATAACAAGATGGATAAACCAGAAAATATAACATTAAGGTAAGTTATTTCTTGGTTTTAATTTTTCTAAGCCAAGGCTTATGTCCCAATAATAAAAAATAAATGGTAATTTTTATTCTAGTTTGCAGTCTGGTCCCATTCCACAGCCTCTAAGAGAAGTTACCAATGATTTTAATTTACCCAGGGGGAACTGGACAAAGCAGCTGGAGGCTGTTCCGAATACTTTTAACGATACCATTATTCACGAACATCATACCCGTAGAAAGAGCCAGAAACACAAGACAAGGGTATAGAATGTTCAAAGCAAAGAGAGTGACAAATGTTTTACTGTCTCACGAGAAATCTAAGAATGCCCCGCATGTCAAATCCCGAGTGCATGCATCTTACAAAATGCAGAAAATTTGAAAAAGTTCATATTGTTATACATTCAGTACTTGGCGAAGTCCTTAAAGGTATCTGCGAATGCAAGTCTGGTCAATGTGGGGTATGCTGCTACGTGGCTGCCACCTTATGGTTTTTGGTAGACTGCAAAATGGAAGGAGCAAAGTTTATTCCCAATGATCTTTCTCCAACGAAAATAGCCCAAAAATGGGGAAAGTTGAATGTGAGAAAGAACCTCTCAACAACCAAATTTAGCATTTTGAATTTTTTGAAGCATAACCCAGATAAAAAAAGTTCTAAGAGTAGAAGGCCAAGGAAACTCTGCATATCGAGCTATTCATCGATAGTTTAACAAGTGACACCTCTTGAAGATCAAAATCAAATTCAGCGGCTATCCGAGGACTTTAAATATCTTCAAAAGCGTCCAATGTGGCAATCGATTTTGAATGAGCGTAAACATGCACCATTGAGTTACACACCAATTAGCTACTATAAAGAAGAAATTCAATCTGAGGAGCCAGCATATGAAATCCCACGAATCTCGCTTCCAACTAAAGAAATTCAAGTCCATAACAAGGAAACAGAGTTTCCAGAGTCACTTATAGTCTCATTAGATGAAGCAAACGAGATAGAAGAGAAAACGAGAGACCAAGCCAACTCGCAGCTATGGAGAGCTGAGAGAAGAGAAAGATTGACTGCGTCACATTTTGGACAAAGAGAAAGGCTAAAGTGATCAAACAGTTTATAAATACTCTTAAAGGTGGAACAGACATTAGCAGAATGAAATATGTCAGGGAAGGAATAGAGAACGAAGAACTTGCGAAAAAGAAGTACATCATCCTGAAAAATAGTAAAGTACACATTTACAAAGTGGGGCTAGTGATAAACCCTGGTTTTCCCATCTTGGGAGCCACTCCCGATGGATTAGTTTATGATGAAACGATTGGAGAATTTGGACTTTTAGAGATAAAAACGCTCTCTAAGGCTAAAGAACTTGGAGTTTCGATTAAGAAGCTCTAACTAGAAAAGAATTGAAATTGAATATTTGCCTGAAGAGAGATGGGAGCGGAAATGTGTCACTGAACAACAATCATAATTATTACTATCAAGTACAAGGCCAATTAGGTGTAAGTGGATTATCTTGGTGTGATTTTTTTGTTGATGCTGGGAAAGATCACTTTTGTGAAAGAGTTTTATTTGACCCAGTTCTTTTCTTTGAGACTATGATGCCAAAATTAGATAAATTTTACTTCTATGATTATTTAGTGCAATAAAAATGTTCCTATTTTTAATTTTATACAAAATTAAAATTACATTAATTTCCAATTATGATAGGAAAATTAGCTGATTTAATGTTTGTCATTTACCGATCTTCAATGAAATAAAAATGTTCCTATTTTTTAATTTTAATTTGATAAAAAATTGAAATTGTATTAATGTCAAGTTATGATAGAAAAATGAGGTGAATTTAATTTTTGTGTTTTCCAATGCAATAAAAATTTGCTATTTTATTTTTGTACAAAATTCAATTTCATAAAACTTTAAAATTCTTCATCTCTCGCGGCTTGCTTTTCATTTCTGTTTAAAAGTGGTTCTTTTATGAAGTTTAATAGGTAACAACATACCAACCAAATTTTTTCTAAGCTTGAATGCATAGAATTAAGGAAGGTATACTTTAATATCCTAAAACTCTTTAGCTCCTTAATTACCCTCTCAATATGTATTCTAACTGTTGCTATATCTCTAGTACGTTGTTCTTCAGCCGCTGAAAGCTGTTTCTTGTCCCCTAGAAAAGGGGGAATGTTAAGTAGATCATGTAATAAAAAGCCCCTATCCGCCATAACAGAGTCGCCCTTTTCTAAAAGATCCAAGAGGCCACTGGTAACAGTCAACTCCGTGTCACTTTCTCTGCCAGGAGCGAGAGGTGCGACAAACGATACAAATCCATTTGGTGTTGCCCCGATCAATACTTTCGCTGTTGTATGTCGCTTGTAATTAGAGTATGCATCACATTGCGTGTTGTAATCAGCAGGTCTTTCGATGAAAAATTCCGTACAGTCTATTACTACACGAGTACTGGGGAATTTTTCTTTGAATTCATTTGGCATGTGTTCGTTGACAACATCCCTCGAAGGCCAAATTGGAATAATGCTTAGCTTTTTATGTAACAAATCTAGTCATGTTGTCACATAGTTGCTAACTGTTGCGGCAGAAATTTGAAAACGAAATGCTAGATCTTTGTTTAGTAATCCAATTCGCAGTTTACAAAGCGTTAGAAACAACTGTTCTTTAAAATCTAACGACATTTTCCGGCCGCGAGATGATTCATTCCTGTCTGAGGATCTTGCATAACCTTTTCCATTGTTATATAATGATATTGTTGGCAATGATGGCTCAACTTGCCGATAAAGTACGTTAAAGTCTTCTATACAAGAAAATCCTGTATAAAACCTCAGAACTTCTTTTTGGCTAGATATATTAACCAGACGAAACTTGTTTTTTCTTGCTTCCTCATTTCTATTCTTAGCTTCTTCCCTGAGTTGCAATATTTCCTGTTTATATTGATTATTTTCAACTTCCAAAATGTGAATTTTGTTGAGGGATTTCTTTTCGTCTTCAACTAAGGTCTTCTCTTTACTTCGCAACATATCTATTTCCGTTATAAGGTGTTTAACTTGATTCCTTAAGTGTGAATGGTAGGTATGATCTAAAAATCAATGATTAATATAGCTTCATTTTTACTCGATTATGCCCATACTTACCTAAATGTAACTCCTTCAGCTTTTCGAATGGTGGCTCTGCCTCAGTATTAGTATTTTTTGCTTTTAATGAGGATTCGACTTCAACTTCCCCTCCAATATTTTGTAAAAGTCCAGTAGGATCAACATCAAGTGGCACGATATTCGATATGAAAATAGTTCTCGAGAGCTCAAAGTCACCAATATATATGGGAACTTTAACTTCATATTGTTTTTTCCCATTCCGGTTGAAATGTAACCCACAAACGTAACTATATTTCTTAGGTTCGAATCTTTTTCTTTTGGTAAACATTCCTGACACTTCTTTATCAAAACTCATTTGAACCCTAGCGATCCACTCTAGCCGAAGAGCATAGTCACTTGGGAATGTATA
The DNA here is from genome assembly GCA_019434445.1 of Phalangium opilio. NCBI lineage: Eukaryota > Metazoa > Arthropoda > Arachnida > Opiliones > Phalangiidae > Phalangium > Phalangium opilio. The sequence continues at coordinate 129,306 of JAEQBA010003631.1, forward strand.
AAAGCCAATCTTTCTATCAAATAGGCGCGAAACACTTTGGCAGTCATTTACGCAACACCTCTTACTAACTTTCACACTCATTTTTAAGTTAAAACGTGATTTTTTGTTAAGCGCGTTGGTTGTTATTAGTAATAAGTTCAAATAACACGACTTCTTAGCCCGTGCCTGTCCCTAACAGCAATTTTAGGAGCTCTGGAGCAGACGAAATTATTAACCAATAAGAAGCGAGAAGCCTTAACGGATACATTTACGATCGAATGTTTCTCATAGATGTCACCCCGTCGCTAGCACAAAATTCATCCCCTATTTCCTCCTCCTTTTCCAAAGCACCTCCAAACATCCAATTCCCGGCCAGCTTGTTTTATTTATGTTTCCGTGTATGGTGCCCCGCTTTCCTTTAATGGTTTTGAAATCCTAGGCAAATGCAACTTGTCTTTGCTTGAGATTATGAACACCGTTTCTAAACGTAATCTGAAGAAACAATTAACTGACATCCATGGGTTTCTTCTCGATGTTAACTTTCTTCAGTCATAGGCTTATGGCAAATAGAGAGCTTTCAGTTGTTGGAGGTGCTAGGATTCCGTTCATGACGAAATTTACGCGGTCAAATTTATGGGTTGAATAATCATGATTCATGAATGCAGGTTACAGAGAGCTTACCGGTCCTACAATTCCTATAAAATCCTATATTTTTGAACCAGTTTTATATTATCCTATAATTTCACGAAAGGTCCTATAATATCCTATTTTTGGCTTAGTCGAAGTTTTCTTATAGTTTACCATCAAATGTATCAAAATTTAGCCCTTTTACCGAGATCACATTTGAGTAGACACCGAAATTGCATATCGCTCGCTTGGATTTTTTATATAGTATATTTTTATAAAGTTCCTCTGAATTTTCAAAGTAAAATCCAATTTGTTGTTAATTTTTTTTCCCAAGATTTTTCTACATAGTTTAAGCCCCAAAATTGTATTATATAAGAACATTTTTAGTCCTATATTTTCCTATAAAATCCCATAATTTCGGGGAAAAATTCCCATTTTTCCTATAAGGAATTTAAATTTCTGAGTGGGCTCCTTGAGGTTAAAGCTGCACTCATATGGCTGCCAAAACTCGGGTTAGACTTACCAGGTATGACGTATAACTCACCTAAATGAAAGCTCTCTATAATGGAAAACAATGTTTTTTGTTCAAACTCTCATCAAATTAAAATCGTTCTACAATACCCCGCGAAAATGTGATTGAAATTAATATGGCGATAAACAATACAATTAACTGTAATCTAAATATCTAACTCTTCCAACTTTTCAGAATTTGCATCCCGAAATTGTTATGAAAGAGAAAGGGAAACGAGAGGCTGAGGGGTGGATCGAGAAAACGCCTGCGAAAAAAATTAAGAAGGTCAAACTGACCCATCCTGACCAGCTTTTCTATAAGAAAGCGGTTATCGATTTAATTTGGATGACTGGAATTCCTTTCAACATAGTGGAACAAAAAGGATATATTGAGTTTATTCAAGTCATCGCGCCGCACCTTACTGTACAGTCGCGTAGGACAGTAGTGAAAGATTTGGAGGGGGTAATTGAGGAGCTCAAACCAAAAATTAAAGTAAGGATTGTTTTATCTATAGCGTCTGTGCTGTAGAAGCCCGTGTTGGTGTCTCCACCAAGGTAAACTAATTGCATTCAAATGATCCTATTTAAGAACATCCTAAGCAAGGTCGTAAGGAAGACCTTGCATCTGACCCTGGACTTGTGGAGTTCCCGAAATCGCCAGTCGGTGTACGGGGTCAATTTATTGACCAAAACTGGGAATTCAAAAAACTCTTAAAAAGTTTCTGCCATTTCCCTGGCAAACATACGGCTGAAGCCATATTGGCAAAATTGAGGGACGCTTTGGCAGAGATCGGAGTTTGAAGAATGTCAGGTAAAAATGAAGTGGGATATTTTGTGGGTGTTGACCACATGATTAATTTTTACTAACACGCGGCTTTCCCTGCTGCTATCTGACAACCCGGGGGGGGATGAATTGGTCGTTATTTTGCATTATCGAACAAGACTATCATGACTGATGTAAACGTAACTTTCAGATATCGTGCGTATGTGCCGACAATGCGGCAAATGTGGTCAAGGCACTCAATATGCAGAATGTTTTCCGTGGCGAATGGTGGCTAAATTTAGAAAATCAAAGCAGTGAATCAGAAACAGATTCTGATATCAAACTCGACGAAGGTAAACAAAAACTGGCATTTTTATTCAATTGGTTTATATGCAACCTAAAGGGGAGCCACCGAGTCTTTTGTGGCGCCCTTTAATCATAATAATTTTGCACCGCTAATAGATATTTCACGTTGTGCACATTTTATTTTTATCCCAGCCTGGAATCCGTTGGCGAATATTTTCGGCGCGGAAGATTCGGATTCTGAAGAGGAAGAGCAAGACCAAACGCTAAACGCGACGTTGGATGACGACGGTTGGGAGAGAAAAGGGTGCATAGCACACTCCCTGCAATTAGTTGTAAACGATGCCATTAAGGCCAACAACAGCTCGAAAGAGCTACTTGAAAATATCCAAAACTGGATAAACCTTTTTCGCAAATCGCCAAATTGGACAGAGGAGTTAAAATCAAGAAGTGGCGGCATTGACTTAAAAATGATAGGAAGGTTCGCTGGAGCGCTGTTTTTCTGGGATTGGAACGATTCACGAAGGTAAGTTTATTTTAAGGGTCCATATTTTCTAGAAAGAACTTCTGAATGTTTTTTTGTCTAACTTCAATTTGAAAAATTAGACAAGCTAGTTCTCATAGAGAATATTTTCAACAATAGACAAATATATTCCAGGATAATATGTTGGAAGCCATGATTTACGCTTTGAATAAAGCCAAAAAAGACCCCAAAAGTCCAGCCAAAATAGACTTTCCTTTGCCAACGGAAGAGGACGTAGAGGACGCAAAGGAACTCCTCGAGATTCTGAGACCTTTAAAGGTCGCAACTGACTGCTTTCAGAAGAGTGGTCCACTATCTTCTAGCGTCATAGGGGCTCTTTTGACGGTTTTCCAGGACGTTTTCAGGGTGGAAACGAAAAAATTCAACGATTTAAAGATCGGAGTCCTGGAAAACCTCCAAAAACGGTTTTCTTCAACGTTGGAGGACCCATTTTACGTAATGGCCTCTCTCCTCGATCCAACCCAGAAAAACATACTTTTTGAGAGTAAGTATCATTATCCAAATGAACATGTTTATTATGAATATCGAAAATCATTAGGCAGAGGTCAGTTGTTATTATGGTAAAATTTTGATTTGTTGCTTTTCCAACTTTGAAGAATTAAATTTTGCTAAAAATTATATTCAATTTGATTCACTGTGATTATAAACACGTCAATAATACAATTCCATATTCATAATTAACATTAATAAAATAAATTTACGACATGGATATAAGTCATGTTTATACTAATATTTCAAATCTTAAGGTTCTTATACACAACCAGAATGGAAACATTTGTATCCCAACTTCAAGTGCGTAACAAAAGCACGCGCACATGTTGTAATTAGAGAGAGTGTAATCCTCGAAGCGGCGCAGGATCCTCCCCAAAGGTTTGACCTAGAACCAAAGGCATACTCGCCCTTTAATAGGTTGGACCTTGAAGCCACCGTACCTTGCAATGAACGGAGTCCAATGGGAGAATTGGAAAAATACCTTATGCAGCCAAGATGTCTACAGGCTGACATTGCCTTAGACTATTGGAGAGGTCATGAGGAGGAATTTCCAAAGCTTGCTATTCTGGCGAGAAGATTCTTGGCGGTGCCGCCAGCCTCTGCGGATGTTGAACGAATGTTCACAATCGCAGGTTTCTAAATGCGCGCCAGAAGAAGCTGCCTTACCATTAAACACGTAGCAGACATTCTTATGTACGGAGAATATAACGGGAAATAAAAGTTGTGCAATTGTTTGAAAATATTGTGATTTCCTTTTTTTACGTTTTTCCATTGGATAATACCATAAGTTTATCATGCCTCTAAGTAGAGAAATGGCTGCTACTCCTATGGCAATAGTGTTTTTCTGGCTCCCTTTAATGAAACCCTATACTCTCTCCGTATCATTTATCACCTCAACTTCAATACAAATTTTACGCCTAGCCTAGCGTTTCTTTTATCCCTTGTTTCAGGACTGAAACCGCCTCTATCTCACGAGAGAGAGAGGGATTTGGGGTTGCTTAAGTAAAATTCGTTCCCCCCCCTCCATTGCCTGCCTATACGAAACGTAAAAATCTCCTTTATTCCATGGGTCCAATTTAGTAATCGTCTCGACTGCTTGGTGGCAGCACCGCGACAGAAATTTCAAAGTTTTCTCTCTTCCGATCTTAGCGCTATACGAGTTCTGACGTCACAGTAGCTTGCAGATGATGCCCAGTTGTAACCCATATTTGTGTACTTAGAGGCATGATAAACTTATGATAATACCAAAAGTAATCCATTACCCTTTAGCTAATTAGTTTTGCAACAATACAAGGCTTTATAATTATCAATACGCCTTTCTTATGTACCAAGAATACAACATAAAATAAAAATTGTGCAATTGTTTGAAAATATTGTGATTTCCTTTTGTACGTTTTTCCATTGGATAGTAACCAAAAGTTATCCATTACCCTTTAGCTTATTAATTTTGCAAGATTCCACGGCTTTATTATTATCAATACGCCTCAATATGATACTGCGAGAGGTAAGGGCCGGGGTGGGGGGTATATACGGATAATCGGATACACACTTTACACAATCTCATTCTTGATGACGCCTCAGTAATGCAATAGACCTGTGCCGTTAGAAAAGGGTGTAGACGGTGTATCTCTCTCTCTAGGCGCTCTCTTGTAAGAGGGGATACTGTACAGTCCAGACTTAGAAATAAGGATAATTTTTAAACTAGTCCTTGAGACCAGTGACCCCCTAGTGTCCAAAATAATAAACTGGTCTCCGGAGTGGTCCCAGCCTTTGTTCTCCTATAGATTTGCAATTAATAAACTGGTCCCGAGGACCAGTAACCCCCACTTTTTGAATTAAAAAACTAGTCCAAATAATTAATAAACTGGTTTTGGACCAGTAAACGTGTGCTTTTTCTAAGTCTGCTGTACACGCCCAGTAGGGGGATGACACTGAACTAAGAGAAGGGTATGACGTTTCCATACTGACACTACTCTAGAGTAATTTCTTTCCCATACATGACAACGTCATAACCATGGATAAAGAATAAGCGTGAGGAAATTTGTTTTCATGCTATAGGATAGGCAACTCCCGATCTCGAACGACAGCTTATTCTGTATATACTCTGTTACAACATCGGTTGTCAGCACGCCCAAAGCTAGGTCTCTATTTAACGTAGCTTTGTACGTGCTGTCAAGAGACGAAAAACTTCAGGATCTTCAGGATTTAAAATAACCGCGAGTTTTTTAGCTCAAGTGCACGGACCTCTAGGCTTTAGTTTCAAATAGGCAATTTCACACGTATTTGAAACTAAAGCCTAGAGGTCCGTGCACTTGAGCTAAAAAACTCGCGGTTATTTTAAATCCTGAAGATCCTGAAGTTTTTCGTCTCTTGACACCACGTGAACATGTGCGTGTTTAGTGTCGAAAACATGAATAAGGCTAAAATATACACGTTTAAATAAAAGTGTCTCAGCAAACAGAATGAATGTAGTTAATTATTAAATATGCATGTGTTTCAACAATTGAATAATATTGTTGGCAAATTATGTTCATGATCAATAAAGCAACAAATTCCAATTAAAGGTTACTAAATATTTATTTCCAAGTACAGTCATACTTATTTTTAAGGAAATCTTGGACATCACTGACCATTGCCGTGAATGCAGAGGCTAATTTTTCCAATGAATTGACCTTTTGAAGCTCAATTTCATTCCGTTGTTCCATGGCTATTTTAATGCCTTTTAAAATTTAATTATTATCTATTAAAATTCTGTTTTTTTCATTATCTAGCTCTTTCAATGTTTCTGATGCTTTTTCATAATTTTCGATATTTTCTGTCCGTTGATTCCTTTCAAATAATAAAATTATTTTAATATATATTTGAGCAACATGCTTCATAATTAAAACAGTTACTTCTTTTTCTAGACCACTGAATTAGAATATTCCGGGTTTACCTGCGCTGCATTGCCATGTTCCGGGTTTACCTGCACTGAATTAGCATATTCCGGGTTTACCTGCGCTGCATTGCCATGATCCGGGTTTACTTGCTCTGAATTAGCATATTCCGGGTTTACCTGCGCTGCATTGCCATGTTCCGGGTTTACCTGCACTGAATTAGCATATTCCGGGTTTACCTGCGCTGCATTGCCATGTTCCGGGATTATATTATAAGACTAGCTGTTACCCGCGGCGTCGCTCGCGTGTAATAAGAGCTCCATCAAAATGATATAAAGAATGAGTAGATTTTACTGATGACTAATATTTTTGTAGCACCCTAGGAGCGAAGGCACTCAGTGTTGCCCGTCAGCCCGTCGGGACATTTTTTATTACTTTTCACCCGGGAATTATTCCATAAAGAAGGGTTTTTAAATTTCTGGCCGCCATTTAAAAATATGGCAACAAATCGAACCCGAAAGATCATTCAGCCCGTCTTTAGGTTAAAGGAAACCAGTGTACTAAATATTTGCGAAATCGCTTGAAACGCGCGGACTTTCCTGCATAGAGAAGATTTTTTACATTTCTGGTCGCCATTTTTTAAGGTGGCGGCGGATTGGGAAAATCTTTCTTTGTACGCGCCTACTACTTATGAGTAACGTTCCTGCTAATTTTCAGCTTTTTAAGGCAAGCGGTTTGGGCTTGGCGTTGATTATCACTCAGTCTGTCAGTCAGTCAGGACTTTGATTTATATAGATATAGATAGGCAAGTCAGATGGCACACTATAATTCAATTATCCGTTTTTAACAACTGATCTTTGTTAAGATTTTGGCCAAATGAATATTAATATAAAAGAAGTGTGATTTAATCCGTGTACACACCGTTAAGCGACTGATTTGCCCCTCGCATAAATATTTAAAGATAATTATTAATTCTTACTTCTTGGGCAGCCTGATTACCGAATCCAAATTCCATTACCTCAGCGTTACCCTCAACGCACATTTCACCAATTATGCTTAGAAGACGTTTTTCAATCTCGGTTAATTCAACGGGGCTTTTCTTAATTGCAGCTGCCTTCCCTTTGGTGTCCGATTTCCAATCAGCCCATGACTGAAGTAATAAACAATAGGCAAATGACTGTACTTAACACAAAACCACGTCAAAGGTCAACCAACCTTTTTCCATTTTTTCACGTCTTTCACTGCACCAAGTGCATCCGTATTTAACATCTCTGACAATTGAGCCCACGATCTATCTTGCGCGAATTTTGTGTATTCCGCAGTTAACCTCCCAGAAACTAATTCAGGGTGAGCGTCAAAATGGTCTAGTATCACTAGACGTTGTTTTTCCGATACTTTTATCGCACGTGGAGCCGTTCTTAGCTTTAAATGTAGAAGAAAGTATACCATGAATTAATAAGATATATTCAAAATTCATGAAAATTTAATTTTCACGCAGCATTATGACATTTATATTTTCGACTTCTTTGTCAGCCTATTTGAATTAGTTAAGAAACAACTTGATTAATTACAAATGCAGACTATGTGGATAAACTAAGAATTGGATAGTTAACTATTATTTAATGTAATATCATTTAGTAATTATAACCAAAAAGCCTATTATATGTGAGAGTGGAATATGCCATCACGTGAGATTATTTAACCGAGGTTTACCGTAAAAATAGCAACTTCTTCAATATGAACTCGGTAAAGCATTAACACAACATAACATATAAACACAATTTAAACATATTTTCATAGTTACCAATAAAATATTCAATTGTTACTTATAATTTCCCCAAAATCAATCTGTCAGAAGCCAACTAATACAGAAATATCGCTAATACTATGCATAATCCGTCTGCTACAAAGCTTCCTCTACTGTGATTGGTCCTCGTGTTCTTTCACGTGATTGAAAAACCCGAGCATCGAGTAGGAGGAAAAAACCTCTTACAATTCTGTATCTGTACCGTAAAGCGCGATCTTAAGAACGGTTTGAGAGGCTCGCTTAGAATTACTACTTTTTGGATCTCTTGAAAATCTTCGTTACGATCCGTTTGGTAGGCTGTTCGGTAGGAAGTTTTCGGTAGCTTAAACGAACGCCTGAGAATAGCACCCCCGATCAGGGAGAACTGCGGGGTACCTGGGTTAAAGACGAGTTCAGATACGCCGTAGAGTGAGGATACAAAATCACACGCATGTGCGAGGCCTGCTCGTACCAGGTAACGCAATACGATCCCTAGACGAAGCAAGGCGGTCTTTTTAAAGACTAAGTCAACGCCTTTCTAGAGTACAAAACCTTGACTAGCGGTTTACCGTCCGATTGCGTCACCTAGATGGAAAAAGAAAACTATGTCAGGAATTGCAAAGAAGTCGAGGGGATATATTTAGATATAGATAAAATTTAAAAGAACAAGGGGTTGAGATGACTCAGGAAGCTTATGCTTAACTCGGTTTGGGTGTAGTTCGGACAAAACACTAGGCACGCCTCAACAGACATCATAATAGACGCCAAGACTCTAGTCGAATTGGTAATCAACCTCGAGAAAGAAGTAAAATGCCTTTTGATTTTAAATGACAACACCATCTTAGTCAAATCAGATGACCTTGCAGAAAACGAGATAGCTCATAAACATACAAACGTAGTTATAGCTTTTTATACTACGACTATGGCACGCCTTCATCTCTTAAAGCATATTGAGATGATAGGTGATCTCTGTTTCTATATGGATACTGCCAGCTTGGTGTTTCTCTCACCAGATGGAGCTCCTATACTTCGAACGGATGATTTTCTTGGCGAGTTAAAGAATGAATTAGAGGGATACGGCAAAGACGCACATATTGTGAATTTGGAAGTACAGAGCCAAAAAATTATTCAATGGACATTTAAGATCCCCCAACCGAAACAATTACCAATATTATTGAAGTTAAAGGATTATACTTAAATATCTCAACTGAGAGTCATGTAAATTTTGATATAATGAAAAAAATTGTTAGGCGTAAACAACCAGAGGAAACCTGAAATAGAATCAGTGAAGGTACTTATTGGACCCCAAATACGTAACCTACCTAATCACATTTTAATTACAATAGAACAGACCAAAACATACCAGATCGTCGTAGATAAAGGTCGTGTTTCCCCGATTATACCACAGTCCCATACAGATATTTAAAAGATATTTCAATTTGTAAAATTGTTTAGTTTTATAATATATAAATTTTGTATAGTTTTTATTTTTTTTGTTTATGCTAATTGCAATTAGTTTTATAACAATCAGAGTAAATTTTGCCAATGATAATTTTTATCTTATATTATGGTCTTCATTTATAAACTTACAAACCTACAAAATCATCCTTATTAATAAAAAGGGAGGACAGGTTAAAAAATGTGCAAAAAAGAGGAAAGAGATTTAAAAACCCGTCTCCCCGCTTTAACATTGGCCGTCATCTTGTACGGCTTACTACTCTCTAATTATGATTGTATATTTATCGGCTTCCAACTGTGGCTATTGTGTCCATTTAGGGTGAATTTTAAATATTTGTAAAGTGATATTTCGGGCAAGTTTCAACATTAAGATATATAACGACGCGAATGTGTAAATGGACTCTTCAGTTAGGAAAATAATTTAAACGTTTACTTGAACTGCTTTGTTACGGTGGGTTTCGTGTGTTAAGTATAGTTTAGTAAAATACGACAAATCTATAAAGTTAAAAGGTAAAATAAAGTTTATTCCGCTCTGTTTACAACCGTATTTTCCATTTTCCCGCCAAAACTAAACCTCGAAAAACTACCTCGACCTTTCACTCTCACATCTTGCGCGCTTCTCCCTTTGGACCCTTTCTTTCCCTATTTCATCCTTTCTCTTCTTGACCCCTCGAGGTCCCGTGCTTCCTTCCCCCTCTCTCTTATCCTCGCTGTCCAAGGTGTTGTTGATCTCGCATTTCCACGAGCTCATTCGCTTGACAAAAGCGCAGGTGTTGTTATTGTCCATGAGGTTAAAGGTCGAGGCTAGCGTAACTAATACGAAGCGTATCTATTATTATCGTAACATTTCTCGGCCATCCTGTAATACGAATGCCCTCATTCGCAAGATTATCAATTAAAACACACAGGTTATACAAAACAAATAATTAGAGATAAATATTAGAAAATTAATTATATATAGTCTTTCAGTCCTTAGTTGAGTGCGTAACTATAGTAACATAAAGAGTATTACCACGCAGATCGTTACCATCAGCGTTTGGGCTGACCAGCAAATGGGATTTCCATAGCGAACTATCGGGATCTTCCGTCGTTGTAGCCAGTTTGGAGTGGCATTAGTCTTGACCGCATGGTCATCTAGATGGGTTGTGTCGAAATCGCGGGGGTTGAAACTAATTGTTTCGTCGTTGCTGCTGTCACTTTCGCTTTCGTCATTCCAACTGTCGTCGAGCGCGTCTTCATCGTCGTCAAGGTTACGAACCTGGAATGACTTCACGGGTTCCAGTACTTTCGTAGCAGTTTTGCCGTTCTTCTCATCGTTACACTGTTTCTGATGGGCTTGACTCTCGATTGTTGTTGTCCGCGCTTCACTCTGGATGTCTTCGGTATGTTTCGAGACGGTCACAACTTTGACCGGCTCTTCTAGTGGTCCAATTATTTTTCCGTCGCCTGGCAGAACCGGTAATCTTCCATGGACTAATTCGATGGGTTTGGTGGAGAGTGTTGTCGGGTGTAGGGACGCGTCCGACGTGCCTGGGGGTACTTTACGGAATTGACAGGTTTGACATGACTTGACGTACCTTTGAATCATTTTCCTTTGTCTTGGCCACCAATACCGTTGTCGGACTTTCGAGAGTGTTTTCTCTATTCCCATGTGTCCTCCTGTCTCTGAGTCGTGGGCCAAGTCGAGACTGGTTTTTCGAAGTGATGGGGGCACGACCAGAAGCTTGCCCCGGCCTTCTCCGAAAACGTTATCTCTATAGAGGGTTCTGTTCTTCATTGTGTACTCGGCTATTCGGGGTTCGGCTTGGTTTTCTTCTTCTTGCCGGTACAGTTTTATCATCGTCTCCTTTAGTTTAGGTAAGCTTTGTTGAGCAAGGGCTAGTTCTTTAACGGGGATGGCTTCGAAGTTCAAGGCACATGTGGGGATTTGATCCGCAGTTTTTTCGGGATCATGCGGAAGGATTGGGGCTCCTGACAGGGCGTCCGCATTTAAATGAGTCTTTCCGCTACGATGGACGGGGTCGAGATATTTCATCTGATGATTATTATCCAGATAAATCAGACGAAACTGCCCTTCGTCGAATATAATTCCAGCTCGTTGTGACGTGAACCAGTCCACACCCAGAACGAGGGGTAGGATCGCGTTTGGAACCACAAAACACTCTACGCGCACAGCGTCAAAACCGCTTACTTCAACTATAATATCTATCATTCCTTTCGGCATCGCGAGTCGCTTGTCAAAACCGATGACAGGGGGGCCGTCCCATGGCTTAACGTTTCCGAGTAAATTGTTCCGCGCTACGTAAGACTCATCGATGACCGATTTCCGGGCGCCTGTATCCAAAAGAGTTTTAATCAGGCCAATGTCTCTAACTGAGACGTCCAACACAGGCACGACACAGGCTTCGTTCCTAGCATCTATTGAGGGGTCTGGTATGTACGCGACAGCTCCGAGCCCCTCTCTACGAAGCTGACCTCTCGTTTCCCGAACTATGAGGGTTGTTCCGCGCGGCACTATTCGGGTCGGTATTCCTGGGTTGCCGGCAGTCGCGCGAGATGTGCCCTAGCCTGCCGCAATTATAGCTTTCTCGGCCCCGGGGAAAGGGGTCTTGCCGGTAATTCCTGGACTGCGAGTAGCTCCGGTGATACTCATCTTCCCGTCTTTCCTTCTCCTGGTTCAACGCCATATTTTCGATCATAACTTCTAGCTTGTCAATTTTTTTGGTTAACTGCTTGTATCTCGTATCTTCAGACGGATTGCTAGGTGGGTCCGCTTTCGGGGCGCTGAAGGGCTGCCGATGGGCGATAGGAGCAATCATCGGGAAGGGCTGATAGCTATATACGGGGAAAGACGTGGGCGCCTGACAATAATTACACGGTGCCGCCATGTGCGGCACGAAGGAGGCGGCCGGAGGGACGCCACGTGGTGGGCACGGGAAGGGCGTAGCTATTGTGGTTACATTTACGTTATGAAAACTGTCCGATTTCTCAAGTTCCTTGGCAAGCTTCAAAATCTCTCCAGACGTCTTGGGTTTAGATGAACTAATAACCGCCGCGTGGCTACGATTTGCGAGTCCAATTACGACATGTCGGATTGTCTCCTGGTCGTCAGGGTCGAGGCCGCTTCTTTTACACAGATCGAGTTTGGCAAAAATGTAGGCTTCAACGCTTTCGCTCGGCTGCTGTCCTCGGGCTCTCATCTGTACGAGCCATTCCTCTTCCGAAAGAGGATCGGGGAACGCTTCCAGGAAACTCTTTTTCCATTCCTCGAAGTCCGCGCATTTTTCTCCCCAGACGCGATGCCAGTTATATGCCGTACTGTTCGGAAGCATATACCCCGCGGCAGCGCTGAGCTTTATGGCGGCCGTCCATTTTAGTTGGGTGGCGAGCCTCTCATATTGAACCAGCCACTGGGCAGCTGATTCCCCGAAATCGGCCGAAAAGTATCCAATTTGAAGACTAGGGTTACCGTTGCACGACATTGTGGACGCGTGGTCTTCGCCAAAGGCCGGATCTTCGTTGTTTACAGTTTCAGAGAGTTCGGTATCGTAGACGTCTGTCGAAACGCCGGTGTCGTAGTCCAAGGAATGGTCCGTTGGATTTTCTAGCACTAGTTAGTTAACACTTAATTCAGTTCCAGGCGTAGCAAAGCACCTGTGTCGTTACCCCACTTCTGACACCAAGTGTTACGGTGGGTTTCATGTGTTAAGTATAGTTTAGTAAAATACGACAAATCTTTAAAGTTAAAAGGTAAAATAAAGTTTATTCCGTTCTGTTTGAAAGGGTGAAGAAGGGTGAAAATGGCATTGAGGACATATACGATGGGCAAATGTATAAGAACTTATCTAAACCAGGAATGCTTTTAAGTGACCCTAATAATTTTTCAATCACTTTTAATACAGACGGTGCTTCTGTTTTAAAGTCTAGTCGATATTCTATATGGCCGTTATTTGTTACTTTGAATGAGTTACCTCCAAAAGAACGCTTAAATCGGGTTCTTTTAGTAGGACTATGGTGCGGGAATGGAGATCCAAATATGGAATTTTTTTTACAACCCTTTGTCTCAGAGATGACGTTATTACACGATGTTGGTTTCACTTGGGAAAAAACCAAACAGATTCCATAACCAGTAAAGTCCTTTCGGTTTGTAGCTGCCCTGATTCAGTTGCCCGACCTGCAATGCAAAATTTCATCCAATTCAACGGTTACTATGGCTGCAGTTGGTGCCTACATCCAGGGAATTCTATATTAGTAGAAACTGAAGGTCGTAAAAGAAAGTTTATTAGATACACAGAAACTGAAAACACTTATGCAGAACACAGCGAACAGCAGACTATTAGGGATATTGAAAAAGTAGTCCAAAAGGGCAAGCATATTTGTGGAATTAAAGGTCCAAGCCCTCTTATTAACCTGCCCCTATTTAACATTATTGATGGGTTTGTACCAGATTATATGCATGCAGTGTTGCTTGGTGTTACTAAAACACTCACAGAAATTTGGCTTTCAAGAACTGGTGAAGAATACTATATAGGGTGTCCAAAAGATTTGGCATCAGTTGACACTCGTTTGAAAAATATTAAACCACCACGCGACATTGCTAGACGCCCTAGATCTTTAAAAGAAAGAAACTTGTGGAAAGCAAATGAATGGAGGAACTGGCTTCTTTTTTACTGTTATCCTTGCGTATTAGATATTTTACCCCAAAAATATGTGAGGCATTTCTGTCTCCTTTCTAAAAGTATTTATATGATGCTCGGTTCCTGTATACTACCAAACGAACTCAATAAGGCTAACTATTTAATAACAAAGCTTGTTTATCAATACCAAAAACTCTATGGCGAAAAATCTATGGTTGCCAACGTTCACTTCCTACTGCACTTGCCAAAGAGCGTCTTAAATTTCGGCCCCCTGTGGGCCCATTCAGCGTTTGTCTTTGAAGATGCTAATGGGAAATTAATATCTTTTATTAATGGGACGCAAGGAGTACCCGTGCAGATTTGCGAAAAGTATTTTCGAAAACTGTCTTTTGAAATGGTGTTACAAAATGTATTCCCTAAAATTTATAACGCTACAAAGGATTGTTTACAAATTAGGAAACTGACTGATGAAGAAGTGAAATGTTTGAAGAATGATATTTTGAATTTGAATTTCAGTGAAAATACGTATTACCAAATATCAACAAGAGTAACTTATGCGGCGTTGTCTAAATAATATTTCTACTTTATTCCAAGAGTTGGTTTTATGCCCGTACCTTTGGATGAGTTTAACACTATCAAAAACCAGAGTGACTCACCACATCTCTGGTAATATTGATAATTGCACAAGAGGTTACTTCGGAATCCCTCAGATAAGACACGGCAAATACAAATGAAAATCGCTCTTAAGAACTCTCAGCGCCGAAATTTTCAATAATTTTACAACATATTCAATTTGAAACGTATACTTTTGGCAGACAATGGACATGCTGTTTCATCCTTTACCGGTCGATAGCTTCTTTACACCTGAGATGAAATGTCGAATGCCAAGCGTTTATGACTCAGTGTCGACCTTCATCATCTCTTCAATCCCGAAAATGACCAAGACACCATCCATGTCTTTCCTCAACATGAAACGACAAGTTAAGTGAACTTTTCCCACATGTTACTAAGGAATACAATAACAATTTTTTTCAACATTAACTGTAGTTCTCGTTATTTTGGATGGTGAGTCTACTGGCAGTGTCGATCCTCTTGGCTCTGGCTACGCCCAAAAACCAAAATGGCGGACCTTTAATCCTTACCTTCGTCGAAATGATCTGGGAGAATTTCCTAATTTTTTCTTCGTATGTAAGCTATTTCGGTTTGAAATGGTCTAATAAATCCATACTTTAAAACGGACTTGTACTTGTGTTCACAGCGTATAGCCGTGTCGAGGAAGCGATGAAGTGGCGCGTAGCAGCCATGTCCTGGCTGATCGCGACCACTTTCATTTTCTTCGATATATCAGGAAACCTGAAGTCGGATTTCACAGAGAAGGATTACGATACCGTGGATACCATCGAAGAACTCGTCAAGCATGATTTTCACGATATATGGTTCTGGGATGGCAGTGAGGAATTAATTTCTTTTCGCAGAAAGGTAAGTACAGAATTGATCGCTACTTTCATCCCTTCTCAAGCAAGTAATCCATTTAAAAAATATTAGATGAAACCGGCGTCGACCCTAGAGTTATTGGGGATTAGTTGAACCGAACTTCAAAAATCTTTTCTCGAGCCATTATTGTTCCAAATTGATTAATTTTATAACAATTGGATGATTTTAGATAACTAGAACCATAAATTTCGTAACTAGGTCAACATGCCCATCCCCAAAACTGCAATACTGTCAATTGAAGAAGGTATTTTGGGAAACCAGTTCTTGCACGTCGCAGAAAACGTCGGCGACAACAGGAAGTTCTTGCTCATAGGCACAATGTTTTTGCACCTTATTCTGATTGAAAACCTAAAAATGGAAAATAAAATACAGTACGCGAACAAATACTACTTTTCGCCGTTCATATACGATCACCTTTTGGGAGTTTTCGTTTCCTACAATTTCTCGCAATCAGAACTCATGGAGAAAGTCAACCTGATGTAAGGCTAACTTAACAACGTGGCTAGTGTCGCTTTAAACACGTGATCTTTCTTTTTAGGGTTGAATTAATGGCAGAAAATGATCTAGGATTCCCATACTTCTACAAAGCGCGATACTCGACGGATCTCATCCAATGGAAAGAGCCAGTTGACGATTTTTCAACAATATCCGTTAAGGAAATCGAAAGCCTTCTTTATCTGTACTACATGGGAGAGATCATCGCGGTATTGGCGTTAATATTGGAATATGCTTTATTCCTTCTGCTGGCTTTAAAGAAGTCGAGAACCGCAGCAATTGTCTGAAGACGAAGTTTACATTGAATAAAGATTCATCAAATATTATTATGAAAATATATAAATACAGACGTGTTCCCACCTCTTACCTTAAACAGGGCAATCCACTTAGGTGCCCGTTCAGCAGATGGCAAAATATGACTTGCAACTAACACCCCCCCCCTCGCCCTCCAGTTTTGTGAGTGAGAGGGAAATTAGTATTCTATCTCTCTTTGCGCTTGGGTCAAATTTCAAACGCACCACTCAGGATTCTCCGGAGTGATTGAATTCCTCGCCACGTGACCTAGCTCCTTCTGGCTCGGTATACAGCCGTCTCACCATCGCGGGCGGAAGGCATGTCTGGTGGTCGGCTTTTGAATCCAGTTGGGAATCCAAAATACGTTAGTCTTCATACCCACTGACCATTTATTAAAAAACGCTAAATATTTAATGTCCATATGTTTAACTATAGGTAAAACGATATTACTCAAATAAAAA
Source organism: Phalangium opilio (assembly GCA_019434445.1). Lineage (NCBI taxonomy): Eukaryota > Metazoa > Arthropoda > Arachnida > Opiliones > Phalangiidae > Phalangium > Phalangium opilio. Next base: position 146,025 of record JAEQBA010003631.1, read on the forward strand.
AGTAAAATGAAATTCTGAATATTAAAGTTTATGTTTTAAACGAAATATAAATGAGTCTGCTTAGAAATTAATATAACAATAGATGTACTTTCTCTTAAACCGAATTAAAAATAGATGTAGTTTTTCATAAACCTAAATAAAAATAGATGCGCTTTTTCTTATATCAAAATGAAAGTAGATGTACTTTTTCTTAAATCCAAACAAAAATAGATGTACATTTTCTTAAACCTAAATAAAATAGAAGTACCTACTTTTCCATAAATTTAAGCAAAATAAATGTACTTTTTCTTAAACGTTAAAAATATTGATGTACTTTTGCTTAAAGTTAAAAATAAAATAAAATGTCGATTTACGTTTAATGACTTTGCGATATTGGAAATCAAATTTGGGGTTTGGCTCGTGAATATTTATACTATATTGCCGAAATTTGAGAGGAAAGCAATTATATTATTATTTTTATTATTTTTATTATTATTATACTATATTCTACTATGTATAAAGAACAAATGGATTTTCTTAATATATGCACACAATGATTAAATACAGCGGCCAAATATGGTTTTCTACTCCTTGTCTTTGGGTTACAGTTCCATTGACGCATATTCTCTTTAGTGACATACGACGTACTTCTTCCTTATCTCTATTTAATTATGCTAAAATATATAATCTTTTCTGATATACTTTTTGACGAAACGCAAGTACATGCGCAGTTGGATCGATTCAATAAATATAAAAGTTAACTCACAACGGCAATAATGCCTTAATTTAAATAGCTTCATGTTCAAGTAGGAATGCAAACGAAATATATCGTGATAAAATTAAGGTAAGATAAAAAACAAATAACTTTGCGAAAATAGGTTAAATAGCATTCTTAAAATAAGTATTTGGGAACGATCACTACCCGCTTCTACGACTGTAGTTAGCACGAATGGTACGCATTTAGCGAAGGGTTAGTCACTTGAATAATCAGGTGTACTAAACCGCTGAAATAGATTACTTGATTTTTAGAATTCTTAAAAAATCATTAGTAATCACAGTAATTTTTGTGGATAATCAAAGGTAATCAGAAATCTCTGATAATCACTGCCAATCACGCGAAGTTTTGAGAAAATCAGAAATGATCACATGATTTACTGGTAGTCTTTGTAATCACCTCGGTAATCACGCATTTCGTGAAAAGCTCACACATAATTAATTGAGGAACTAGAAAATCCTAAATAAAAATCGTAATTATTTGAAATGGAAATATTCACTGCATTCATCGTAATTCACGAAGAATCAGTGGTAATAACGACATTCACCAAAAAAACAGCAATTCAGACCGATATCTCTAGTTAAATCAGAGATCAAGTGTACAAAAAGTTGGCGAATGACTAGCCCCTTGCCATTTAGTTTTGTAGAAAACTCCTGTCGGTCTCTATAATGGGCACTTACAGTCCTGAAATTCGTGCCACGCTTTTTCCCCTTTCTATTGAATGATATTTCTACACTCAAACACGCGTCTAATCTAGTGTAATTCAAAGATCAGTCAACATGAATTATATGCGGTTTGGAGTAATAGAGGTAAGAGTACTTAGTAAATAACAAAAATATCTTTCAAGCGTCGATATCGTTTCCGTACCTCTCGTATCTTGGCCTTTGTTCTAGCGACCACATACATTTCGAAACCCCTTCCTTTGTATGTCGACGGATCGATTTAACCCATTTTGAAAGGCGTTGCGTAACATTAAGTTAATATTTTTCCATAACAAAGGGTAAACCAAAAGTCAACATTAAATTTTGAACGCGTGAAATATAACCTGCTGGATGAAGCAAACGAAGATAAATATTAACTTTGCGAAAATCGGTAATCGTTCTAGTTTCTCGAGCGTTATTGATTAACTTTTAGGCCTACCCGTACTTTCTGCTAGTGCACCGACGTCGGCCATAAAATCTGAGTCGCGAAAATTGCCTAAGAGTTTTGTGGTCTGCTGAATAGTCAAAACCAAAATCTCTTGTGCCAAGCCGTTTTCATCAGTCTGAATCATTCAACATGGGTGAAATTCGAATGGGAATAATCGAGGTAAGGATATTTACGCAACCATAATCCCAGATGTATCTTTCAACGTGATTCGATATCGAGAAACTGAGATTACTCACGAAAGTTTCATTGGCCAATTTGTATTGTGTCACAGGAAACTCAGGGTTTTGATATCGCCGACAATCTCTACGCTTCGACATCGGAGTTTTACAGTAAAAGGTTTAATATTAGGTAGAATTCCGTCACACTCCTTCATATCGTGTTGTCTAATTAATATTCATACTTTATTCCAAGTGTCGACTTTATGCCCATTCCTTCGGATGAGATTAACGCTTTTCGAAACCTGAGTTACGTACCACAGGTAATATTAAAAATAGCACAAGCGGGTTTTTCTTCTCAGATAAGGCACAGCTAATCTAAATGACAATCGCTCTAAAAAGAAGTCTCCGCACCCAAACTATAGGACACTGTACCGAGAGAAAATATACGAGTGCAATACTTGGGTGAAAACTTGACTTTAGCTCCACCCCTTTTGAGGGCCGTCGAGCTTTTAACCACCCACCCCACCCCAAAAGTTCAAAGTATCCAATCAGGAGGTCTGCCGTTAGATATTGTGTTTTTGGAAAGTAGCGCTGCTCAAGGGATTCTGGGGGACGGAGCTGCTCCTCATCCGCAGCCTCTAAGCCCGTAGTCTGCGGGAATAATTTATCTCTCTCTGAAAGCTGTGAGGAGGCTATCCTAGGAGAAGCGGTCGCGAACCTAGAGCACAGTACGCGGATGCAGATGTTATACTCCCACCTTCAATATTCTCCTGACTACACTCGAAAAGACATAATACATATATTTCTTCATTTTTAAACGTACCCATTCGGCAGACTATGGACCTGATGCTTTTTCCTATACAAGTCGACAGTGTTTTTACACTTGAGATGAAATGTCGTATGACGAGCGTTTATGACTCAGTGTCGACCTTCATCATTTCTTCAGTCCCGAAAATGACCAAGACACCCTCTCTGTCTTTCCTCATCATGGAACGACAAGTAACGCGAACTTTTACCATAGGTTCCCAAGGAATACAATAAGAATTTCTTTCAACATTAACTGTAGTTCTCCATAACTTGGGTAGTGAGTCTGTTGGCAGTTTCGATCATCTTGGCTTTGGCCACGCCCAAAAATGGCAGAACGTTCGTCATGACTTTTGTCGAAATGATATGGAAGAATTTCCTAACTTTTTTCTTCGAACGTAAGTTATTTCGTTTTTAAATATGGTGTAATAAAACCATACTTGAAACGCGAACCGTCTCTTTATAGCGTACAGCCGTGTCGAAAAAGCGATCACGTGGCGTCTGGCAGCCATGTCCTGGTTGATGGCGACCACTTTCATTTACTTCGAAATATCAGGCAACCTGAAGTCGGATATCACCGAGAAGGACTACGATACTGTGGACACCATCGATCAACTCGTCAAACAAGGTTTTCACAACGTCTGGTTCTGGGACGGCTCTGACGATTTTGTATCTTTTCGCAAAAAGGTAAGTACAGAAATAGACCGATCTATGTGTAATTGAATTAAGCTAGTAAACAGTTTTTTCTGATATGTTAGATTAAACCAATCTGGTACAGGTTTGACTTCAACCGGACTTTAATATAACATGATAATTAATTGCTTAAACAAATTATGCGAATAAATATACCTTGTATTACATACTTCTAAATTTTTGGATGATTTAACAGAGCCATAAATTTAAATTTAAGGCCAACGTGTCCATCCCAAAAAGTTCAATGCTTCCGATTGAGAACGGGGTTACCGGAGACGAGTTCGTCAACGTCACGCAAAACATCGGTGACAACAGGAAGTTCATGGTCGTTGGGACACTGATAATGCAACTTATTCTGCTTGAAAATCAACAAATGGAAAATAAAATACAATTTGCGAACAAATACTACTTTTCACCGTCCATAGACAATCACCTTTTGGGTTTTGCCGTTTCCTACAACTTCTCGCAATCAGAACTCATGGAGAAAACCAACCTGTTGTAGGACAAATGTAACAACTTGACTAGTGTCGCTTTTAACACGTGATCTTTGTTTCAGAATTGAATCAATCGCAGAAAACGATCTGGGATTCCAATATTTCTACAAAGCGCGATACTCAATCGATCTCATCGAATGGAAACAATCAGTGGACGATTTTCAACAATATCCGTGAAGGAAATCCAAAGCCTTCTTTATCTGTACTACATGGGAGAGATCATCGCGGTATTGGCGTTAATATTGGAATATGCTTTATTCCTTTTGCTGGCTTTGAAGAAGTCCAGAACCGCAACTAAGGTCTCAAGACGACGTTTACATTGAATAAAGATTCATGAAATATTATCATGAAAACATATAAATACTGACGTGTTCCCACCTCTTATCTTAAACAGGGCAATTCGCTAAGGCGCACGTTCAGCAGATAGCAAAATATGACTTGCAACGCTTATATCCCATTAGATAGAATCCGTTGGGCAGAATTTCATTCGACAGAAATCCCATTCGGCCGAAAATCCCATTCGACAGAAATCCCATTCGGCCGAAAATCCCATTCGACAGAAATCCCATTCGACAGAAATCCCATTCGACAGAAATCCCATTCGACAGAAATCCCATTCGACAGAAATCCCATTCGACAGAAATCCCATGCGACAGAAATCCCATTCGGTCGGAAATCCCATTCGACAGAAATCCCATTCGACAGATTGGTCATGTGAATGAAATCATTAAGTACAAGAAGAGAATCCAACCGTACATGGGGCAAGCAGCCATTCTCGTTCTGCCAAGAGCCAACGCTAGAGGTAGTGAACGATGACTGGCGTCGCTTTTTGGCCCAAGCTTGAAGCTGCTGTTAACGACGATTCCGGCTTATTAATGGAATAAATGAATTTGTCTATATCCGATTCCACACACCGAACCTAACCTAACCTAACCAAACCTAAACAAACCTAACCTAACCAAACCTAACCAAACCAAACCAAACCAAACCTAACCTAACCAAACCTAACCTAACCAAACCTAACCAAACCAAACCTAACCTAACCTAACCAAACCTAACCAAACCTAACCTAACCTAACCTAACCTAACCTAACCTAACCTAACCTAACCAAACCTAACCAAACCTAACCTAACCTAACCTAACCAAACCTAACCAAACCAAACCAAACCTAACCAAACCTAACCTAACCTAACCTAACCTAACCTAACCTAACCTAACCTAACCAAACCTAACCAAACCTAACCAAACCTAACCTAACCTAACCTAACCTAACCTAACCTAACCTAACCTAACCTAACCTAAGCTAACCCTAGGCCAACCTAGAAAATAAGAATATTTTGGAAAAGGCCCATGTTTATTTTTCAACGACCTTAATTAATATAGCATTATAAAATGCGAAATCGCACCAATGGGAAATTCGCTCCAACGAGACTTCTGTCCAACAGGAATGGGAAGTCTGCTCAATGGGAATAGGATAAAATGCGAAATCGCGCCAATGGGAAATTCGCTCCAACGAGACTTCTGTCCAACAGGAATGGCAAGTCTGCTCAATGGGAATTAGGTCCATTGGGAACAGCCGGCTAGCTTCGGTCAATTAGAACAACTTATTTTTTATTTCGGTCCAATGGAATTTCGTTCCAATGGAATTCTGTTCAATGGTTATATACCCTTGCAACACCCCCCCCCTCGCCCTCAAGTTTTGTGAGTGAGAGGGAACTTCGTATTCTATCTCTTTTTGTGCATGGATCAAATTTCAAAGGCACCCTCAGGATTCTCCGTAGTGACAGAGTTCCTTTTCGCCACGTGACCTAGCCCGATATACAGCCGTCTCACCATCGCGGGTGTAAAGCATATCTTTTGGATCTTGTTGGGAATCCAAATCTTATACCCAATGACGATTTATTAAAAAACGCTAAATATTTAAAGTCCATATGTTTTGACTATACGTAAAGGATATTACTTAAAAGAAAAAGTAAAATAAATTCTGAATATTAATGTTTATGTTTTAAACTAAATATAAATGAGTCTGCTTAGAAATTAATATAACAATAGATTTACTTTTTCTTAAATCTAATTAAAAATAGATCGGCTTTTTCTTAAATCTAAATAATATAGATGTACCTTTTCTTAATGTAAATAATATAGATGTACCTTTTCTTAAATCTAAATAATATAGATGTTCTTTTCTTAAATCTAAATAATATAGATGTTCTTTTCTTAAATCTAAATAATATAGATGTACTTTTGCATAAATCTAAATAAAATAGATGCAGTTTTGCTTAAATTTAAATAAAATAAGTATAGATTTTTGTAATGACTCTTCTATATTGGAAATAAAATTTGGGTTTTGGCTCGATAATAATTATACACATCGAAATTTGAAAGAAATCCAACGCGATGTTACACCTCGATACCGTCAAAGTCCACCTTTGAGAATCTGGTACACCAGACTCTCAATAATAACATAGAATGTTCGTTCCTTGCAGTTGTATGATTACGCTTTACTCAAAAAGAAAATAAAAGGAAATTGGTTTAAAAGTGTTATATCAAACGACAGATTTGCAGGTTTTTGCATAAATTTCGGCATGGCGTCGGGACATTTTGAGTACCGTAAAACTGTTTCATCTAGTGATATCATTATAGCGTGAAAAATGTAAAAGGTATTACACCTGCCGATTTCGCACCAATTTTGGGATCGATTTAACTTAACTCACTATTTTTCCGTTGCCGCCGTTATATTTTAAATAAAAAGGAAGGCAGCAGTTTATTTTGTCCGCAATTCGGCAAATAAGTTCACGCCCAAAGTAACATGTTAAATAAGAAAATCGGTAATCTGACTTTTTTACTCGAGCGTTCTTGATTTGCTAATACTTTCTGCTAGTACACCGAATTCGGCCAGAAACACCGAGTCGCAAAAATCGCCTCCTAGTTTTTTCGGTCGGCTTAATAGTGAAAGGCAAATTATCACTTCTGTGCCACGCCGTCTTCAATAGTCTGAATTAAAATCATTCAACATGGTTGATATTCGAATGGGAGTAATCGAGGTAAGAATATTTTCCCAGCAAAACTCTCAAATGTATCTTTCTACATCGAAAAACGTATATTATTCAAGAAAGTTTCATTGGCCAATTTCTATTGTCTAAATGAACTTTTTTTTCACATAGGAAACGCAGGGTTTTGGCATCGCCAAAAATCTCTGCGCTTCCATATCGGAGTTTTTCAGTAAAATGTTCAACATTAGGTAGAATTCTATCACACTTCTTTTAAACACGTTGTCCAAATAAAATTTATGCCTCATTTTCAAGTGTTGGTTTTGTGCCCGTAACTGCGGACGAAATTGACAGTAATAGAAACGAGAAAGACATACCACAGGTAATAATAAACATTTCACAAGTAGTTTTTTCGGGATCCCTCAGATAAGGCACCGCGAACCTAAATGACATTTGATCTTAAGAAGTCGCTGCGTCCAAACTATAGGGCACTATAGAAAAAACAGATCGAACAGACCCCTATTTACTTCTGATTATATTTTTACATTTTTTGCTTCAATTTCAGCCGTATTCTTTTGGTAGACAATGGACATTCTGTTGTTTTTCCTATACAACTCGATAATTTCTTTAAATCTGATATGAAATGTCGAATGACGAGCATTTATGATTCAGTGTCTACTTTCATTATCACTTCAGTCCCGAAAATGACCAAGATACCATCTTTGTCTTCCCTCAACATGGATGGACAAGTAATGTGAAACCTATCCATATGTTCCGAAGGAATATAATAACAATTCTTTCAACACTAACCGTAGTTCTCGATATTTTGGATGGTGAGTCTATTTGCAGTTTCGATACTCTTGGCTTTGGCCACACCCAAACTCCAGATGGCCGAACGTTCGTCTTTACTTTCGTCGAAATGATGTGGAAGAATTTCCTAATTTTTTCTACGAACGTAAGCTATTTCGTCATTCAACGGTGTGATAAATCCATACTAGAAATGCGGCTCGTATTCTGGTCACAGCGTACAACCGAGTCGAAAAGGCAATCACTTTGAGAGTGGCGGCCATGTCCTGGTTGATCGCGACAACTTTCATTTTCTTCGAAATATCAGGCAACCTGAAGTCTGATTTCACTGAGAAGGTCTATGATATTGTGGACACCGTAGACCAACTCGTGAAGAAGGGTTTCAAAAATGTCTGGTTCTGGGATACCACTGACGAATTAACTTCTTTTCGCAGAAAAGTAAGTGCAAAACACCATTCAATCGATTCTTTTATCCCTTCTCAAGCAAGAAAACCATTTAAGACTATGAAACCAGCTTCGACCTTTTCTATATTTAAGCCTTGGTTTTGTGCCCGTACTTTTGGATGAAATTAAAGCTATTCGAAACCAGAGTGACTTACCAAAAGTAAAATTAAAAATTTCACAAGCGGTTTTTCGGGATCCCTAAGATAAGGCGCAGCGAATCTAAATAAGAATCGCTCTTAAGAATTCTCTGCGCCAAATCAGTAGAGCACAATACAAAAATAGCGATACTAGAACAGACTTGGTAATTATACTTAAATTGCATAATTTTATAAAAAATCCTTTTGACAGACAATGGACGTGCTATATTTTCCGGCAAAAGTCGATAGTTTCTTTACATCTGAGATGAAATGTCGAATGACGAGCGTTTATGACTCCGCGTCGACATTCATCATCTCTTCAATCCCGAAAATGACCAAGACGCCATCCATGTCTTTCCTCAACATGGAAGGACAAGTAACGTGAACCTTCTCCATACGTTCCAAGGAATATAATAACAATTTCTTTCGACCTTAACCGTAGTTCTCGATATTTTGGCTGGCGAGCCTTTTGGCGGTGTCGATGCTCTTGGCTTTGGCCACGCCCAAAAATCGAAATGGCCGAACATTCGTCCATATTTTCGTCGAAATGATGTGGAAGAATTTCCTAATTTTTTCTACGAGCGTAAGCGCTTTCAATTTAAATGGTGTTATAAATCCATATTTGAAAACTGACTGGTATTTGTGGTCACAGCCGTATATCCGTGTGGAGAAAGCGAACACGTGGCGCGTAGCGGCTGTGTCCTGGTTGATCGCGACCACTTTCATTTTCTTCGACATCTCAGGAAACCTGAAGTCGGATTTCACCGAGAAGGAATACGATACTGTGGACACCGTCGACCAACTCGTCAAACAGGTTTTCACCACGTCTGGTTCTGGGATAATAGTGAGGAATTAACTTCTTTTCGCTGAATGGTAAGTGCAGATTCGATAGCTACGCTCTTCGCTCTTCGCTTTTCAAGTGAGTGAAACATTTTAGAGAAATATTAGATGACACCAGCGCCGAGTTGTTGGTGCTGAGTTGATCCGAACATTTTTATCTATTCTGGAACAATTATTCTTCCACATTGATTCATTTTATAATAATTGGATGATTTAAATAAGTAGAGCAATAAATATCGTAACTAGGTCAAAGTGCCAATCCCCCACACTTCAATACTCCCAACTGAAGACGGGGTTTTCGGTGACCAGTTCGTCAACGTCGCGAAAAAAATCGGTGACAGCAGGAAGTTCATGGTCGTTGGGACACTGATAATGCAACTTATTCCGCTTGAAAATCATAAAATGAAAATAAAATACATTTGCGAACAAATACTACTTTTCGCCGTCCATAGAAAATGCGCTTTTGGCTTTTGCCGTTTAATAAAACTTCTCGCAATCAGAGTTCATGGAGAAAGCCAACCTTTGTAAGACAAACGTAACAACGTCGTTTGTGTCGCTTCTAACACGTGATCTTTGTTTCAGGATTGAATTAATCTCAGAAAACGATCTAGGATTCCCATACTTCTACAAGCGCGATACTCAATCGATCTCATGAAATGGAAACAGCCAGAGGACGATTTTTCAACAATATCCGTGAAGGAAGTCGAAAGCCTTCTTTCTCTGTTCTACGTGGGAAAGATCATTGCGGTATTGGCATTAATATTGGAATATGTTTTATCCCTTCTGCTGGATTTGAAGAAGTCGAGAACCGCAGCAAAGGTCTCGAGACGACGTGTACATCGAGTTAACGGTCATAAAATATTATCATGAAAATATATGAATACTAACGTTTAATAAACAAGGGATTTCTCTTAGACGCCCGTTCAGCAGATAAAGAAATATGACTTGTAGCCCCCCCCCCCTAAATTATGCTAGTGAGAGAAACGTAGTATTCTATCTCTCTTTGCGCATGGGTGAAATTTCAACTGAACCACTCAGTTTTCACCCTAGAGTTACAGTTAATTTTCCGCACGTGATCTAGCTCCTTCCGCCTCGCCTATATATAGCTGTCTCACAATCTCGGGCGTATGGCATGCTTTTTTTAGAACTAGTTGGGAATCCCTAATACGTCAGTATTTAAACCCACTGTCGATTTAAAAAAACACTGTATTTACAGTCAGTTTGTTGTGAATATAGATTAAAGATATTGCTTTAGAAAATTAGAAGAATATTTTAAGTATTAACGTTTAAGCTTAAAACTAAATATAGCGGAAAATGTATTTTTCCGTAAATATGATTTCTGAATAAAAATACTTCTGCTTAAAACAAAATATAAATTTCAAAACAAATATTTCTGCTTAAATCTATATAAGGTAGATGTTCTTTTCTAATATCTCAAGAAAGTACACGTTCTTTATCTTAAATCTTAAGAAAATAGACGTACTTTTGCTTAAATCTAAGTAAAATACGTGTACTTTTGCTTAAATCAAAATGAAGTAGATGTACTTTTTCTTAAACCTAAAAAAAACACACTGGAAATAAATTTGGGGTTGAAGAATTTTACATTTTGTCGAAATTGGAGAAGTCCAACGAGATATTACAAGCTATCTCGCATTAAGCAAGAATTGAACATAAAGCCTTGGATTAAAGAAGTAAATAGATGAAGTACCTATCTCTAACTAAAACCATTCAGGCTGGTCAGACGAAATGTAAACAGTTTCGGGGAGATGTATTCATCCGCGAGTTCTTACCAAAACTAGATTCTAGGAAGGCGGGAAAAAAACCATAACTCGACGCTTCGCGAAACCCTCTTTGATATGTACTTCACGCTATTTACTTCTGGTACGATCAAATTCAATGAGAATTGCCAAAGCTTCAATCAATCAACATTTTCGTACTATTGAATAGTCCCTGAAGAAATACGAAAAGCAATAAATTTAATCCACATACGATTTTGCATAAATTGAAAATAATCTTTTTTCTTGAAGTTTGGTTAATTAGAGTTTTATTTTAGAAGTCTAAAATTACTGAGAAATGCCGTAGGTTTAACCTTTTCACATTCGCCTCGGCACGAAGTCGGGTCGATTGATTTAGGGAGGAAAAAGAGGTAAGTAAAGTTAAAAATGCCAGAGCTATAATCTTTTGAAAGTTAAGTTTATTTAACACGAACTTTGAAAGAATGTTTTAAGAGCCGCTTTAAAAGTCGGGTCGATTTATTAACGGTTCAAAGGGGAACTCTGCTCGGTTTGCGCCCCTTTAGTGAAACTTTCCTGTGTATCTCCAAACGCCGAGAAAATGTGCTGCCGCCTAGGCGAAAAAGCTTGCAACTCAGTTTATTTCTAACGAATTTTCTACTCCCCCCTTTCTCCCATCCGTTATCGCACCAACGACGAAGCCACGCTTCCTTTAGGTTCGCCAAACCCCCCTCCCCATGGATGATGCTCGCGCCACGTGACCGTTGATGGTAGGGATAGCTTAAGAATGGGGACGAAAAACGCCAGACTGGGTTTTCTTTTTGCCCCTATATAGAGTAGTGGCACTCCATGTTAATTTCTCATAGAGCGTAACGTAGCCAAAGGCAGGGAGGTGCTGCGGTACCAAGAAGGGGTTCGGAGTTTTAAGAGGGCAAAGGTTTGAACTGAAACCCCCTAACATTGCAATACTATTAAGTTTTTTCTCTGTAAGAAGGAGGTACCTCCCCCCCCTTTTTTTCAAATAAGGGCAGGGTAGCTTCGACCACCTGAATAGTTTGACAACCAATCACCTATAGGTGATTCCTTCATTCCCTTTTCCCAATGCCACACACACGCCTTTCAATCCATTTTCTCACTCTCTATGTGCTAAAGGCTAGTAGCTTTGAATAGAAAGGTCTTTTATAAAGATTCACTATTTTTTTCGATTCGGTATTTTTAACTTAAAATGAAACTATGGAGACAAATATCTATACTCCTGTTTATCCACACTTGAGAAACCGTACTTGCCATTATATTTGGCTAATGCTCCTCAACTTTTACAATACTGTCAAGTGAGGTTGAACAAGAGTATATAATGAGCATTTTTATTTATTTCTTGGAAAAACTGAAAATGTACATTGGTTTGTACGTTCTTCAAACGAAAGGGACGTGATCCTTCTTTATATCCTGTGAGCACCTGACGTGAAATGATTTGGTTATCCCGATCTAATTCCTTATATCGTGTGATAATTGCGAAGTGTTTCGAACATACTTCTTTCTGAAATGAAATGACTCGTTAATCGCTTTACAATTACCTTTGTCATGCGAGTTGTTCTGGGTACACGCGGCGATTAAATAATGTTATAATCACTGCAGTAACCATAATAGTGAGTAGTCCCTCGACGAGACTGAATTCTATCTCCATTTCTTCGGTGACCACATTCCAATGCACCTAAACATTTCTTTTATCTCCTTTTAAAATAATGAACGAATGAACTTGTATTCAAGGTAGAAATGTCAGAACCGGCGGATATTATGGGTGTGTTTGGGAAGCACTAGCCACCCGGAATTTCACTTTAAAGCAGAGTTGATACTAAGAAAAGGGTAGGAAAACCTCAGTTACCCTCCCGAAATTACCACCATCCGCCAAGACTGAGAAATGGTATACATTCATGGATCTGGAGGGAATTCGTAGAACCCAAACAAAAATAAAATCACATTTCTGGTTTACAGACCCCCTTTACCTACTAACTATAGAAAATTTCGGAGTATAAATACTGAGTAACCAACCCACAAGGGCGAGGCGGCCATTGGGTTTTCTCCCTCGCGCCAACAAGAGACGCCAGAATAAGCCCGAGTTTACTGCTCGCGGGAGGCTAGCCAACTCGCACTGAATCTAGCGGGGTTTCTTGGCGCCAAGGAGGATACCGCAATGGTACCGTATTTAATTTCCGAAATGGTCTATACGGTAGGTAGTAAGGCTGATTTATAGAGAGGAGGTTCAGAGTCAGACAAAATGCACGTAGTCCGCAGTTCATAAAATTACACTGTGGCGTTCCCCAGTTACCATGATTACCACTACCCCCTCACGGCAAGAGAGCGTACGTTCTCGCCCATGCGTTCAAGCCCCCTTTTTCTAGCCTCATCAGCTTGTTTATAATTTTGAATATTCCTCGTTTGCAAGAACGATCACGACGTGCGCCTTTACCAACGGCTTACGCGCCGATGCATGTTTTTATTTCCACATTTCCAAAACGAGTCTTCTCTCTTATTCATCCTCCTTGCTTTTAGCGAGCCGGCACAAAAATTTTCCAACACCATCACACCCTTAACCCACTCAAAGTAACGAAGCAAGTACCAGTCCATACTACCCCTTAATGCCAATAAGGATGAATACATACATCTCCTTTGCTAATTACCACCTGGTATTATCTATCATTCGATGTTGCTAACAAAGACCAAAATTATTTTGCAATGTGCTAAGGTTGTACAATACCCAACAATGGTCGAAGGCTGTGCAGTGCATGACGCATAAGTTTTTTCTCCTTTCCTAAATCGTAGAAAATGTCTTTAGCCTACCTATTCTCTCCCAAACCTGTCGCGATTTATAGATACAATAGTCTGAAACGCCACACCCTTTACCTCTTGAAGCTGCCAGTTTAACAGCTTTATGATTAGACACGGTTATACGAGAAAGAATCACAACATTGTATAGAAAACCCTGGTTGCTAAAGGCTTGTCTATATACATGTACAGGTACACAAACTGGTTCTGATGTTGTAAGACTGAAGTCAGGCCCGATATAGGGTAATGGCAGTACTACCTATGCAAACGGCATACCTCCTATCTCTTAGCTCAGTGTCATGCCACTACTGGGCGCGTACAGTATCCTCTCTTACAAAAGCGCGCCCAGAGGGAGGGATACACGGTTTTCACCCCTCTCTACCACCATTAGTCTATACACTGTATCCTCAAAAAGTTTTTATAAATACGAAGTTTGAAAAAATATTCTAACTATTGCGACTGTCCACTTAAAATATCACGATTTAAAATCCATTTTAAAATCGCGAGGGTTCCATTATCCATACGATATCCATTTAAAATATCGCGAGCGTCCATTTAAAATATCGCGAGCGTCCATTAAAATATCGCGAGCGTCCATTTAAAATATCGCGAGCGTCCATTTAAAATATCGCGAGCGTCCATTTAAAATATCGCGAGCGTCCATTTAAATATCGCGAGCGTCCATTTAAATTTTGCCAAGCGTCCAATAACCCAGTTCAATTTCATTTTGGTTCTCCCAGTGCTACTAAGCCAAGAGGCTGCAGGGAGAAAGGCTAGCAGTTCAGTTTGACCATCTTGGCTGACGTAGAATGCCTCACAATCAAAACATGCCCTGAAGATAAAGCTGAGAGAGGGAGCAACTTCTCCCCCCCAATAATTTCAAACATTATTCACACGTCCTGTTAAATTATCAGTAACGTCCTGGTGTATACGTACTATATAAAAGTCACAAAATGTTTAGTCACTAATCTTTTAGATTGGTCAAACTTAACATTCGATTTTTACCTCATTTTATTTTTGATGTTCATTACCAAACACCACTAAAATAATTATCCTGATAAACAAAGCATGAATTAAAACCAGGCATGGATATAGTTTTGATGCTTTTTAAATAGTTACCTATCATCTTCATATAAAACAGTTCCGAACACAATTGACTTCATGCGATATGAAGAAAGCTCAATTCGTTTCTTACTAACCGTCTTTCTGAAATCCCGTCCCTAAGAAAGATACCTAACCGATCGCTAACGCGCCCGGCCCCAAGCCCCAACCAAACCTAGTCGAATGATTTCTCAATTCCGCGAATTTCCCCTCGCCTATGACTATAACAGCATAGTACAAAAAAAGAAAAATTCCAAGAATAAAAGAAGTTCCCAGGTGGCGAAAAGTAAAACCGCTCCTCGCTGTCACGAAAGAATGAGGAAAAGGGTGCAAAATGGACTGCAAGG
>JAEQBA010003631.1:161324-202468 GCA_019434445.1 Phalangium opilio
CACTCTACCTGAAGACACGAGTCAACTCAGACTAAGAAGCAAAAGCTTGATATTAAAATCATAGAAATACATCAGTCTGATAGAGGTGGGATTCGAACCCTCGCCCCCGAAGACTGGTACCAACTCCAACTAATAAGAACAAGTTGGGAAACCAAAATATTACCTCTCCGAGTCAAGACGACTACTTACCAACTTATTTACCCAGATATGGAAATGTTTCTTAAGTTAAAATTTATGAAATATTAAAGCAGTATACAAAGCATAGCAAATATACTGTAAATCAGACGACATTTTACATCCAATAATGATATACTTGTACACATTATAATCATCCGAAAAAAACGGGAATGAAGAGATAAAACTTTGGAGGGATATTACCTTTACGTGTTGTAAAGGCCCAATTTTCCTACTCCTAACTGTATGCCCTCTATGTTCAAATCCATATTCACAACAGGGTTGCCATGTAAACACTATCCTCTCGTTTCACCTCAACGATTTTCTTAGTTTTGTCAACATGACTGTTAACGTTACATAACACCAAAGCTTATTTGTGGCTACACACACTGAAAGTAAATGCGCATCATAAAAAGCATGAAAACACGAAGCTATAATCCGATTACGATCAGACCTTTCACTGGTCTGGGCTGCGTTCAGCAGAGCTCACCAAAAAGACAGCGGATTTGGAAATGTTTACCGGTGAGCTCTGTCGTCATAGCTTTTCTCCGGTCATCCGCGTTTTATAAATGACGCTAGCGCAATAAAGCGTGCAAGGTACCAAGGCTTAACAAAAATTGTATGATAACATATTTATAGAGATAGATAACAACTTTATAATTAAAATTAGAAACTAACATATCTCTTAAAATTCTCGCGTGATCAACTGATTTCACGCCAATTAAATAGCTATAGTCCCAAAGAGCTATTTGTATTAATTCCTCCATGGTTTTTTCGCCAAGCTGAGAACTACGCGTTTTACGTCACGTTATCCAAAAATCCGACTATTTTCTTTGTAGACCGCGCTAGCTCAGCGCTGAGCACCAGGACGTCAAAATTCATAAACCAAATCCCGTTATGTAGGACAGTGTTCACAGCGCTGGGCTCTGCTGAACGCGGCCCAGATTTACACCATGATTATAAAATTTAAGCCTAATTATTAAAAAGCGTATTTAACTTTCGGCTCACTCTGAACCGTTACTGTCTCTGCATTACAGAAACGAAACCAAGCGTTCACTTTTGGTTCACTATGCCTATTGACAAATGAAAGTTCATTTGGCCAAAATAGTAGCGTTGTGCTTATATTCACTTTAGAAAGGATTATGCTATAAACAGATCTAGTATAGCTTAAGTAATATATAAACATCCACTTTAAATAATAATATTTAAAAACATCTTTGGAATATCAAAATGAAATAGAGCTTTAAAGCTACAAAAGTACTAAATGCATCATAATTACGAAAAATATTTCCACATATTCAATTTATATTAAGGATAAAGGAATATTATGGTTCTGTAGGATTTCTTTTCACATCAAAACAAAACGAACTTCTAACGCAGCGCACTACTGTAACAACGGACGGACACACACAGACAAAACATAGGCTGCTTTTTAACTCTTTCCGTATTAATTTTGAATTGAGAAACAAGATTATCTTAAATATTAAAATAAATATAATTAATATTTAACATTTTCTTCGTTAGTTATTCGCGTTATTGAACGTTACATCGTTTTAAAAAAGAACAATTAAACATTCTAGAGAGACTTGACTAATATTGGCGTTTGAAATGAAGCATACGCCGGTTGCTTCGCCTTACTAAAATAGGTAGTATATAAGGGTGTCGAACTACAGCTAAAAGCAAGAACAACCGCAATTGCGAAAACCTTTGGTGGTGATCCCACCTTAGGGAGGCTAGACGTTTCTCGTAACCCTAGCTGATCGCCGCGAATGTCTTAAACCCAACGATGACGATGGAGTAGAAGCCAGGTGTACAGACTGGTGTCCAAGTGGAATGGACGAAGACCAGAAGATGGTGGTGATTAGAAGCCAGTATGTACAGACTGGTGTCCATGTGGAATGGACGAAGACCAGAGGATGGTGGTGATTAGAAGCCAGTATGTACAGACTGGTGTCCATGTGGAATGGACGAAGACCAGAGGATGGTGGTGATTAGAAGCCAGTATGTACAGACTGGTGTCCATGGGGGATGGACAAAAACAAAGACCAGAAGATGGTGGTGTTAGAAGCCAGTGTGTACAGACTGGTGTCCATGTGGAATGGACAATTGACTAGTCAGATGAAGTAATAGTGGTCAGTTGAATTGTGGATAGCCTCAAGTTTTGAATTTTCCGGGAACTGTGAATGCGGTCCGGAAATAGCGAACACATTTGCTTCGATTCGGAAACTGCGAACGCGGTCCCCTGGGGTGTAAGTCAATAACAACAGCCAGACAGACAGACAGACAGACACACACGTCGAAATTAGAACCTCTCCGTGACATACGTCACTCGGAGAGGTAAAAAGCTTGATATTATTGATTATAGAAAATACATAAGGCTGATAGAGATGGGATTCAAACCCACGCCCCCGAAGAGACTGGTGCCTTAAACCAGGGCCTTAGACCAATCGGCCACACTAAATGACGACACGAATCAACTTAGACTAATAAGCAAAAGCTTGATATTATTAATCATAGAAAATACATCAGTCTGATACGGGTGGGACTCGAACCCACGCCCCCGAAGAGACTGGTACCTGAAACCAGAGCCTTAGACCACTCGGCCACACTACCTGAAAACACAAACCAACTCAAACTAATAAGCAAAAGCTTGATATTATCGATCATAGAAAATACATCAGACTGATAGAGGTGGGATTCGAACCCACGCCCCCGAAGAGACTGGTGCCTTAAACCAGCGCCTTAGACCACTCGGCCACTCTATCTGACCACTCAAGTCATCTCAGAAAAATATGCAAAAGCTTCATAATGTCAATCTTAGAAAATACATCCAGCTGATATAAGTGGGATTCAACCCTGTACGCCCCCGAAGAGACTGTTGCCTAAACCAGCGCCTTAAACCAATCGCCCACACTACCTGAAGACACGAGTCAACTCAGACAAATAAGAAAAAGCTTCATATTATCAATCTTAGAAATACATCAGTCTGATAGAGGTGGGATTCGAACCCACGCCCCCGAAGAGACTGTTGCCTTAAACCAGCGCCTTAGACCACTCGGCCACTCTACCTGAAGACACAAACCAACTCAAACCAATAAGCAAAAGCTTGATATTATTGATCACAGAAAATACATCAGGCTGATAGAGGTGGGATTCGAACCCACGCCCCCGAAGAGACTGGTGCCTTATACTAGCGCCTTAGACCACTCGGCCACTCTACCTGAACACTTAAGTAAACTCAGACAAATAAGAAAAAGCTTCATATTATCAATCTTAGAAATATATCAGTCTGATATAGGTAGAATTCAAACCCACGCCCCGAAGAGACTGGTACCTGAAACCAGCGCCTTAGACCACTCGGCCACTATACCTGAACACTTAAGTAAACTCAGACAAATAAGAAAAAGCTTCATAATATCAATCTTAGAAAATACATCGGGCTGATATAAGTGGGATTCGAACCCACGCCTCCGAAGAGACTGGTGCCTAAACCAGCGCCTTAGACCACTCGGCCACTCTACCTGAACACTCACGTCAACTCAGACAAATAAGCAAAAGTTTCATAATATCAATCTTAGAAAATACATCCGGCTGATAAAGGTGGGATTCGAACCCACGCCCCCGAAGAGACTG
Organism: Phalangium opilio; assembly: GCA_019434445.1. Classification (NCBI taxonomy): domain Eukaryota; kingdom Metazoa; phylum Arthropoda; class Arachnida; order Opiliones; family Phalangiidae; genus Phalangium; species Phalangium opilio. The sequence continues at coordinate 165,132 of JAEQBA010003631.1, forward strand.
ATGCCTTAAACAGCGCCTTAGACCACTTGGCCACACTACCTGAAGACACGAATCAACTCAGACTAATAAGCAAAAGCTTGATATTATTAATGATAGAAAATACATCACTCTGATAGAGGTGGGATTAGAACCCACGCCCATGAAGAGCCTAGTACCTGAAACCAGCGCTTTAGACCACTCGGCCACTCTACCTGACCACTCATGTCAACTCAGACAAATAAGCAAAAGCTTCACATTATCAATCTTAGAAATACATCAGTCTGATAGAGGTGGGATTCGAACCCACTCCCCCGAAGAGACTGGTACCTGAAACCATCGCCTTAGACAGACCACTCGGCCACTCTACCCGAACACTCACGGAAACTCAGACAAATAAAAAAAAGCTTCATAAAATCAATCTTAGAAAATACAACAGTCTGATAGAGGTGGGATTCGAACCCACGCCCCCGAAGAGACTGATACCTGAAACCAGCGCCTTAGACCACTCAGCCACTCAACATGAACACTCACGTCAACTCAGGCAAATAAGAAAAAGCTTCATAATATCAATCTTAGAAAATACATCGGACTGATATAAGTGCGATTCGAACCCACGCCTCCGAAGAGACTGGTGCCTAAACCAGCGCCTTAGACCACTCGGCCACTCTACCTGACCGCTCACGTCAACTCAGACAAATAAGCAAAAGCTTCATCATATCAATCTTAGAAAATACATCCGGCAGTTAAAGGTGGGATTCAAACCCACGCCCCCGAAGAGACTGGTGCCTTAAACCAGCGCCTTAAACCACTCGGCCTTTCTACCTGAAGACACAAACCAACTCAAACTAATAAGCAAAAGCTTGATATTATTGATCATAGAAAATCTATCAGGCTGATACAGGTGGGATTCAAACCCACGCCACCGAAGAGACTGATGCCTTAAACAGCGCCTTAGACCACTCGGCCACACTACCTGAAGACACGAATCAACTAAGACTAATAAGCAAAAGCTTGATATTATTAATCATAGAAAATACATAACTCTGATAGAGGTGGGATTAGAACCCACGCGCATGAAGAGCCAGGTACCTGAAACCAGCGCCTTAGACCACTTGGCCACTCTACCTGAACACTCACGTCAACTCAGACAAATAAGGAAAAGCTTCATAATATCAATCTTAGAAAATACATCCGGCTGTTAAAGGTGGGATTCGAACCCACGCCCCCGAAGAGACTAATAAGAAAAAGCTTCATATTATCAATCTTAGAAATACATCAGTCTGATAGAGGTAGGATTCGAACCTACGCCCCCGAAGAGACTGGTGCCTTAAACCAGCGCCTTAGACCACTCGGCCACTCTACCTGAAGACACAAACCAACTCAAACCAATAAGCAAAAGCTTGATATTATTGATCACAGAAAATACATCAGGCTGATAGAGGTGGGATTCGAACCCACGCCCCCGAAGAGACTGGTGCCTTATACTAGCGCCTTAGACCACTCGGCCACTCTACCTGAACACTTAAGTAAACTCAGACAAATAAGAAAAAGCTTCATATTATCAATCTTAGAATATATCAGTCTGATACAGGTAGAATTCAAACCCACGCCCCCGAAGAGACTGGTACCTGAAACCAGCGCCTTAGACCACTCGGCCACTATACCTGAACACTTAAGTAAACTCAGACAAATAAGAAAAAGCTTCATAATATCAATCTTAGAAAATACATCGGGCTGATATAAGTGGGATTCGAACCCACGCCTCCGAAGAGACTGGTGCCTAAACCAGCGCCTTAGACCACTCGGCCACTCTACCTGAACACTCACGTCAACTCAGACAAATAAGCAAAAGCTTCATAATATCAATCTTAGAAAATACATCCGGCTGATAAAGGTGGGATTCGAACCCACGCCCCCGAAGAGACTGATGCCTTAAACAGCGCCTTAGACCACTCGGCCACACTACCTGAAGACACGAATCAACACAGACTAATAAGCAAAAGCTTGATATTATTAATGATAGAAAATACATCACTCTGATAGAGGTGGGATTAGAACCCACGCCCATGAAGAGCCTAGTACCTGAAACCAGCGCTTTAGACCACTCGGCCACTCTACCTGACCACTCATGTCAACTCAGACAAATAAGCAAAAGCTTGATATTATTAATCATAGAAAATACATCAGTCTGATAGAGGTGGGATTCGAACCCTCGCCCCCGAAGAGACTGGTAACAACTCAAACTAATAAGGAAAAGCTTGATATTATTGATCATAGAAAATACATAAGGCTGATAGAGATGGGATTCAAACCCACGCCCCCGAAGAGACTGGTGCCTTAAACCAGGGCCTTAGACCAATCGGCCACACTAAATGACGACACGAATCAACTTAGACTAATAAGCAAAAGCTTGATATTATTAATCACAGAAAATACATCACTCTGATAGAGGTGGGATTAGAACCCACGCCCCCGAAGAGACTGGTGCCTTAAACCAGCGCCTTAGACCACTCGGCCACTCTACCTGAACACTCACGTAAACTCGGACAAATGAGAAAAAGCTTCCTATTTTCAATCTTAGAAATACATCAGTCTGATAGAGGTAGAATTCAAACCCACGCCCCGAAGAGACTGGTACCTGAAACCAGCGCCTTAGACCACTCGAACACTCTACCTGACCACTCATGTCAACTCAGACAAATAAGCAAAAGCTTCACATTATCAATCTTAGAAATACATCACTCTGATAGAGGTGGGATTAGAACCCACGCCCATGAAGAGCCTGGTACCTGAAACCAGCGCCTTAGACCACTCGGCCACTCTACCTGAACACTCACGTCAACTCAGACAAATAAGCAAAAGCTTCATAATATCAATCTTAGAAAATACATCCGGCTGATAAAGGTGGGATTCGAACCCACTCCCCCGAAGAGACTGGTACCTGAAACCAGCGCCTTAGACAGACCACTCGGCCACTCTACCCAAACACTCACGGAAACTCAGACAAATAAAAAATAGCTTCATAATATCAATCTTAGAAAATACAACAGTCTGATAGAGGTGGGATTCGAACCCACGCCCCCGAGGAGACTGATACCTGAAACCAGCGCCTTAGACCACTCAACCACTCAACATGAACACTCACGTCAACTCAGGCAAATAAGAAAAAGCTTCATAATATCAATCTTAGAAAATACATCAGGCTGATATCAGTGGGATTCGAACCCACGCCTCCGAAGAGACTGGTGCCTAAACCAGCGCCTTAGACCACTCGGCCTTTCTACCTGAAGACACGAGTCAACTCAGACTAATAAGCAAAAGCTTGATATTATTAATCATAGAAAATACATCAGGCTGATAGAGGTGGGATTCGAACCCACGCCCCAGAAGAGACTGATGCCTTAAACAGCGCCTTAGACCACTCGGCCACACTACCTGAAGACACGAATCAACTCAGACTAATAAGCAAAAGCTTGATATTATTAATCACAGAAAATACATCACTCTGATAGAGGTGGGATTAGAACCCATGCCCCCGAAGAGACTGGTGCCTTAAACCAGCGCCTTAGACCACTCGGCCACTTTACCCGAACACTCACGGAAACTCAGACAAATAAAAAAAAGCTTCATAATATCAATCTTAGAAAATACAACAGTCTGATAGAGGTGGGATTCGAATCCACGCCCCCGAAGAGACTGATACCTGAAACCAGCGCCTTAGACCACTCAGCCACTCAACATGAACACTCACGTCAACTCAGGCAAATAAGAAAAAGCTTCATAACATCAATCTTAGAAAATACATCGGGCTGATATAAGTGGGATTCGAACCCACGCCTCCGAAGAGACTGGTGCCTAAACTAGCGCCTTAGACCAATCGGCCACACTACCTGAAGACATGAACCAACTCAGACTAATAAGAAAAAGCTTGAAATTATTAATCATAGAAAATACATCACTCTGATAGAGGTGGGATTCCAACCCACGCCCCCGAAGAGACTGGTGCCTTAAACCAGCGCCTTAGACCACTCGGCCTTTCTACCTGAAGACACGAGTCAACTCAGACTAATAAGCAAAAGCTTGATATTATTAATTATAGAAAATACATCAGTCTGATAGAGGTGGGATTCGAACCCACGCCCCCGAAGAGACTGGTACCAACTCAAACTAATAAGAAAAAGCTTGATATTATTGATCATAGAAAATACATAAGGCTGATACAGATGGGATTCAAACCCACGCCCCCGAAGAGACTGGTGCCTTAAACCAGGGCCTTAGACCAATCGGTCACACTAAATGACGACACGAATCAACTTAGACTAATAAGCAAAAGCTTGATATTATTAATCATAGAAAATACATAAGTCTGATAGGGGTGGGACTCGAACCCACGCCCCCGAAGAGACTGGTTCCTGAAACCAGAGCCTTAGACCACTCGACCACTCTATCTGAAAACTCACGTCAACTCAGACAAATAAGCAAAAGCTTCATAATATCAATCTTAGAAAATACATCTGGCTGTTAAAGGTGGGATTCGAACCCACGCCCCCGAAGAGACTAATAAGAAAAAGCTTGATATTATTGATCATAGAAAATACATCAGGCTGATAGAGGTGGGATTCAAACCCACGCCCCAGAAGAGACTGATGCCTTAAACAGCGCCTTAGACCACTCGGCCACACTACCTGAAGACACGAAATCAACTCAGACTAATAAGCAAAAGCTTGATATTATTAATCACAGAAAATACATCACTCTGATAGAGGTGGGATTAGAAACCACGCCCCCGAAGAGACTGGTGCCTTAAACCAGCGCCTTAGACCACTCGGCCACTTTACCCGAACACTCACGGAAACTCAGACAAATAAAAAAAAGCTTCATAATATCAATCTTAGAAAATACATCCGGCTGTTAAAGGTGTGATTCCAACCCACGCCCCGAAGAGACTGGTGCCTTAAACCAGCGCCTTAGACCACTCGGCCTTTCTACCTGAAGACACAAACCAACTCAAACTAATAAGCAAAAGCTTGATATTATTGATCATACAAAATCTATCAGGCTGATAGAGGTGGGATTCAAACTCACGCCACCGAAGAGACTGATGCCTTAAACAGCGCCTTAGACCACTCGGCCACTTTACCCGAACACTCACGGAAACTCAGACAAATAAAAAAAAGCTTCATAATATCAATCTTAGAAAATACAACAGTCTGATAGAGGTGGGATTCGAATCCACGCCCCCGAAGAGACTGATACCTGAAACCAGCGCCTTAGACCACTCAGCCACTCAACATGAACACTCACGTCAACTCAGGCAAATAAGAAAAAGCTTCATAACATCAATCTTAGAAAATACATCGGGCTGATATAAGTGGGATTCGAACCCACGCCTCCGAAGAGACTGGTGCCTAAACTAGCGCCTTAGACCAATCGGCCACACTACCTGAAGACATGAACCAACTCAGACTAATAAGAAAAAGCTTGAAATTATTAATCATAGAAAATACATCACTCTGATAGAGGTGGGATTCCAACCCACGCCCCCGAAGAGACTGGTGCCTTAAACCAGCGCCTTAGACCACTCGGCCTTTCTACCTGAAGACACGAGTCAACTCAGACTAATAAGCAAAAGCTTGATATTATTAATTATAGAAAATACATCAGTCTGATAGAGGTGGGATTCGAACCCACGCCCCCGAAGAGACTGGTACCAACTCAAACTAATAAGAAAAAGCTTGATATTATTGATCATAGAAAATACATAAGGCTGATACAGATGGGATTCAAACCCACGCCCCCGAAGAGACTGGTGCCTTAAACCAGGGCCTTAGACCAATCGGTCACACTAAATGACGACACGAATCAACTTAGACTAATAAGCAAAAGCTTGATATTATTAATCATAGAAAATACATAAGTCTGATAGGGGTGGGACTCGAACCCACGCCCCCGAAGAGACTGGTTCCTGAAACCAGAGCCTTAGACCACTCGACCACTCTATCTGAAAACTCACGTCAACTCAGACAAATAAGCAAAAGCTTCATAATATCAATCTTAGAAAATACATCTGGCTGTTAAAGGTGGGATTCGAACCCACGCCCCCGAAGAGACTAATAAGAAAAAGCTTGATATTATTGATCATAGAAAATACATCAGGCTGATAGAGGTGGGATTCAAACCCACGCCCCAGAAGAGACTGATGCCTTAAACAGCGCCTTAGACCACTCGGCCACACTACCTGAAGACACGAAATCAACTCAGACTAATAAGCAAAAGCTTGATATTATTAATCACAGAAAATACATCACTCTGATAGAGGTGGGATTAGAAACCACGCCCCCGAAGAGACTGGTGCCTTAAACCAGCGCCTTAGACCACTCGGCCACTTTACCCGAACACTCACGGAAACTCAGACAAATAAAAAAAAGCTTCATAATATCAATCTTAGAAAATACATCCGGCTGTTAAAGGTGTGATTCCAACCCACGCCCCCGAAGAGACTGGTGCCTTAAACCAGCGCCTTAGACCACTCGGCCTTTCTACCTGAAGACACAAACCAACTCAAACTAATAAGCAAAAGCTTGATATTATTGATCATACAAAATCTATCAGGCTGATAGAGGTGGGATTCAAACTCACGCCACCGAAGAGACTGATGCCTTAAACAGCGCCTTAGACCACTCGGCCACACTACCTGAAGACACGAATCAACTCAGACTAATAAGCAAAAGCTTGATATTGTTAATCATAGAAAATACATCACTCTGATAGAGGTGCGATTAGAACCCACGCGCATGAAGAGCCAGGTACCTGAAACCAGCGCCTTAGACCACTCGGCCACTCTACCTGAAGACACGAGTCAACTTAGACTAATAAGCAAAAGCTTGATATTATTAATCATAGAAAATACATCAGTCTGATAGAGGTGGGATTCGAACCCACGCCCCCGAAGAGACTGGTACCAACTCAATCTAATAAGAAAAAGCTTGATATTACTGATCATAGAAAATACATAAGGCTGATAGAGATGGGATTCAAACCCACGCCCCCGAAGAGACTGGTGCCTTAAACCAGGGCCTTAGACCAATCGGCCACACTATATGACGACAAGAATCAACTTAGACTAATAAGCAAAAGCTTGATATTATTAATCATAGAAAATACATCAGTCTGATAGGGGTGGGACTCGAACCCACGCCCCCGAAGAGACTGGTACCTGAAACCAGAGCCTTAGACCACTCGACCACTCTATCTGAAAACTCACGTCAACTCAGACAAATAAGCAAAAGCTTCATAATATCAATCTTAGAAAATACATCCCGCTGTTATAGGTGGGATACGAACCCACGCCCCCGAAGAGACTGGTACCAACTCAAACTAATAAGAAAAAGCTTGATATTATTGATCATAGAAAATACATAAGGCTGATACAGATGGGATTCAAACCCACGCCCCCGAAGAGACTGGTGCCTTAAACCAGGGCCTTAGACCAATCGGTCACACTAAATGACGACACGAATCAACTTAGACTAATAAGCAAAAGCTTGATATTATTAATCATAGAAAATACATAAGTCTGATAGGGGTGGGACTCGAACCCACGCCCCCGAAGAGACTGGTTCCTGAAACCAGAGCCTTAGACCACTCGACCACTCTATCTGAAAACTCACGTCAACTCAGACAAATAAGCAAAAGCTTCATAATATCAATCTTAGAAAATACATCTGGCTGTTAAAGGTGGGATTCGAACCCACGCCCCCGAAGAGACTAATAAGAAAAAGCTTGATATTATTGATCATAGAAAATACATCAGGCTGATAGAGGTGGGATTCAAACCCACGCCCCAGAAGAGACTGATGCCTTAAACAGCGCCTTAGACCACTCGGCCACACTACCTGAAGACACGAAATCAACTCAGACTAATAAGCAAAAGCTTGATATTATTAATCACAGAAAATACATCACTCTGATAGAGGTGGGATTAGAAACCACGCCCCCGAAGAGACTGATACCAACTCAATCTAATAAGAAAAAGCTTGATATTACTGATCATAGAAAATACATAAGGCTGATAGAGATGGGATTCAAACCCACGCCCCCGAAGAGACTGGTGCCTTAAACCAGGGCCTTAGACCAATCGGCCACACTAAATGACGACAAGAATCAACTTAGACTAATAAGCAAAAGCTTGATATTATTAATCATAGAAAATACATCAGACTGATAGAGGTGGGATTCGAACCCACGCCCCCGAAGAGACTGGTGCCTTAAACCAGCGCCTTAGACCTCTCGGCCACTCTATCTGACCACTCAAGTCATCTCAGAAAAATATGCAAAAGCTTCATAATGTCAATCTTAGAAAATACATCCAGCTGATATAAGTGGGATTCAAACCCACGCCCCCGAAGAGACTGTTGCCTAAACCAGCGCTCAGTCAACGCTTCAACTGAATTGTCACCCTCATCAGATTCAGCCAATCCCAATTCTGATTCCAAACCCGCTCTATCCCTATTTTAACGGTAGCTTCGCATGAAGTAAAAGAGAGTCCGCCTTTTGTACGCGTAAGCCTAGAGGCCCCCCGCAAAGCTCTCACTTATGACTTTGCTTTAATTGTTGAGAACCCGAGGGGCCAGACAGCGTAATCGGTGTACACCTTTAACTGTACTGAAGGGATTGCGGGTAATATTCAAAAGTCCTGCCCTTTACAGTAATCGGTGTACACGAAGTTTGAGTTAGTAGCCCCTCAGGCGTGATTATTTAATTATTTCTTTTACTTTTGTTATTAAACTTCAAATAACAATTTAAATAGTCGCTAAACCTTTACATACTTTTCGAGTTACTATCATTATATCACAAATTATTAAGTATCATAATTACCTGATTGTGATTGCTTTCCCTATTTCTTGAAACTATTGTAGTTCGTGGGATTTTGTCTGTGTTGTGTGGTTCTAAGTACAACTTGTATTTTCGTTTTCTACTGACATTCGTAGAAGTTTACACGTCATTCTCCATAATTTAAAACTAATTTATGTATTTAAAAGCCGAATACTTCATAAGAAAAGCGCGCATTAGTAGGGGAAGGGGCTATAGGGTAGGGAAGGGATACAACGGTGGCTCGCGTCTGGGGTTCTTTGAATTTCTTTCAAAGTAAAACAAGCACACGACATGTCTTGGAATCTAAATAAATGTACAGATGTCTGTCACGCCTGATTTTTTGCCCTAGGGTTTATTTTTTATTTTTTGCTCTGAGGTCAGTGAAGGCCATACAGCAGAGCTGCCAGTTGGGCTTCTTTTGATGTCTTCTTGCGGGAAAAAAACTAATTGGGCTACTTTTTGGAGGCTCTCGATTATATACACTAAAATCGGTAGGAGACCGATTTATTTGAACCAGAATTCGCTAGCTTTGAACTTTCTTCAATTCAAATAAATGGGAGAAGAATCCTATTTTAAAAGGTAGTTTAAACAAAATTTTGAAAAAGCGCGCCTCCAAAAAAAGTTAAATAGCGTGAAATTGGGCTAGATTTGGGCTTATTTATAAAATTTGGCCTGTTTTGAATTGGGCTGCTTTGCAAACTTTCTGGGCGGGAGTGGTAAAATAATTTCTGGCAGCTCTGCCGTACAGCCTGCGTAGTCATAGTAAGAGGATCGGTATTCAACAGTGGCACTGGCACTCCTGACAAATTTTCTTTTCTCCCATATAAACCTGTTTGGAGGGAGGTTAGAGTAAGGTCATTTTCGGCTTTTTCGAACACTTTTTGAAAGATTTCAGGCGGTGTAGACGCGCGCGGCTCTGGCCCAGCCCTTGAAAACCTAAAGGTAATACCATTTTTTTTGGTTTAATGTTGTTATGGTTAACTATTTGAAAATTATAACCTCACCGATCCAAAACCTAACCAAACCTAACCTAAACGTAATCAAACCGACTGGTCGGACACTTCGCGTTTTTGTGTACGGGATTTTGAAATTTGAGAGAGATTTTGGGGTTTTCGCGAGAGTAAAAATGGGGGAAGAAATAGGGGTCGAAAACCATTTTTCGGTTCATTGCTAAATTTATTCTATCTCTTGATCGGGGATTTTCGATATAAAACTGCACTTTAGGGACTGGCCTCTTCCCATACCCGCAATGTTAAGAAATTGGGCATGTTTATCCATTACGTTGTTTACTATACATCTACTATATTTTATGCCAATAAAAATTTTAGGTCGCATTACGACTTTAAAATGAAGAGCCCATTTTATATTCCATTGTGATTTTTTAAGGTTTACGATAGTTAAATTAAGACAATAATGATACTATAGTTAAAATGTTGGGGAGACTGCCAGCCGACTAGTCGTCCAGACTCGGTCTTGCTGCAGGGGTCAGTATGAAGGGATGCTGATATTGAATTGTCATAATAAGGCAATTTTAGTTACTTCCAAGGCTGAAAAAAACTATAGGAAAATAAATATATGACTTGTTTTGATAATTACAGGATAAACATCGTCAAGAGGCGTATTTGAAAGTCAGTGATGATGAGGGCCAAGGGCGAGTCAGCGATGATGAGGGCCAAGGGCGAGTCAGCAATGATGAGGGCCAAGGGCGAGTGAGCGATGATGAGGGCCAAGGGCGAGTCAGCGATGATGAGGGCCAAGGGCGAGTCAGCGATGATGAGGGCCAAGGGCGAGTCAGCAATGATGAGGGCCAAGGGCGAGTGAGCGATGATGAGGACCAAGGGCGAGTCAGCGATGATGAGGGCCAAGGGCGATCCACATGCCATTGTTGTAGAAAAGCTTGGAATGGAAAGGAGTTAAATGGTGGTCCGTCGTCAGAAATCAGGCGTTGTGGCGCACCATGGCGAACGAATTGAGAGTTCATGAATTCCGTGACTGCTTGAGTATTAGTGACTCTTTCTTCTTTACTTCGATGTATTTAGAGTAATAGTCTATCATGAGTATCACATGCTTGGAGTCAACTTGGAATACATCAGGGCCAACGACTTGCCATGGGTACTGTGGTATTGGATGGGGTGTGATAGGCTACTTCTTGTTTGCAGGATCTCTGCTGCGGCACGTAGAAAAGGCTTGAATATTTTGTCCGAAATCATGTTTGGCAAGAATACATTTTCTTTCGTTCTTGCTATGGAATTATTGATGCCGTGATGGGCCGCACCATGAATTTTCTGAATTAGTTCTGTCTGTAGAGATTTCGGGACAACTTATGTAGATCCTGGGTAGACGAGTCCGTCTTGCTTATAAAGCTTCGTCTGATATGGGCAAAATGGTAGTACCTCGGTGATTACTTGTTTGCGATATCGTGGCCACCCGTCGATCATGTATTCAAGAATTTGGGCTAAAGCTGGATCTAATTCAGTCGCTGTTTGATATTTCTCTTGACTGGCAGTAGCGAGCGGTGTCTGGTCCATCTAGTAACTCCGTCCTTATTAGTAGGTGATGTTGATGGGTCCGTGATAGAGCATCTAAGATATGTAGTTGACTTCCAGGTACGTAGACGAGTGTTTATGTTTTACCACGACATGAGTCACGCGTTTTTCCGAAAACAGCGTATCTTATTTCGCAGGAGTTATTTCAACCTACTCTTTTAAACTGACAAGCAACGTATTACCAACCTAAGGATTTGAAGATAAACCTGCCAATACCTTTAAAACCAAGCTTATAAACCTTTAGTCATGTTTAAAACTTAAACATATAAACATGAATACATGTTTTACAACTAGGCATATAATCGTGTATACATTTCTTGTTACTGGCAATATAATAAAGTACCATGATGTATACTGCCTTAAACATACTAGATATGACAAGCGATCAACACATTATGAACTTAAACATAAGGTGTTGCAAACCTACACACCATTTCAACTTAACATGAGTGTTTTTAATCATGATAAAAAATCTGTTGCATTTTCGTGTTTAAGCAAGTGCTTAGTTTCCAAACACTTTTTTACTGTGTAGATGAGAAATCAGAATTGGCAGAAGACAAGTCGAGAAAAGTCAAAATAAACACAAAGTAAAGTGAACAAGTTGGGAAAACCAAAATATAACCTCTCCGAGTCGAGTGTTAGACTACCCCGTCTGGACTGACTACCAGACCTTCCGCCACCTCCAAAGTAAGCTTCATATCTCCGTGATTTATCACGTCATAAAACCCGACTAATAGTATCCTTGCCGACGGCCCTTATAAGGACCCACATTTTCATTGAAACCCGTGATTAAAAAAACCTTTGTTTTTATTTGAAATTATTTTTTCATTTTGTTTAAAACCATATTTTTGAAATTATGGTTTACGTAAAACATTTTAAAATGACATTAGGCTAAGACAGCAATCCATATAACAATCCCTTAACATTTTCATATTACAAACCATCAAATGTTAATAAACATATAATATTTTGTTTGGAAATTAGATATAAAGCATTACATAATTTGAACCATTAAAACCCAAATCACATGTGGGAAAAACAGGTTCTGGGAAAACCCATATGGGAAAAACCATTAACACATTTAATCAATATTACATCTATGCCACCCGTTCAAACGATAAATGTTTCCCAGATGTGTCCATATGAGAAGTTCATGGAAATGGAAATTAGATTTCAATTTAAATCTCCATTAGTGGCTTAACGTGTTCAATGAAAAGCAAAACCAGTTATACCTATGTTAGTAATTCCAAATTTAAGAGCCTTCTCTAAGGTGGTTACACTTTTACCAATCTCCTTTTGGTCATACCAAATTTAATGAACTCATCTACACTGATGACCATCATAAGACTCTATAGCGCTGTGATTTACGTCGTAGCAGTCACATATATGTTCCATGTCAAGAGCACACACTTTAAATGTCTGGAACAAAATCTATTAAATAGTTTCCCGAGTAAAGGTTGGACATGGTGATAGAAAGGTGAACTGAATTGGTACAATTGAATATCTTATAGAAATGAAACGCTTACCGTATTTCCACCATACTGAACAGTTTGAATCCCACCTCTATCAGCCTGATGTATTTTCTATGATCAATAATATCAAGCTTTTTCTTATTAGTCTCTTCGGGGGCGTGGGTTCGAATCCCACCTTTAACAGCCAGATGTATTTTCTAAGATTGATATTATGAAGCTTTTGCTTATTTGTCTGAGTTGACGTGAGTTTTCAGATAGAGTGGTCGAGTGGTCTAAGGCTCTGGTTTCAGGAACCAGTCTCTTCGGGGGCGTGGGTTCGAGTCCCACCCCTATCAGACTTATGTATTTTCTATGATTAATAATATCAAGCTTTTGCTTATTAGTCTAAGTTGATTCGTGTCGTCATTTAGTGTGACCGATTGGTCTAAGGCCCTGGTTTAAGGCACCAGTCTCTTCGGGGGCGTGGGTTTGAATCCCATCTGTATCAGCCTTATGTATTTTCTATGATCAATAATATCAAGCTTTTTCTTATTAGTTTGAGTTGGTACCAGTCTCTTCGGGGGCGTGGGTTCGAATCCCACCTCTATCAGACTGATGTATTTTCTATAATTAATAATATCAAGCTTTTGCTTATTAGTCTGAGTTGACTCGTGTCTTCAGGTAGAAAGGCCGAGTGGTCTAAGGCGCTGGTTTAAGGCACCAGTCTCTTCGGGGGCGTGGGTTGGAATCCCACCTCTATCAGAGTGATGTATTTTCTATGATTAATAATTTCAAGCTTTTTCTTATTAGTCTGAGTTGGTTCATGTCTTCAGGTAGTGTGGCCGATTGGTCTAAGGCGCTAGTTTAGGCACCAGTCTCTTCGGAGGCGTGGGTTCGAATCCCACTTATATCAGCCCGATGTATTTTCTAAGATTGATGTTATGAAGCTTTTTCTTATTTGCCTGAGTTGACGTGAGTGTTCATGTTGAGTGGCTGAGTGGTCTAAGGCGCTGGTTTCAGGTATCAGTCTCTTCGGGGGCGTGGATTCGAATCCCACCTCTATCAGACTGTTGTATTTTCTAAGATTGATATTATGAAGCTTTTTTTATTTGTCTGAGTTTCCGTGAGTGTTCGGGTAAAGTGGCCGAGTGGTCTAAGGCGCTGGTTTAAGGCACCAGTCTCTTCGGGGGCATGGGTTCTAATCCCACCTCTATCAGAGTGATGTATTTTCTGTGATTAATAATATCAAGCTTTTGCTTATTAGTCTGAGTTGATTCGTGTCTTCAGGTAGTGTGGCCGAGTGGTCTAAGGCGCTGTTTAAGGCATCAGTCTCTTCTGGGGCGTGGGTTCGAATCCCACCTCTATCAGCCTGATGTATTTTCTATGATTAATAATATCAAGCTTTTGCTTATTAGTCTGAGTTGACTCGTGTCTTCAGGTAGAAAGGCCGAGTGGTCTAAGGCGCTGGTTTAGGCACCAGTCTCTTCGGAGGCGTGGGTTCGAATCCCACTGATATCAGCCTGATGTATTTTCTAAGATTGATATTATGAAGCTTTTTCTTATTTGCCTGAGTTGACGTGAGTGTTCATGTTGAGTGGTTGAGTGGTCTAAGGCGCTGGTTTCAGGTATCAGTCTCCTCGGGGGCGTGGGTTCGAATCCCACCTCTATCAGACTGTTGTATTTTCTAAGATTGATATTATGAAGCTATTTTTTATTTGTCTGAGTTTCCGTGAGTGTTTGGGTAGAGTGGCCGAGTGGTCTGTCTAAGGCGCTGGTTTCAGGTACCAGTCTCTTCGGGGGAGTGGGTTCGAATCCCACCTTTATCAGCCGGATGTATTTTCTAAGATTGATATTATGAAGCTTTTGCTTATTTGTCTGAGTTGACGTGAGTGTTCAGGTAGAGTGGCCGAGTGGTCTAAGGCGCTGGTTTCAGGTACCAGGCTCTTCATGGGCGTGGGTTCTAATCCCACCTCTATCAGAGTGATGTATTTCTAAGATTGATAATGTGAAGCTTTTGCTTATTTGTCTGAGTTGACATGAGTGGTCAGGTAGAGTGTTCGAGTGGTCTAAGGCGCTGGTTTCAGGTACCAGTCTCTTCGGGGGCGTGGGTTTGAATTCTACCTCTATCAGACTGATGTATTTCTAAGATTGAAAATAGGAAGCTTTTTCTCATTTGTCCGAGTTTACGTGAGTGTTCAGGTAGAGTGGCCGAGTGGTCTAAGGCGCTGGTTTAAGGCACCAGTCTCTTCGGGGGCGTGGGTTCTAATCCCACCTCTATCAGAGTGATGTATTTTCTGTGATTAATAATATCAAGCTTTTGCTTATTAGTCTAAGTTGATTCGTGTCGTCATTTAGTGTGGCCGATTGGTCTAAGGCCCTGGTTTAAGGCACCAGTCTCTTCGGGGGCGTGGGTTTGAATCCCATCTCTATCAGCCTTATGTATTTTCTATGATCAATAATATCAAGCTTTTCCTTATTAGTTTGAGTTGTTACCAGTCTCTTCGGGGGCGAGGGTTCGAATCCCACCTCTATCAGACTGATGTATTTTCTATGATTAATAATATCAAGCTTTTGCTTATTTGTCTGAGTTGACATGAGTGGTCAGGTAGAGTGGCCGAGTGGTCTAAAGCGCTGGTTTCAGGTACTAGGCTCTTCATGGGCGTGGGTTCTAATCCCACCTCTATCAGAGTGATGTATTTTCTATCATTAATAATATCAAGCTTTTGCTTATTAGTCTGTGTTGATTCGTGTCTTCAGGTAGTGTGGCCGAGTGGTCTAAGGCGCTGTTTAAGGCATCAGTCTCTTCGGGGGCGTGGGTTCGAATCCCACCTTTATCAGCCGGATGTATTTTCTAAGATTGATATTATGAAGCTTTTGCTTATTTGTCTGAGTTGACGTGAGTGTTCAGGTAGAGTGGCCGAGTGGTCTAAGGCGCTGGTTTAGGCACCAGTCTCTTCGGAGGCGTGGGTTCGAATCCCACTTATATCAGCCCGATGTATTTTCTAAGATTGATATTATGAAGCTTTTTCTTATTTGTCTGAGTTTACTTAAGTGTTCAGGTATAGTGGCCGAGTGGTCTAAGGCGCTGGTTTCAGGTACCAGTCTCTTCGGGGGCGTGGGTTTGAATTCTACCTGTATCAGACTGATATATTTCTAAGATTGATAATATGAAGCTTTTTCTTATTTGTCTGAGTTTACTTAAGTGTTCAGGTAGAGTGGCCGAGTGGTCTAAGGCGCTAGTATAAGGCACCAGTCTCTTCGGGGGCGTGGGTTCGAATCCCACCTCTATCAGCCTGATGTATTTTCTGTGATCAATAATATCAAGCTTTTGCTTATTGGTTTGAGTTGGTTTGTGTCTTCAGGTAGAGTGGCCGAGTGGTCTAAGGCGCTGGTTTAAGGCACCAGTCTCTTCGGGGGCGTAGGTTCGAATCCTACCTCTATCAGACTGATGTATTTCTAAGATTGATAATATGAAGCTTTTTCTTATTAGTCTCTTCGGGGGCGTGGGTTCGAATCCCACCTTTAACAGCCGGATGTATTTTCTAAGATTGATATTATGAAGCTTTTCCTTATTTGTCTGAGTTGACGTGAGTGTTCAGGTAGAGTGGCCAAGTGGTCTAAGGCGCTGGTTTCAGGTACCTGGCTCTTCATGCGCGTGGGTTCTAATCCCACCTCTATCAGAGTTATGTATTTTCTATGATTAATAATATCAAGCTTTTGCTTATTAGTCTTAGTTGATTCGTGTCTTCAGGTAGTGTGGCCGAGTGGTCTAAGGCGCTGTTTAAGGCATCAGTCTCTTCGGTGGCGTGGGTTTGAATCCCACCTGTATCAGCCTGATAGATTTTCTATGATCAATAATATCAAGCTTTTGCTTATTAGTTTGAGTTGGTTTGTGTCTTCAGGTAGAAAGGCCGAGTGGTTTAAGGCGCTGGTTTAAGGCACCAGTCTCTTCGGGGGCGTGGGTTTGAATCCCACCTTTAACTGCCGGATGTATTTTCTAAGATTGATATGATGAAGCTTTTGCTTATTTGTCTGAGTTGACGTGAGCGGTCAGGTAGAGTGGCCGAGTGGTCTAAGGCGCTGGTTTAGGCACCAGTCTCTTCGGAGGCGTGGGTTCGAATCGCACTTATATCAGTCCGATGTATTTTCTAAGATTGATATTATGAAGCTTTTTCTTATTTGCCTGAGTTGACGTGAGTGTTCATGTTGAGTGGCTGAGTGGTCTAAGGCGCTGGTTTCAGGTATCAGTCTCTTCGGGGGCGTGGGTTCGAATCCCACCTCTATCAGACTGTTGTATTTTCTAAGATTGATTTTATGAAGCTTTTTTTTTATTTGTCTGAGTTTCCGTGAGTGTTCGGGTAGAGTGGCCGAGTGGTCTGTCTAAGGCGATGGTTTCAGGTACCAGTCTCTTCGGGGGAGTGGGTTCGAATCCCACCTCTATCAGACTGATGTATTTCTAAGATTGATAATGTGAAGCTTTTGCTTATTTGTCTGAGTTGACATGAGTGGTCAGGTAGAGTGGCCGAGTGGTCTAAAGCGCTGGTTTCAGGTACTAGGCTCTTCATGGGCGTGGGTTCTAATCCCACCTCTATCAGAGTGATGTATTTTCTATCATTAATAATATCAAGCTTTTGCTTATTAGTCTGAGTTGATTCGTGTCTTCAGGTAGTGTGGCCAAGTGGTCTAAGGCGCTGTTTAAGGCATCAGTCTCTTCGGGGGCGTGGGTTCGAATCCCACCTTTATCAGCCGGATGTATTTTCTAAGATTGATATTATGAAACTTTTGCTTATTTGTCTGAGTTGACGTGAGTGTTCAGGTAGAGTGGCCGAGTGGTCTAAGGCGCTGGTTTAGGCACCAGTCTCTTCGGAGGCGTGGGTTCGAATCCCACTTATATCAGCCCGATGTATTTTCTAAGATTGATATTATGAAGCTTTTTCTTATTTGTCTGAGTTTACTTAAGTGTTCAGGTATAGTGGCCGAGTGGTCTAAGGCGCTGGTTTCAGGTACCAGTCTCTTCGGGGGCGTGGGTTTGAATTCTACCTATATCAGACTGATATATTTCTAAGATTGATAATATGAAGCTTTTTCTTATTTGTCTGAGTTTACTTAAGTGTTCAGGTAGAGTGGCCGAGTGGTCTAAGGCGCTAGTATAAGGCACCAGTCTCTTCGGGGGCGTGGGTTCGAATCCCACCTCTATCAGCCTGATGTATTTTCTGTGATCAATAATATCAAGCTTTTGCTTATTGGTTTGAGTTGGTTTGTGTCTTCAGGTAGAGTGGCCGAGTGGTCTAAGGCGCTGGTTTAAGGCAACAGTCTCTTCGGGGGCGTGGGTTCGAATCCCACCTCTATCAGACTGATGTATTTCTAAGATTGATAATATGAAGCTTTTTCTTATTTGTCTGAGTTGACTCGTGTCTTCAGGTAGTGTGGGCGATTGGTTTAAGGCGCTGGTTTAGGCAACAGTCTCTTCGGGGGCGTGGGTTTGAATCCCACTTATATCAGCTGGATGTATTTTCTAAGATTGACATTATGAAGCTTTTGCATATTTTTCTGAGATGACTTGAGTGGTCAGATAGAGTGGCCGAGTGGTCTAAGGCGCTGGTTTAAGGCACCAGTCTCTTCGGGGGCGTGGGTTCGAATCCCACCTCTATCAGTCTGATGTATTTTCTATGATCGATAATATCAAGCTTTTGCTTATTAGTTTGAGTTGGTTTGTGTTTTCAGGTAGTGTGGCCGAGTGGTCTAAGGCTCTGGTTTCAGGTACCAGTCTCTTCGGGGGCGTGGGTTCGAGTCCCACCCGTATCAGACTGATGTATTTTCTATGATTAATAATATCAAGCTTTTGCTTATTAGTCTAAGTTGATTCGTGTCGTCATTTAGTGTGGCCGATTGGTCTAAGGCCCTGGTTTAAGGCACCAGTCTCTTCGGGGGCGTGGGTTTGAATCCCATCTCTATCAGCCTTATGTATTTTCTATAATCAATAATATCAAGCTTTTTACCTCTCCGAGTGACGTATGTCACGGAGAGGTTCTAATTTCGACGTGTGTGTCTGTCTGTCTGTCTGTCTGGCTGTTGTTATTGACTTACACCCCAGGGGACCGCGTTCGCAGTTTCCGAATCGAAGCAAATGTGTTCGCTATTTCCGGACCGCATTCACAGTTCCCGGCCTTAAACCAGGGCCTTAGACCAATCGGCCACACTAAATGACGACACGAATCAACTTAGACTAATAAGCAAAAGCTTGATATTATTAATCATAGAAAATACATCAGTCTGATACGGGTGGGACTCGAACCCACGCCCCCGAAGAGACTGGTACCTGAAACCAGAGCCTTAGACCACTCGGCCACACTACCTGAAAACACAAACCAACTCAAACTAATAAGCAAAAGCTTGATATTATCGATCATAGAAAATACATCAGACTGATAGAGGTGGGATTCGAACCCACGCCCCCGAAGAGACTGGTGCCTTAAACCAGCGCCTTAGACCACTCGGCCACTCTATCTGACCACTCAAGTCATCTCAGAAAAATATGCAAAAGCTTCATAATGTCAATCTTAGAAAATACATCCAGCTGATATAAGTGGGATTCAAACCCACGCCCCCGAAGAGACTGTTGCCTAAACCAGCGCCTTAAACCAATCGCCCACACTACCTGAAGACACGAGTCAACTCAGACAAATAAGAAAAAGCTTCATATTATCAATCTTAGAAATACATCAGTCTGATAGAGGTGGGATTCGAACCCACGCCCCCGAAGAGACTGTTGCCTTAAACCAGCGCCTTAGACCACTCGGCCACTCTACCTGAAGACACAAACCAACTCAAACCAATAAGCAAAAGCTTGATATTATTGATCACAGAAAATACATCAGGCTGATAGAGGTGGGATTCGAACCCACGCCCCCGAAGAGACTGGTGCCTTATACTAGCGCCTTAGACCACTCGGCCACTCTACCTGAACACTTAAGTAAACTCAGACAAATAAGAAAAAGCTTCATATTATCAATCTTAGAAATATATCAGTCTGATATAGGTAGAATTCAAACCCACGCCCCCGAAGAGACTGGTACCTGAAACCAGCGCCTTAGACCACTCGGCCACTATACCTGAACACTTAAGTAAACTCAGACAAATAAGAAAAAGCTTCATAATATCAATCTTAGAAAATACATCGGGCTGATATAAGTGGGATTCGAACCCACGCCTCCGAAGAGACTGGTGCCTAAACCAGCGCCTTAGACCACTCGGCCACTCTACCTGAACACTCACGTCAACTCAGACAAATAAGCAAAAGTTTCATAATATCAATCTTAGAAAATACATCCGGCTGATAAAGGTGGGATTCGAACCCACGCCCCCGAAGAGACTGATGCCTTAAACAGCGCCTTAGACCACTTGGCCACACTACCTGAAGACACGAATCAACTCAGACTAATAAGCAAAAGCTTGATATTATTAATGATAGAAAATACATCACTCTGATAGAGGTGGGATTAGAACCCACGCCCATGAAGAGCCTAGTACCTGAAACCAGCGCTTTAGACCACTCGGCCACTCTACCTGACCACTCATGTCAACTCAGACAAATAAGCAAAAGCTTCACATTATCAATCTTAGAAATACATCAGTCTGATAGAGGTGGGATTCGAACCCACTCCCCCGAAGAGACTGGTACCTGAAACCATCGCCTTAGACAGACCACTCGGCCACTCTACCCGAACACTCACGGAAACTCAGACAAATAAAAAAAAAGCTTCATAAAATCAATCTTAGAAAATACAACAGTCTGATAGAGGTGGGATTCGAACCCACGCCCCCGAAGAGACTGATACCTGAAACCAGCGCCTTAGACCACTCAGCCACTCAACATGAACACTCACGTCAACTCAGGCAAATAAGAAAAAGCTTCATAATATCAATCTTAGAAAATACATCGGACTGATATAAGTGCGATTCGAACCCACGCCTCCGAAGAGACTGGTGCCTAAACCAGCGCCTTAGACCACTCGGCCACTCTACCTGACCGCTCACGTCAACTCAGACAAATAAGCAAAAGCTTCATCATATCAATCTTAGAAAATACATCCGGCAGTTAAAGGTGGGATTCAAACCCACGCCCCCGAAGAGACTGGTGCCTTAAACCAGCGCCTTAAACCACTCGGCCTTTCTACCTGAAGACACAAACCAACTCAAACTAATAAGCAAAAGCTTGATATTATTGATCATAGAAAATCTATCAGGCTGATACAGGTGGGATTCAAACCCACGCCACCGAAGAGACTGATGCCTTAAACAGCGCCTTAGACCACTCGGCCACACTACCTGAAGACACGAATCAACTAAGACTAATAAGCAAAAGCTTGATATTATTAATCATAGAAAATACATAACTCTGATAGAGGTGGGATTAGAACCCACGCGCATGAAGAGCCAGGTACCTGAAACCAGCGCCTTAGACCACTTGGCCACTCTACCTGAACACTCACGTCAACTCAGACAAATAAGGAAAAGCTTCATAATATCAATCTTAGAAAATACATCCGGCTGTTAAAGGTGGGATTCGAACCCACGCC
Organism: Phalangium opilio; assembly: GCA_019434445.1. Lineage (NCBI taxonomy): Eukaryota > Metazoa > Arthropoda > Arachnida > Opiliones > Phalangiidae > Phalangium > Phalangium opilio. The sequence continues at coordinate 186,561 of JAEQBA010003631.1, forward strand.
CCCGAAGAGACTAATAAGAAAAAGCTTCATATTATCAATCTTAGAAATACATCAGTCTGATAGAGGTAGGATTCGAACCTACGCCCCCGAAGAGACTGGTGCCTTAAACCAGCGCCTTAGACCACTCGGCCACTCTACCTGAAGACACAAACCAACTCAAACCAATAAGCAAAAGCTTGATATTATTGATCACAGAAAATACATCAGGCTGATAGAGGTGGGATTCGAACCCACGCCCCCGAAGAGACTGGTGCCTTATACTAGCGCCTTAGACCACTCGGCCACTCTACCTGAACACTTAAGTAAACTCAGACAAATAAGAAAAAGCTTCATATTATCAATCTTAGAAATATATCAGTCTGATACAGGTAGAATTCAAACCCACGCCCCCGAAGAGACTGGTACCTGAAACCAGCGCCTTAGACCACTCGGCCACTATACCTGAACACTTAAGTAAACTCAGACAAATAAGAAAAAGCTTCATAATATCAATCTTAGAAAATACATCGGGCTGATATAAGTGGGATTCGAACCCACGCCTCCGAAGAGACTGGTGCCTAAACCAGCGCCTTAGACCACTCGGCCACTCTACCTGAACACTCACGTCAACTCAGACAAATAAGCAAAAGCTTCATAATATCAATCTTAGAAAATACATCCGGCTGATAAAGGTGGGATTCGAACCCACGCCCCCGAAGAGACTGATGCCTTAAACAGCGCCTTAGACCACTCGGCCACACTACCTGAAGACACGAATCAACACAGACTAATAAGCAAAAGCTTGATATTATTAATGATAGAAAATACATCACTCTGATAGAGGTGGGATTAGAACCCACGCCCATGAAGAGCCTAGTACCTGAAACCAGCGCTTTAGACCACTCGGCCACTCTACCTGACCACTCATGTCAACTCAGACAAATAAGCAAAAGCTTGATATTATTAATCATAGAAAATACATCAGTCTGATAGAGGTGGGATTCGAACCCTCGCCCCCGAAGAGACTGGTAACAACTCAAACTAATAAGGAAAAGCTTGATATTATTGATCATAGAAAATACATAAGGCTGATAGAGATGGGATTCAAACCCACGCCCCCGAAGAGACTGGTGCCTTAAACCAGGGCCTTAGACCAATCGGCCACACTAAATGACGACACGAATCAACTTAGACTAATAAGCAAAAGCTTGATATTATTAATCACAGAAAATACATCACTCTGATAGAGGTGGGATTAGAACCCACGCCCCCGAAGAGACTGGTGCCTTAAACCAGCGCCTTAGACCACTCGGCCACTCTACCTGAACACTCACGTAAACTCGGACAAATGAGAAAAAGCTTCCTATTTTCAATCTTAGAAATACATCAGTCTGATAGAGGTAGAATTCAAACCCACGCCCCCGAAGAGACTGGTACCTGAAACCAGCGCCTTAGACCACTCGAACACTCTACCTGACCACTCATGTCAACTCAGACAAATAAGCAAAAGCTTCACATTATCAATCTTAGAAATACATCACTCTGATAGAGGTGGGATTAGAACCCACGCCCATGAAGAGCCTGGTACCTGAAACCAGCGCCTTAGACCACTCGGCCACTCTACCTGAACACTCACGTCAACTCAGACAAATAAGCAAAAGCTTCATAATATCAATCTTAGAAAATACATCCGGCTGATAAAGGTGGGATTCGAACCCACTCCCCCGAAGAGACTGGTACCTGAAACCAGCGCCTTAGACAGACCACTCGGCCACTCTACCCAAACACTCACGGAAACTCAGACAAATAAAAAATAGCTTCATAATATCAATCTTAGAAAATACAACAGTCTGATAGAGGTGGGATTCGAACCCACGCCCCCGAGGAGACTGATACCTGAAACCAGCGCCTTAGACCACTCAACCACTCAACATGAACACTCACGTCAACTCAGGCAAATAAGAAAAAGCTTCATAATATCAATCTTAGAAAATACATCAGGCTGATATCAGTGGGATTCGAACCCACGCCTCCGAAGAGACTGGTGCCTAAACCAGCGCCTTAGACCACTCGGCCTTTCTACCTGAAGACACGAGTCAACTCAGACTAATAAGCAAAAGCTTGATATTATTAATCATAGAAAATACATCAGGCTGATAGAGGTGGGATTCGAACCCACGCCCCAGAAGAGACTGATGCCTTAAACAGCGCCTTAGACCACTCGGCCACACTACCTGAAGACACGAATCAACTCAGACTAATAAGCAAAAGCTTGATATTATTAATCACAGAAAATACATCACTCTGATAGAGGTGGGATTAGAACCCATGCCCCCGAAGAGACTGGTGCCTTAAACCAGCGCCTTAGACCACTCGGCCACTTTACCCGAACACTCACGGAAACTCAGACAAATAAAAAAAAGCTTCATAATATCAATCTTAGAAAATACAACAGTCTGATAGAGGTGGGATTCGAATCCACGCCCCCGAAGAGACTGATACCTGAAACCAGCGCCTTAGACCACTCAGCCACTCAACATGAACACTCACGTCAACTCAGGCAAATAAGAAAAAGCTTCATAACATCAATCTTAGAAAATACATCGGGCTGATATAAGTGGGATTCGAACCCACGCCTCCGAAGAGACTGGTGCCTAAACTAGCGCCTTAGACCAATCGGCCACACTACCTGAAGACATGAACCAACTCAGACTAATAAGAAAAAGCTTGAAATTATTAATCATAGAAAATACATCACTCTGATAGAGGTGGGATTCCAACCCACGCCCCCGAAGAGACTGGTGCCTTAAACCAGCGCCTTAGACCACTCGGCCTTTCTACCTGAAGACACGAGTCAACTCAGACTAATAAGCAAAAGCTTGATATTATTAATTATAGAAAATACATCAGTCTGATAGAGGTGGGATTCGAACCCACGCCCCCGAAGAGACTGGTACCAACTCAAACTAATAAGAAAAAGCTTGATATTATTGATCATAGAAAATACATAAGGCTGATACAGATGGGATTCAAACCCACGCCCCCGAAGAGACTGGTGCCTTAAACCAGGGCCTTAGACCAATCGGTCACACTAAATGACGACACGAATCAACTTAGACTAATAAGCAAAAGCTTGATATTATTAATCATAGAAAATACATAAGTCTGATAGGGGTGGGACTCGAACCCACGCCCCCGAAGAGACTGGTTCCTGAAACCAGAGCCTTAGACCACTCGACCACTCTATCTGAAAACTCACGTCAACTCAGACAAATAAGCAAAAGCTTCATAATATCAATCTTAGAAAATACATCTGGCTGTTAAAGGTGGGATTCGAACCCACGCCCCCGAAGAGACTAATAAGAAAAAGCTTGATATTATTGATCATAGAAAATACATCAGGCTGATAGAGGTGGGATTCAAACCCACGCCCCAGAAGAGACTGATGCCTTAAACAGCGCCTTAGACCACTCGGCCACACTACCTGAAGACACGAAATCAACTCAGACTAATAAGCAAAAGCTTGATATTATTAATCACAGAAAATACATCACTCTGATAGAGGTGGGATTAGAAACCACGCCCCCGAAGAGACTGGTGCCTTAAACCAGCGCCTTAGACCACTCGGCCACTTTACCCGAACACTCACGGAAACTCAGACAAATAAAAAAAAGCTTCATAATATCAATCTTAGAAAATACATCCGGCTGTTAAAGGTGTGATTCCAACCCACGCCCCCGAAGAGACTGGTGCCTTAAACCAGCGCCTTAGACCACTCGGCCTTTCTACCTGAAGACACAAACCAACTCAAACTAATAAGCAAAAGCTTGATATTATTGATCATACAAAATCTATCAGGCTGATAGAGGTGGGATTCAAACTCACGCCACCGAAGAGACTGATGCCTTAAACAGCGCCTTAGACCACTCGGCCACACTACCTGAAGACACGAATCAACTCAGACTAATAAGCAAAAGCTTGATATTGTTAATCATAGAAAATACATCACTCTGATAGAGGTGCGATTAGAACCCACGCGCATGAAGAGCCAGGTACCTGAAACCAGCGCCTTAGACCACTCGGCCACTCTACCTGAAGACACGAGTCAACTTAGACTAATAAGCAAAAGCTTGATATTATTAATCATAGAAAATACATCAGTCTGATAGAGGTGGGATTCGAACCCACGCCCCCGAAGAGACTGGTACCAACTCAATCTAATAAGAAAAAGCTTGATATTACTGATCATAGAAAATACATAAGGCTGATAGAGATGGGATTCAAACCCACGCCCCCGAAGAGACTGGTGCCTTAAACCAGGGCCTTAGACCAATCGGCCACACTATATGACGACAAGAATCAACTTAGACTAATAAGCAAAAGCTTGATATTATTAATCATAGAAAATACATCAGTCTGATAGGGGTGGGACTCGAACCCACGCCCCCGAAGAGACTGGTACCTGAAACCAGAGCCTTAGACCACTCGACCACTCTATCTGAAAACTCACGTCAACTCAGACAAATAAGCAAAAGCTTCATAATATCAATCTTAGAAAATACATCCCGCTGTTATAGGTGGGATACGAACCCACGCCCCCGAAGAGACTGGTACCAACTCAAACTAATAAGAAAAAGCTTGATATTATTGATCATAGAAAATACATAAGGCTGATACAGATGGGATTCAAACCCACGCCCCCGAAGAGACTGGTGCCTTAAACCAGGGCCTTAGACCAATCGGTCACACTAAATGACGACACGAATCAACTTAGACTAATAAGCAAAAGCTTGATATTATTAATCATAGAAAATACATAAGTCTGATAGGGGTGGGACTCGAACCCACGCCCCCGAAGAGACTGGTTCCTGAAACCAGAGCCTTAGACCACTCGACCACTCTATCTGAAAACTCACGTCAACTCAGACAAATAAGCAAAAGCTTCATAATATCAATCTTAGAAAATACATCTGGCTGTTAAAGGTGGGATTCGAACCCACGCCCCCGAAGAGACTAATAAGAAAAAGCTTGATATTATTGATCATAGAAAATACATCAGGCTGATAGAGGTGGGATTCAAACCCACGCCCCAGAAGAGACTGATGCCTTAAACAGCGCCTTAGACCACTCGGCCACACTACCTGAAGACACGAAATCAACTCAGACTAATAAGCAAAAGCTTGATATTATTAATCACAGAAAATACATCACTCTGATAGAGGTGGGATTAGAAACCACGCCCCCGAAGAGACTGATACCAACTCAATCTAATAAGAAAAAGCTTGATATTACTGATCATAGAAAATACATAAGGCTGATAGAGATGGGATTCAAACCCACGCCCCCGAAGAGACTGGTGCCTTAAACCAGGGCCTTAGACCAATCGGCCACACTAAATGACGACAAGAATCAACTTAGACTAATAAGCAAAAGCTTGATATTATTAATCATAGAAAATACATCAGACTGATAGAGGTGGGATTCGAACCCACGCCCCCGAAGAGACTGGTGCCTTAAACCAGCGCCTTAGACCTCTCGGCCACTCTATCTGACCACTCAAGTCATCTCAGAAAAATATGCAAAAGCTTCATAATGTCAATCTTAGAAAATACATCCAGCTGATATAAGTGGGATTCAAACCCACGCCCCCGAAGAGACTGTTGCCTAAACCAGCGCTCAGTCAACGCTTCAACTGAATTGTCACCCTCATCAGATTCAGCCAATCCCAATTCTGATTCCAAACCCGCTCTATCCCTATTTTAACGGTAGCTTCGCATGAAGTAAAAGAGAGTCCGCCTTTTGTACGCGTAAGCCTAGAGGCCCCCCGCAAAGCTCTCACTTATGACTTTGCTTTAATTGTTGAGAACCCGAGGGGCCAGACAGCGTAATCGGTGTACACCTTTAACTGTACTGAAGGGATTGCGGGTAATATTCAAAAGTCCTGCCCTTTACAGTAATCGGTGTACACGAAGTTTGAGTTAGTAGCCCCTCAGGCGTGATTATTTAATTATTTCTTTTACTTTTGTTATTAAACTTCAAATAACAATTTAAATAGTCGCTAAACCTTTACATACTTTTCGAGTTACTATCATTATATCACAAATTATTAAGTATCATAATTACCTGATTGTGATTGCTTTCCCTATTTCTTGAAACTATTGTAGTTCGTGGGATTTTGTCTGTGTTGTGTGGTTCTAAGTACAACTTGTATTTTCGTTTTCTACTGACATTCGTAGAAGTTTACACGTCATTCTCCATAATTTAAAACTAATTTATGTATTTAAAAGCCGAATACTTCATAAGAAAAGCGCGCATTAGTAGGGGAAGGGGCTATAGGGTAGGGAAGGGATACAACGGTGGCTCGCGTCTGGGGTTCTTTGAATTTCTTTCAAAGTAAAACAAGCACACGACATGTCTTGGAATCTAAATAAATGTACAGATGTCTGTCACGCCTGATTTTTTGCCCTAGGGTTTATTTTTTATTTTTTGCTCTGAGGTCAGTGAAGGCCATACAGCAGAGCTGCCAGTTGGGCTTCTTTTGATGTCTTCTTGCGGGAAAAAAACTAATTGGGCTACTTTTTGGAGGCTCTCGATTATATACACTAAAATCGGTAGGAGACCGATTTATTTGAACCAGAATTCGCTAGCTTTGAACTTTCTTCAATTCAAATAAATGGGAGAAGAATCCTATTTTAAAAGGTAGTTTAAACAAAATTTTGAAAAAGCGCGCCTCCAAAAAAAGTTAAATAGCGTGAAATTGGGCTAGATTTGGGCTTATTTATAAAATTTGGCCTGTTTTGAATTGGGCTGCTTTGCAAACTTTCTGGGCGGGAGTGGTAAAATAATTTCTGGCAGCTCTGCCGTACAGCCTGCGTAGTCATAGTAAGAGGATCGGTATTCAACAGTGGCACTGGCACTCCTGACAAATTTTCTTTTCTCCCATATAAACCTGTTTGGAGGGAGGTTAGAGTAAGGTCATTTTCGGCTTTTTCGAACACTTTTTGAAAGATTTCAGGCGGTGTAGACGCGCGCGGCTCTGGCCCAGCCCTTGAAAACCTAAAGGTAATACCATTTTTTTTGGTTTAATGTTGTTATGGTTAACTATTTGAAAATTATAACCTCACCGATCCAAAACCTAACCAAACCTAACCTAAACGTAATCAAACCGACTGGTCGGACACTTCGCGTTTTTGTGTACGGGATTTTGAAATTTGAGAGAGATTTTGGGGTTTTCGCGAGAGTAAAAATGGGGGAAGAAATAGGGGTCGAAAACCATTTTTCGGTTCATTGCTAAATTTATTCTATCTCTTGATCGGGGATTTTCGATATAAAACTGCACTTTAGGGACTGGCCTCTTCCCATACCCGCAATGTTAAGAAATTGGGCATGTTTATCCATTACGTTGTTTACTATACATCTACTATATTTTATGCCAATAAAAATTTTAGGTCGCATTACGACTTTAAAATGAAGAGCCCATTTTATATTCCATTGTGATTTTTTAAGGTTTACGATAGTTAAATTAAGACAATAATGATACTATAGTTAAAATGTTGGGGAGACTGCCAGCCGACTAGTCGTCCAGACTCGGTCTTGCTGCAGGGGTCAGTATGAAGGGATGCTGATATTGAATTGTCATAATAAGGCAATTTTAGTTACTTCCAAGGCTGAAAAAAACTATAGGAAAATAAATATATGACTTGTTTTGATAATTACAGGATAAACATCGTCAAGAGGCGTATTTGAAAGTCAGTGATGATGAGGGCCAAGGGCGAGTCAGCGATGATGAGGGCCAAGGGCGAGTCAGCAATGATGAGGGCCAAGGGCGAGTGAGCGATGATGAGGGCCAAGGGCGAGTCAGCGATGATGAGGGCCAAGGGCGAGTCAGCGATGATGAGGGCCAAGGGCGAGTCAGCAATGATGAGGGCCAAGGGCGAGTGAGCGATGATGAGGACCAAGGGCGAGTCAGCGATGATGAGGGCCAAGGGCGATCCACATGCCATTGTTGTAGAAAAGCTTGGAATGGAAAGGAGTTAAATGGTGGTCCGTCGTCAGAAATCAGGCGTTGTGGCGCACCATGGCGAACGAATTGAGAGTTCATGAATTCCGTGACTGCTTGAGTATTAGTGACTCTTTCTTCTTTACTTCGATGTATTTAGAGTAATAGTCTATCATGAGTATCACATGCTTGGAGTCAACTTGGAATACATCAGGGCCAACGACTTGCCATGGGTACTGTGGTATTGGATGGGGTGTGATAGGCTACTTCTTGTTTGCAGGATCTCTGCTGCGGCACGTAGAAAAGGCTTGAATATTTTGTCCGAAATCATGTTTGGCAAGAATACATTTTCTTTCGTTCTTGCTATGGAATTATTGATGCCGTGATGGGCCGCACCATGAATTTTCTGAATTAGTTCTGTCTGTAGAGATTTCGGGACAACTTATGTAGATCCTGGGTAGACGAGTCCGTCTTGCTTATAAAGCTTCGTCTGATATGGGCAAAATGGTAGTACCTCGGTGATTACTTGTTTGCGATATCGTGGCCACCCGTCGATCATGTATTCAAGAATTTGGGCTAAAGCTGGATCTAATTCAGTCGCTGTTTGATATTTCTCTTGACTGGCAGTAGCGAGCGGTGTCTGGTCCATCTAGTAACTCCGTCCTTATTAGTAGGTGATGTTGATGGGTCCGTGATAGAGCATCTAAGATATGTAGTTGACTTCCAGGTACGTAGACGAGTGTTTATGTTTTACCACGACATGAGTCACGCGTTTTTCCGAAAACAGCGTATCTTATTTCGCAGGAGTTATTTCAACCTACTCTTTTAAACTGACAAGCAACGTATTACCAACCTAAGGATTTGAAGATAAACCTGCCAATACCTTTAAAACCAAGCTTATAAACCTTTAGTCATGTTTAAAACTTAAACATATAAACATGAATACATGTTTTACAACTAGGCATATAATCGTGTATACATTTCTTGTTACTGGCAATATAATAAAGTACCATGATGTATACTGCCTTAAACATACTAGATATGACAAGCGATCAACACATTATGAACTTAAACATAAGGTGTTGCAAACCTACACACCATTTCAACTTAACATGAGTGTTTTTAATCATGATAAAAAATCTGTTGCATTTTCGTGTTTAAGCAAGTGCTTAGTTTCCAAACACTTTTTTACTGTGTAGATGAGAAATCAGAATTGGCAGAAGACAAGTCGAGAAAAGTCAAAATAAACACAAAGTAAAGTGAACAAGTTGGGAAAACCAAAATATAACCTCTCCGAGTCGAGTGTTAGACTACCCCGTCTGGACTGACTACCAGACCTTCCGCCACCTCCAAAGTAAGCTTCATATCTCCGTGATTTATCACGTCATAAAACCCGACTAATAGTATCCTTGCCGACGGCCCTTATAAGGACCCACATTTTCATTGAAACCCGTGATTAAAAAAACCTTTGTTTTTATTTGAAATTATTTTTTCATTTTGTTTAAAACCATATTTTTGAAATTATGGTTTACGTAAAACATTTTAAAATGACATTAGGCTAAGACAGCAATCCATATAACAATCCCTTAACATTTTCATATTACAAACCATCAAATGTTAATAAACATATAATATTTTGTTTGGAAATTAGATATAAAGCATTACATAATTTGAACCATTAAAACCCAAATCACATGTGGGAAAAACAGGTTCTGGGAAAACCCATATGGGAAAAACCATTAACACATTTAATCAATATTACATCTATGCCACCCGTTCAAACGATAAATGTTTCCCAGATGTGTCCATATGAGAAGTTCATGGAAATGGAAATTAGATTTCAATTTAAATCTCCATTAGTGGCTTAACGTGTTCAATGAAAAGCAAAACCAGTTATACCTATGTTAGTAATTCCAAATTTAAGAGCCTTCTCTAAGGTGGTTACACTTTTACCAATCTCCTTTTGGTCATACCAAATTTAATGAACTCATCTACACTGATGACCATCATAAGACTCTATAGCGCTGTGATTTACGTCGTAGCAGTCACATATATGTTCCATGTCAAGAGCACACACTTTAAATGTCTGGAACAAAATCTATTAAATAGTTTCCCGAGTAAAGGTTGGACATGGTGATAGAAAGGTGAACTGAATTGGTACAATTGAATATCTTATAGAAATGAAACGCTTACCGTATTTCCACCATACTGAACAGTTTGAATCCCACCTCTATCAGCCTGATGTATTTTCTATGATCAATAATATCAAGCTTTTTCTTATTAGTCTCTTCGGGGGCGTGGGTTCGAATCCCACCTTTAACAGCCAGATGTATTTTCTAAGATTGATATTATGAAGCTTTTGCTTATTTGTCTGAGTTGACGTGAGTTTTCAGATAGAGTGGTCGAGTGGTCTAAGGCTCTGGTTTCAGGAACCAGTCTCTTCGGGGGCGTGGGTTCGAGTCCCACCCCTATCAGACTTATGTATTTTCTATGATTAATAATATCAAGCTTTTGCTTATTAGTCTAAGTTGATTCGTGTCGTCATTTAGTGTGACCGATTGGTCTAAGGCCCTGGTTTAAGGCACCAGTCTCTTCGGGGGCGTGGGTTTGAATCCCATCTGTATCAGCCTTATGTATTTTCTATGATCAATAATATCAAGCTTTTTCTTATTAGTTTGAGTTGGTACCAGTCTCTTCGGGGGCGTGGGTTCGAATCCCACCTCTATCAGACTGATGTATTTTCTATAATTAATAATATCAAGCTTTTGCTTATTAGTCTGAGTTGACTCGTGTCTTCAGGTAGAAAGGCCGAGTGGTCTAAGGCGCTGGTTTAAGGCACCAGTCTCTTCGGGGGCGTGGGTTGGAATCCCACCTCTATCAGAGTGATGTATTTTCTATGATTAATAATTTCAAGCTTTTTCTTATTAGTCTGAGTTGGTTCATGTCTTCAGGTAGTGTGGCCGATTGGTCTAAGGCGCTAGTTTAGGCACCAGTCTCTTCGGAGGCGTGGGTTCGAATCCCACTTATATCAGCCCGATGTATTTTCTAAGATTGATGTTATGAAGCTTTTTCTTATTTGCCTGAGTTGACGTGAGTGTTCATGTTGAGTGGCTGAGTGGTCTAAGGCGCTGGTTTCAGGTATCAGTCTCTTCGGGGGCGTGGATTCGAATCCCACCTCTATCAGACTGTTGTATTTTCTAAGATTGATATTATGAAGCTTTTTTTTATTTGTCTGAGTTTCCGTGAGTGTTCGGGTAAAGTGGCCGAGTGGTCTAAGGCGCTGGTTTAAGGCACCAGTCTCTTCGGGGGCATGGGTTCTAATCCCACCTCTATCAGAGTGATGTATTTTCTGTGATTAATAATATCAAGCTTTTGCTTATTAGTCTGAGTTGATTCGTGTCTTCAGGTAGTGTGGCCGAGTGGTCTAAGGCGCTGTTTAAGGCATCAGTCTCTTCTGGGGCGTGGGTTCGAATCCCACCTCTATCAGCCTGATGTATTTTCTATGATTAATAATATCAAGCTTTTGCTTATTAGTCTGAGTTGACTCGTGTCTTCAGGTAGAAAGGCCGAGTGGTCTAAGGCGCTGGTTTAGGCACCAGTCTCTTCGGAGGCGTGGGTTCGAATCCCACTGATATCAGCCTGATGTATTTTCTAAGATTGATATTATGAAGCTTTTTCTTATTTGCCTGAGTTGACGTGAGTGTTCATGTTGAGTGGTTGAGTGGTCTAAGGCGCTGGTTTCAGGTATCAGTCTCCTCGGGGGCGTGGGTTCGAATCCCACCTCTATCAGACTGTTGTATTTTCTAAGATTGATATTATGAAGCTATTTTTTATTTGTCTGAGTTTCCGTGAGTGTTTGGGTAGAGTGGCCGAGTGGTCTGTCTAAGGCGCTGGTTTCAGGTACCAGTCTCTTCGGGGGAGTGGGTTCGAATCCCACCTTTATCAGCCGGATGTATTTTCTAAGATTGATATTATGAAGCTTTTGCTTATTTGTCTGAGTTGACGTGAGTGTTCAGGTAGAGTGGCCGAGTGGTCTAAGGCGCTGGTTTCAGGTACCAGGCTCTTCATGGGCGTGGGTTCTAATCCCACCTCTATCAGAGTGATGTATTTCTAAGATTGATAATGTGAAGCTTTTGCTTATTTGTCTGAGTTGACATGAGTGGTCAGGTAGAGTGTTCGAGTGGTCTAAGGCGCTGGTTTCAGGTACCAGTCTCTTCGGGGGCGTGGGTTTGAATTCTACCTCTATCAGACTGATGTATTTCTAAGATTGAAAATAGGAAGCTTTTTCTCATTTGTCCGAGTTTACGTGAGTGTTCAGGTAGAGTGGCCGAGTGGTCTAAGGCGCTGGTTTAAGGCACCAGTCTCTTCGGGGGCGTGGGTTCTAATCCCACCTCTATCAGAGTGATGTATTTTCTGTGATTAATAATATCAAGCTTTTGCTTATTAGTCTAAGTTGATTCGTGTCGTCATTTAGTGTGGCCGATTGGTCTAAGGCCCTGGTTTAAGGCACCAGTCTCTTCGGGGGCGTGGGTTTGAATCCCATCTCTATCAGCCTTATGTATTTTCTATGATCAATAATATCAAGCTTTTCCTTATTAGTTTGAGTTGTTACCAGTCTCTTCGGGGGCGAGGGTTCGAATCCCACCTCTATCAGACTGATGTATTTTCTATGATTAATAATATCAAGCTTTTGCTTATTTGTCTGAGTTGACATGAGTGGTCAGGTAGAGTGGCCGAGTGGTCTAAAGCGCTGGTTTCAGGTACTAGGCTCTTCATGGGCGTGGGTTCTAATCCCACCTCTATCAGAGTGATGTATTTTCTATCATTAATAATATCAAGCTTTTGCTTATTAGTCTGTGTTGATTCGTGTCTTCAGGTAGTGTGGCCGAGTGGTCTAAGGCGCTGTTTAAGGCATCAGTCTCTTCGGGGGCGTGGGTTCGAATCCCACCTTTATCAGCCGGATGTATTTTCTAAGATTGATATTATGAAGCTTTTGCTTATTTGTCTGAGTTGACGTGAGTGTTCAGGTAGAGTGGCCGAGTGGTCTAAGGCGCTGGTTTAGGCACCAGTCTCTTCGGAGGCGTGGGTTCGAATCCCACTTATATCAGCCCGATGTATTTTCTAAGATTGATATTATGAAGCTTTTTCTTATTTGTCTGAGTTTACTTAAGTGTTCAGGTATAGTGGCCGAGTGGTCTAAGGCGCTGGTTTCAGGTACCAGTCTCTTCGGGGGCGTGGGTTTGAATTCTACCTGTATCAGACTGATATATTTCTAAGATTGATAATATGAAGCTTTTTCTTATTTGTCTGAGTTTACTTAAGTGTTCAGGTAGAGTGGCCGAGTGGTCTAAGGCGCTAGTATAAGGCACCAGTCTCTTCGGGGGCGTGGGTTCGAATCCCACCTCTATCAGCCTGATGTATTTTCTGTGATCAATAATATCAAGCTTTTGCTTATTGGTTTGAGTTGGTTTGTGTCTTCAGGTAGAGTGGCCGAGTGGTCTAAGGCGCTGGTTTAAGGCACCAGTCTCTTCGGGGGCGTAGGTTCGAATCCTACCTCTATCAGACTGATGTATTTCTAAGATTGATAATATGAAGCTTTTTCTTATTAGTCTCTTCGGGGGCGTGGGTTCGAATCCCACCTTTAACAGCCGGATGTATTTTCTAAGATTGATATTATGAAGCTTTTCCTTATTTGTCTGAGTTGACGTGAGTGTTCAGGTAGAGTGGCCAAGTGGTCTAAGGCGCTGGTTTCAGGTACCTGGCTCTTCATGCGCGTGGGTTCTAATCCCACCTCTATCAGAGTTATGTATTTTCTATGATTAATAATATCAAGCTTTTGCTTATTAGTCTTAGTTGATTCGTGTCTTCAGGTAGTGTGGCCGAGTGGTCTAAGGCGCTGTTTAAGGCATCAGTCTCTTCGGTGGCGTGGGTTTGAATCCCACCTGTATCAGCCTGATAGATTTTCTATGATCAATAATATCAAGCTTTTGCTTATTAGTTTGAGTTGGTTTGTGTCTTCAGGTAGAAAGGCCGAGTGTTTAAGGCGCTGGTTTAAGGCACCAGTCTCTTCGGGGGCGTGGGTTTGAATCCCACCTTTAACTGCCGGATGTATTTTCTAAGATTGATATGATGAAGCTTTTGCTTATTTGTCTGAGTTGACGTGAGCGGTCAGGTAGAGTGGCCGAGTGGTCTAAGGCGCTGGTTTAGGCACCAGTCTCTTCGGAGGCGTGGGTTCGAATCGCACTTATATCAGTCCGATGTATTTTCTAAGATTGATATTATGAAGCTTTTTCTTATTTGCCTGAGTTGACGTGAGTGTTCATGTTGAGTGGCTGAGTGGTCTAAGGCGCTGGTTTCAGGTATCAGTCTCTTCGGGGGCGTGGGTTCGAATCCCACCTCTATCAGACTGTTGTATTTTCTAAGATTGATTTTATGAAGCTTTTTTTTTATTTGTCTGAGTTTCCGTGAGTGTTCGGGTAGAGTGGCCGAGTGGTCTGTCTAAGGCGATGGTTTCAGGTACCAGTCTCTTCGGGGAGTGGGTTCGAATCCCACCTCTATCAGACTGATGTATTTCTAAGATTGATAATGTGAAGCTTTTGCTTATTTGTCTGAGTTGACATGAGTGGTCAGGTAGAGTGGCCGAGTGGTCTAAAGCGCTGGTTTCAGGTACTAGGCTCTTCATGGGCGTGGGTTCTAATCCCACCTCTATCAGAGTGATGTATTTTCTATCATTAATAATATCAAGCTTTTGCTTATTAGTCTGAGTTGATTCGTGTCTTCAGGTAGTGTGGCCAAGTGGTCTAAGGCGCTGTTTAAGGCATCAGTCTCTTCGGGGGCGTGGGTTCGAATCCCACCTTTATCAGCCGGATGTATTTTCTAAGATTGATATTATGAAACTTTTGCTTATTTGTCTGAGTTGACGTGAGTGTTCAGGTAGAGTGGCCGAGTGGTCTAAGGCGCTGGTTTAGGCACCAGTCTCTTCGGAGGCGTGGGTTCGAATCCCACTTATATCAGCCCGATGTATTTTCTAAGATTGATATTATGAAGCTTTTCTTATTTGTCTGAGTTTACTTAAGTGTTCAGGTAGTGGCCGAGTGGTCTAAGGCGCTGGTTTCAGGTACCAGTCTCTTCGGGGGCGTGGGTTTGAATTCTACCTATATCAGACTGATATATTTCTAAGATTGATAATATGAAGCTTTTTCTTATTTGTCTGAGTTTACTTAAGTGTTCAGGTAGAGTGGCCGAGTGGTCTAAGGCGCTAGTATAAGGCACCAGTCTCTTCGGGGGCGTGGGTTCGAATCCCACCTCTATCAGCCTGATGTATTTTCTGTGATCAATAATATCAAGCTTTTGCTTATTGGTTTGTTTGAGTTGGTTTGTGTCTTCAGGTAGAGTGGCCGAGTGCGTGGTCTAAGGCGCTGGTTTAAGGCAACAGTCTCTTCGGGGCGTGGGTTCGAATCCCACCTCTATCAGACTGATGTATTTCTAAGATTGATAATATGAAGCTTTTTCTTATTTGTCTGAGTTGACTCGTGTCTTCAGGTAGTGTGGGCGATTGGTTTAAGGCGCTGGTTTAGGCAACAGTCTCTTCGGGGGCGTGGGTTTGAATCCCACTTATATCAGCTGGATGTATTTTCTAAGATTGACATTATGAAGCTTTTGCATATTTTTCTGAGATGACTTGAGTGGTCAGATAGAGTGGCCGAGTGGTCTAAGGCGCTGGTTTAAGGCACCAGTCTCTTCGGGGGCGTGGGTTCGAATCCACCTCTATCAGTCTGATGTATTTTCTATGATCGATAATATCAAGCTTTTGCTTATTAGTTTGAGTTGGTTTGTGTTTTCAGGTAGTGTGGCCGAGTGGTTCTAAGGCTCTGGTTTCAGGTACCAGTCTCTTCGGGGGCGTGGGTTCGAGTCCCACCCGTATCAGACT
>JAEQBA010003631.1:202793-318307 GCA_019434445.1 Phalangium opilio
GGTGGGATTCGAACCCACGCCTCCGAAGAGACTGGTGCCTTAAACCAGCGCCTTAGACCACTCGTCCACTCTACCTGAACACACACGTCAACTCAGACAAATAAGCAAGAGCTTCATGTTATTAAACTAAGAAAATATATGAGTCTAATAGAGGTGGGATTCGAACCCACGACTCCGAAGAGACTGGTGCCTAAAACCAGTACCTTAGACCCCTCGGCCACTCTACCTGAAAACAACAGTAAGCTCAGTTTATTAAGCAAAATCTTCATTTTACGATTTTTAAAAACACAACAGACTGATAGCGATGGGATTCGACCCCACGCCTCCGAAGAGACTGGTACCTGAAACCAGCGCCTTAGACCACTCGCCCACTCTACCTGAAGACACACGTCAACTCAGACAAATAAGCAAGAGCTTCATGTTATTAAACTAAGAAAATAAATGAGTCTGATAGAGGTGGGATTCGAACCCACGCCTCCGAAGAGACTGGTGCCTAAAACCAGCACCTTAGACCCTCGGTCACTCTACCTGAACAACAGTAAGCTCAAACAATTAAGCAAATCTTCATTTTACAATTCTTAAAAAAAACAGACTGATAGAGGTGGGAATCGAACCCACGCCTCCGAAGAGACTGGTGCCTAAAACCAGCACCTTAGACCACTCGGCCACTCTACCTGAAAACAAGAGTAAACTCAGTCAATTAAGCAAAATCTTCATTTTACAATTCTTAAAAACACAACAGACTGATAGAGGTGGGATTCGAACCCACGCCTCCGAAGAGACTGGTGCCTTAAACCAGCGCCTTAGACCACTCGTCCACTCTACCTGAACACAGACGTCAACTCAGACAAATAAGCAAGAGCTTCATGTTATTAAACTGAGAAAATGCATGAGTCTGATAGAGGTGGGATTCGAACCCACGCCTCCGAAGAGACTGGTGCCTTAAACCTGCGCCTTAGACCACTCGTCCACTCTACCTGAACACACACGTCAACTCAGACAAATAAGCAAGAGCTTCATGTTATTAAACTAAGAAAATGCATGAGTCTGATAGAGGTGGGATTCGAACCCACGCCTCCGAAGAGACTGGTGCCTTAAACCAGCGCCTTAGACCACTCGGCCACTCTACCTGAACACACACGTCAACTCAGACAAATAAGCAAGAGCTTCATGTTATTAAACTAAGAAAATGCATGAGTCTGATAGAGGTGGGATTCGAACCCACGCCTCCGAAGAGACTGGTGCCTTAAACCAGCGCCTTAGACCACTCGTCCACTCTACCTGAACACACACGTCAACTCAGACAAATAAGCAAGAGCTTCATGTTATTAAACTTAGAAAATGCATGAGTCTGATAGAGGTGGGATTCGAACCCACGCCTCCGAAGAGACTGGTGCCTTAAACCAGCGCCTTAGACCACTCGTCCACTCTACCTGAACACACACGTCAACTCAGACAAATAAGCAAGAGCTTCATGTTATTAAACTGAGAAAATTCATGAGTCTGATAGAGGTGGGATTCGAACCCACGCCTCCGAAGAGACTGGTGCCTTAAACCAGCGCCTTAGACCACTCGGCCACTCTACCTGAACACACACGTCAACTCAGACAAATAAGCAAGAGCTTCATGTTATTAAACTAAAAATGCATGAGTCTGATAGAGGTGGGATTCGAACCCACGCCTCCGAAGAGACTGGTGCCTAAAACCAGCACCTTAGACCACTCGGCCACTCTACCTGAAAACAAGAGTAAACTCAGTCAATAAGCAAAATCTTCATTTTACAATTCTTAAAAACACAACAGACTGATAGAGGTGGGATTCGAACCCACGCCTCCGAAGAGACTGGTGCCTTAAACCAGCGCCTTAGACCACTCGTCCACTCTACCTGAACACACACGTCAACTCAGACAAATAAGCAAGAGCTTCATGTTATTAAACTAAGAAAATATATGAGTCTGATAGAGGTGGGATTCGAACCCACGCCTCCGAAGAGACTGGTGCCTAAACCAGCGCCTTAGACCCTCGGCCACTCTACCTGAAAACAACAATAAGCTCAGTTATTAAGCAAAATCTTCATTTTACAATTCTTAAAAACACAACAGACTGATAGAGGTGGGATTCGAACCCACGCCTCCGAAGAGACTGGTGCCTAAAACCAGCGCCTTAGACCACTCGCCCACTCTACCTGAACACACACGTCAACTCAGACAAATAAGCAAGAGCTTCATGTTATTAAACTAAGAAAATATATGAGTCTGATAGAGGTGGGATTCGAACCCACGCCTCCGAAGAGACTGGTGCCTAAAACCGCCTTAGACCACTCGGCCACTCTACCTGAACACAACAGTAACTCAACATTAAGCAAAATCTTCATTTTACAATTCTTAAAAACACAACAGACTGATAGAGGTGGGATTCGAACCCACGCCTCCGAAGAGACTGGTGCCTAAAACCAGCGCCTTAGACCACTCGGCCACTCTACCTGAAAACAAGAGTAAACTCAGTCAATTAAGCAAAATCTTCATTTTACAATTCTTAAAAACACAACAGACTGATAGCGGTGGGATTCGAACCCACGCCTCCGAAGAGACTGGTGCCTTAAACCAGTGCCTTAGACCACTCGTCCACTCTACCTGAACACACGCGTCAACTCAGACAAATAAGCAAGAGCTTCATGTTATTAAACTGAGAAAATGCATGAGTCTGATAGAGGTGGGATTCGAACCCACGCCTTCGAAGAGACTGG
Source organism: Phalangium opilio (assembly GCA_019434445.1). NCBI lineage: Eukaryota > Metazoa > Arthropoda > Arachnida > Opiliones > Phalangiidae > Phalangium > Phalangium opilio. The sequence continues at coordinate 205,540 of JAEQBA010003631.1, forward strand.
TGCCTTAAACCTGCGCCTTAGACCACTCGTCGACTCTACCTGAACACACACGTCAACTCAGACAAATAAGCAAGAGCTTCATGTTATTAAAATAAGAAAATGCATGAGTCTGATAGAGGTGGGATTCGAACCCACGCCTCCGAAGAGACTGGTGCCTAAAACCAGCGCCATAGACCACTCGCCCACTCTACCTGAACACACACGTCAACTCAGACAAATAAGCAAGAGCTTCATGTTATTAAACTAAGAAAATATATGAGTCTGATAGAGGTGCGATTCGAACCCACGCCTCCAAAGAGACTGGTGCCTAAAACCAGCACCTTAGACCACTCGGTTACTCTACCTGAAAACAAGAGTAAACTCAGTCAATTAAGCAAAATCTTCATTTTACAATTCTTAAAAACACAACAGACTGATAGCGTTGGGATTCGAACCCACGCCTCCGAAGAGAATGGTACCTGAAACCAGCGCCTTAGACCACTCGCCCACTCTACCTAAACACACACGTCAACTCAGACAAATAAGCAAGAGCTTCATGTTATTAAACTAAGAAAATATATGAGTCTAATAGAGGTGGGATTCGAACCCACGACTCCGAAGAGACTGGTGCCTAAAACCAGCACCTTAGACCCCTCGGCCACTCTACCTGAAAACAACAGTAAGCTCAGTTTATTAAGCAAAATCTTCATTTTACAATTTTTAAAAACACAACAGACTGATAGCGTGGGATTCGAACCCACGCCTCCGAAGAGACTGGTGCCTAAAACCAGCGCCTTAGACCACTCGCCCACTCTACCTGAAACACACGTCAACTCAGACAAATAAGCAAGAGCTTCATGTTATTAACTAAGAAAATATATGAGTCTGATAGAGGTGGGATTCGAACCCACGCCTCGAAGAGACTGGTGCCTAAAACCAGCGCCTTAGACCACTCGGCCACTCTACCTGAACACAACAGTAACTCAAAATTAAGCAAGATCTTCATTTTACAATTCTTAAAAACACAACAGTCTGATAGAGGTGGGATTCGAACCCACGCCTCCGAAGAGACTGGTGCCTAAAACAGCGCCTTAGACCACTCGGCCACTCTACCTGAAAACAGAGTAAACTCAGTCAATTAAGCAAAATCTTCATTTTACAATTCTTAAAAACACAACAGACTGATAGCGGTGGGATTCGAACCCACGCCTCCGAAGAGACTGGTGCCTTAAACCAGTGCCTTAGACCACTCGTCCACTCTACCTGAACACACGCGTCAACTCAGACAAATAAGCAAGAGCTTCATGTTATTAAACTGAGAAAATGCATGAGTCTGATAGAGGTGGGATTCGAACCCACGCCTTCGAAGAGACTGGTGCCTTAAACCTGCGCCTTAGACCACTCGTCGACTCTACCTGAACACACACGTCAACTCAGACAAATAAGCAAGAGCTTCATGTTATTAAAATAAGAAAATGCATGAGTCTGATAGAGGTGGGGTTCGAACCCACGCCTCCGAAGAGACTGGTGCCTAAAACCAGCGCCATAGACCACTCGCCCACTCTACCTGAACACACACGTCAACTCAGACAAATAAGCAAGAGCTTCATGTTATTAAACTAAGAAAATATATGAGTCTGATAGAGGTGCGATTCGAACCCACGCCTCCAAAGAGACTGGTGCCTAAAACCAGCACCTTAGACCACTCGGTTACTCTACCTGAAAACAAGAGTAAACTCAGTCAATTAAGCAAAATCTTCATTTTACAATTCTTAAAAACACAACAGACTGATAGCGTTGGGATTCGAACCCACGGATCCGAAGAGAATGGTACCTGAAACCAGCGTCTTAGACCACTCGCCCACTCTACTTAAACACACACGTCAACTCAGACAAATAAGCAAGAGCTTCATGTTATTAAACTAATAAAATATATGAGTCTAATAGAGGTGGGATTCGAACCCACGACTCCGAAGAGACTGGTGCCTAAAACCAGCTCCTTAGACTCCTCGGCCACTCTACCTGAACACAACAGTAAGCTCAGTTTATTAAGCAAAATCTTCATTTTACAATTCTTAAAAACACAACAGACTGATGGAGGTGGGAATCGAACCCATGCCTCCGCAGAGACTGGTGCCTAAAACCAGCACCTTAGACCACTCGGTTACTCTACCTGAAAACAAGAGTAAACTCAGTCAATTAAGCAAAATCTTCATTTTACAATTCTTAAAAACACAACAGACTGATAGCGTTGGGATTCGAACCCACGGATCCGAAGAGAATGGTACCTGAAACCAGCGTCTTAGACCACTCGCCCACTCTACTTAAACACACACGTCAACTCAGACAAATAAGCAAGAGCTTCATGTTATTAAACTAATAAAATATATGAGTCTAATAGAGGTGGGATTCGAACCCACGACTCCGAAGAGACTGGTGCCTAAAACCAGCTCCTTAGACTCCTCGGCCACTCTACCTGAACACAACAGTAAGCTCAGTTTATTAAGCAAAATCTTCATTTTACAATTCTTAAAAACACAACAGACTGATGGAGGTGGGAATCGAACCCATGCCTCCGCAGAGACTGGTGCCTAAAACCAGCACCTTAGACCACTCGCCCACTCTACCTGAAAACAAAATCAAACTCAGTCAATTAAGCAAAATGTTCATTTTACAATTCTATAAAACACAACAGATTGATAGAGGTGGGATTCGAACCCACGCCTACGAAGAGAGTGGTGCCTTGAACCAGCGCCTTAGACAACTCGCCCACTCTACCTGAACACACACGTCAACTCAGACAATTAAGCAAGAGCTTCATTTTATTAAACTAAGAAAATATATGAGTCTGATAGAGGTGGGATTCGAACCCACGCCTCCGAAGAGACTGGTGCCTTAAACCAGCGCCTTAGACCACTCGGCCACTCTACCTGAAAACAAGAGTAAACTCAGTCAATTAAGCAAAATCTTCATTTTACAATTCTTAAAAACACAACAGACTGATAGCGGTGGGATTCGAACCCACGCCTCCGAAGAGACTGGTGCCTTAAACCAGTGCCCTAGACCACTCGTCCACTCTACCTGAACACACGCGTCAACTCAGACAAATAAGCAAGAGCTTCATGTTATTAAACTGAGGAAATGCATGAGTCTGATAGAGGTGGGATTCGAACCCACGCCTTCGAAGAGACTGGTGCCTTAAACCTGCGCCTTAGACCACTCGTCGACTCTACCTGAACACACACGTCAACTCAGACAAATAAGCAAGGGCTTCATGTTATTAAAATAAGAAAATGCATGAGTCTGATAGAGGTGGGATTCGAACCCACGCCTCCGAAGAGACTGGTGCCTAAAACCAGCGCCATAGACCACTCGCCCACTCTACCTGAACACACACGTCAACTCAGACAAATAAGCAAGAGCTTCATGTTATTAAACTAAGAAAATATATGAGTCTGATAGAGGTGCGATTCGAACCCACGCCTCCAAAGAGACTGGTGCCTAAAACCAGCACCTTAGACCACTCGGTTACTCTACCTGAAAACAAGAGTAAACTCAGTCAATTAAGCAAAATCTTCATTTTACAATTCTTAAAAACACAACAGACTGATAGCGTTGGGATTCGAACCCACGCCTCCGAAGAGAATGGTACCTGAAACCAGCGCCTTAGACCACTCGCCCACTCTACCTAAACACACACGTCAACTCAGACAAATAAGCAAGAGCTTCATGTTATTAAACTAATAAAATATATGAGTCTAATAGAGGTGGGATTCGAACCCACGACTCCGAAGAGACTGGTGCCTAAAACCAGCTCCTTAGACCCCTCGGCCACTCTACCTGAACACAACAGTAAGCTCAGTTTATTAAGCAAAATCTTCATTTTACAATTCTTAAAAACACAACAGACTGATGGAGGTGGGAATCGAACCCATGCCTCCGAAGAGACTGGTGCCTAAAACCAGCACCTTAGACCACTCGGCCACTCTACCTGAAAACAAAATCAAACTCAGTCAATTAAGCAAAATCTTCATTTTACAATTCTATAAAACACAACAGATTGATAGAGGTGGGATTCGAACCCACGCCTACGAAGAGACTGGTGCCTTGAACCAGCGCCTTAGACAACTCGCCCACTCTACCTGAACACACACGTCAACTCAGACAAATAAGCAAGAGCTTCATGTTATTAAACTAAGAAAATATATGAGTCTGATAGAGGTGGGATTCGAACCCACGCCTCCGAAGAGACTGGTGCCTTAAACCAGCGCCTTAGACCACTCGGCCACTCTACCTGAAGACACACGTTAACTCAGACAAATAAGCAAGAGCTTCATGTTATTAAACTAAGAAAATATATGAGTCTGATAGAGATGGGATTCGAACCCACGCCTCCGAAGAGACTGGTGCCTAAAACCAGCACCTTAGACCACTCGGCCACTCTACCTGAAAACAAGAGTAAACTCAGTCAATTAAGCAAAATCTTCATTTTACAATTCTTAAAAACACAACAGACTGATAGCGGTGGGATTCGAACCCACGCCTCCGATGAGAATGGTACCTGAAACCAGCACCTTAGACCACTCGGCCACTCTACCTGAAAAAGAAATCAAACTCAGTCAATTAAGCAAAATCTTCATTTTACAATTCTATAAAACACAACAGATTGATAGAGGTGGGATTCGAACCCACGCCTACGAAGAGACTGGTGCCTTGAACCAGCGCCTTAGACAACTCGCCCACTCTACCTGAACACACACGTCAACTCAGACAATTAAGCAAGAGCTTCATTTTATTAAACTAAGAAAATATATGAGTCTGATAGAGGTGGGATTCGAACAAACTCTTACGAAGAGACTGGTGCCTTGAACCAGCGCCTTAGACAACTCGCCCACTCTACCTGAACACACACGTCAACTCAGACAAATAAGCAAGAGCTTCATGTTATTAAACTAAGAAAATATATGAGTCTGATAGAGGTGGGATTCGTACCCACGCCTCCGAAGAGACTGTTGCCTTAAACCAGCGCCTTAGACCACTCGGCCACTCTACCTGAGCACACTCGTCAACTAAGACAAATAAGCAAGAGCTTCATGTTATTAAACTGAGAAAATGCATGAGTCTGATAGAGGTGGGATTCGAACCCACGCCTCCGAAGAGACTGGTGCCTTAAACCATTGCCTTAGACCACTCGTCCACTCTACCTAAACGCACACGTGAACTCAGACAAATAAGCAAGAGCTTCATGTTATTAAACTGAGAAAATGCATGAGTCTGATAGAGGTGGGATTCGAACCCCCGCCTCCGAAGAGACTGGTGCCTTAAACCAGCGCCTTAGACCTCTCGGCCACTCTACCTGAAGACACACGTCAACTCAGACAAATAAGCAAGAGCTTCATGTTATTAAACTAAGAAAATATATGAGTCTGATAGAGGTGCGATTCGAACCCACGCCTCCAAAGAGACTGGTGCCTAAAACCAGCACCTTAGACCACTCGGTTACTCTACCTGAAAACAAGAGTAAACTCAGTCAATTAAGCAAAATCTTCATTTTACAATTCTTAAAAACACAACAGACTGATAGCGGTGGGATTCGAACCCACGCCTCCGAAGAGAATGGTACCTGAAACCAGCGCCTTAGACCACTCGCCCACTCTACCTGAACACACACGTCAACTCAGACAAATAAGCAAGAGCTTCATGTTATTAAAATAAGAAAATGCATGAGTCTGATAGAGGTGGGATTCGAACCCACGCCTCCGAAGAGACTGGTGCCTAAAACCAGCGCCATAGACCACTCGCCCACTCTACCTGAACACACACGTCAACTCAGACAAATAAGCAAGAGCTTCATGTTATTAAACTAAGAAAATATATGAGTCTGATAGAGGTGCGATTCGAACCCACGCCTCCAAAGAGACTGGTGCCTAAAACCAGCACCTTAGACAACTCGGTTACTCTACCTGAAACCAAGAGTAAACTCAGTCAATTAAGCAAAATCTTCATTTTACAATTCTTAAAAACACAACAGACTGATAGCGGTGGGATTCGAACCCACGCCCCCGAAGAGAATGGTACCTGAAACCAGCGCCGTAGACCACTCGCCCACTCTACCTAAACACACACGTCAACTCAGACAAATAAGCAAGAGCTTCATGTTATTAAACTAATAAAATATATGAGTCTAATAGAGGTGGGATTCGAACCCACGACTCCGAAGAGACTGGTGCCTAAAACCAGCTCCTTAGACCCCTCGGCCACTCTACCTGAACACAACAGTAAGCTCAGTTTATTAAGCAAAATCTTCATTTTACAATTCTTAAAAACACAACAGACTGATGGAGGTGGGAATCGAACCCATGCCTCCGAAGAGACTGGTGCCTAAAACCAGCACCTTAGACCACTCGGCCACTCTACCTGAAAACAAAATCAAACTCAGTAAATTAAGCAAAATCTTCATTTTACAATTCTATAAAACACAACAGATTGATAGAGGTGGGATTCGAACCCACGCCTACGAAGAGACTGGTGCCTTGAACCAGCGCCTTACACAACTCGCCCACTCTACCTGAACACACACGTCAACTCAGACAATTAAGCAAGAGCTTCATGTTATTAAACTAAGAAAATATATGAGTCTGATAGAGGTGGGATTCGAACCCACGCCTCCGAAGAGACTGGTTCCTTAAACCAGCGCCTTAGACCACTCGGCCACTCTACCTGAGCACACTCGTCAACTAAGACAAATAAGCAAGAGCTTCATGTTATTAAACTGAGAAAATGCATGAGTCTGATAGAGGTGGGATTCGAACCCACGCCTCCGAAGAGACTGGTGCTTAAACCATTGCCTTAGACCACTCGTCCACTCTACCTGAACACACACTTCAACTCAGACAAATAAGCAAGAGCTTCATGTTATTAAACGGAGAAAATGCATGAGTCTGATAGAGGTGGGATTCGAACCCACGCCTTCGAAGAGACTGGTGCCTTAAACCTGCGCCTTAGACCACTCGTCGACTCTACCTGAACACACACGTCAACTCAGACAAATAAGCAAGAGCTTCATGTTATTAAACTGAGAAAATGCATGAGTCTGATAGAGGTGGGATTCGAACCCCCGCCTCCGAAGAGACTGGTGCCTTAAACCAGCGCCTTAGACCTCTCGGCCACTCTACCTGAAGACACACGTCAACTCAGACAAATAAGCAAGAGCTTCATGTTATTAAACTAAGAAAATATATGAGTCTGATAGAGATGGGATTCGAACCCACGCCTCCGAAGAGACTGGTGCCTAAAACCAGCACCTTAGACCACTCGGCCACTCTACCTGAAAACAAGAGTAAACTCAGTCAATTAAGCAAAATCTTCATTTTACAATTCTTAAAAACACAACAGACTGATTGCGGTGGGATTCGAACCCACGCCTCCGAAGAGACTGGTGCCTTAAACCAGTGCCATAGACCACTCGTCCACTCTACCTGAACACACACGTCAACTCAGACAAATAAGCAAGAGCTTCATGTTATTAAACTAAGAAAATATATGAGTCTAATAGAGGTGGGATTCGAACCCACGCCTCCGAAGAGACTGGTGCCTTAAACCAGTGCCATAGACCACTCGTCCACTCTACCTGAACACACACGTCAACTCAGACAAATAAGCAAGAGCTTCATGTTATTAAACTAAGAAAATATATGAGTCTAATAGAGGTGGGATTCGAACCCACGACTCCGAAGAGACTGGTGCCTAAAACCAGTACCTTAGACCCCTCGGCCACTCTACCTGAAAACAACAGTAAGCTCAGTTTATTAAGCAAAATCTTCATTTTACAATTTTTAAAAACACAACAGACTGATAGCGGTGGGATTCGAACCCACGCCTCCGAAGAGAATGGTACCTGAAACCAGCGCCTTAGACCACTCGCCCACTCTACCTGAATACACACGTCAACTCAGACAAATAAGCAAGAGCTTCATGTTATTAAACTAAGAAAATATATGAGTCTGATAGAGGTGGGATTCGAACACACGCCTCCGAAGAGACTGGTGCCTAAAACCTGCACCTTAGACCCCTCGGCCACTCTACCTGAACACAACAGTAAGCTCAAATTATTAAGCAAAATCTTCATTTTACAATTCTTAAAAACACAACAGACTGATTGAGGTGGGAATTGAACCCACGCCTCCGAAGAGACTGGTGCCTAAAACCATCACCTTAGACCACTCGGCCACTCTACCTGAAAACAAAATCAAACTCAGTCAATTAAGCAAAATCTTCATTTTACAATTCTATAAAACACAACAGATTGATAGAGGTGGGATTCGAACCCACGCCTCCGAAGAGACTGGTACCTGAAATCAGCGCCTTAGACCACTCGGCCACTCTACCTGATCACACATGTCAACTCAGACAAATAAGCAAGAGCTTCATGTTATTAAACTAAAAAAATGCATGAGTCTGATAGAGGCGGGATTCGAACCCACGCCTCCGAAGAGATTGATGCCTTAAACCAGCACCTTAGACCACTCGGCCACTCTACCTGAAAACAAGAGTAAACTCAGTCAATTAAGCAAAATCTTCATTTTACAATTCTTAAAAACACAACAGACTGATAGCGGTGGGATTCGAACCCACGCCTCCGAAGAGAATGGTACCTGAAACCAGCGCCTTAGACCACTCGCCCACTCTACCTGAACACACACGTCAACTTCGGTGTAGGTGCCGCCTTTTAGGGGGATATATTTTATAATGTCAACTTGCAGAAGTTCAATATTTTGTAATCGGAAACCACTTCCATTACTTTCACATTCTTGTATAGCTTTCATAACCAGAAAAACAACCTGTGTTAATGAAATGTAAACATATTTCTTAGCGACAGCAAACTTCTACACACAATCGCCCCCTTTTGTTTCCAAACTTTTAGTCTCTCATTTCATTCGGTTGGCTTATGCAATTGAGCTTTTTATCGAAAACAAGATGAGCAAGAAATAATACAAGTTTCACAATTTTGTTGATTTTGGGGCTACTTTTGAAAGCTCATAACTCTGAAATGGCATAATTTAGGTACATGGTTCTTTGGAAATTTTCACTCGGAGTGACTCCAAGAACACGCTACCTAAATTTGGCCTTAATTTTCAAAAACACCCTGTATAGAAAAAGGTTAATACCGTGTACTGGTTCAACTTCCTTAAGAGAGTGTGTGTAAACGAGAATACAAAGAAAAGAAGAAAGAACGTGAAAGTGTATCAATGAATGCTATTCCCAAAGGCTGACCTAAATAGCTGTGGACAACAAGGTACACATTGTAAATTGGAAGCAAAAACATGTCCAACCCGATAAATGCTTTGAGCAAAAAACCTTTTTCTGTTTATTTTTAAAAAAAAAAACCCCTTTTTTAACTTAAAACAAATTTCAAACACACTGTAAATTGGAAGCAAACAAGATATGCCCCAAGGCATATTAACGCTGTTTGCAGTGTGATATTGTCTTTAACACAAGTTGGGAAAACCAAAATATTACCTCTCCGTGTCGAGAAGATTATATAAACAAAATTATCCAATGAAAACACTTTTGCCCTCATCCTTTATATATATAGGAGGCAATGAATGAAATATATCACAATTCATGGGCCTTGATAGATATAGGAGGCAATGAAGGAAATATATCGCATGCACGGGCCTTGGTAGATATAGGAGGCAATGAAGGAAATATATCGCATGCACGGGCCTTGGTTGATACAGGAGGCAGTGATAATCTCTCTTTGTACGAGAGGTTTATCTTTAATATTTAAAAAAATATAATTATTTTTAATTATATTAATCTTCAATTATTAACATTAATAATAGTTAAATCGTTTAAAATAAAGTTATACCTATTATCATCTCAAACTTTGCTAATATTGACGTTTAAAGTGAAGGGTACCCCTCTTGCCCGCTTTCTTCAAATTTTGGGGTATATATACGATTCGATTCCATTATAATAGTAAGGAAAAAGCGCAATTGCGAAAACCTTTGGTGGCGATCCCACCTTAGGGAGGCTAGACGTTTCTCGTAACCCTAGCTGATCGCCGCGTATATCCTAAAACCAAACTATGATAATGGAGTAGAAGCCAATGATACAGATTGGTGTCTATGTGGAATAGACGGAAGACCAGTGGATGGTGGTGTTAGAAGCCAGTGTAAGTGCAGACTGGTGTCAATGTGGGATTGACAAAGAACAGAAAATGGTGGTGATTAGAAGCCAGTAAGAACAGACTGGTGTCCGTGTGGGATGGACAAAGACCAGAAGATGGCGGTGTGAGAACTCAAGTAGAGGAGCCATTTCCGTGACTGTGAAAGCAGTTCGGAGATGGCGAACACGTTTGCTCCGATACGCAAACTGCGAACGCGGTCACGTGGGTGTAACAACAGACAGACAGACACACAGACAGACACACAGACACACAGACACACACACAGACACGGCCGTTACAGAACCTCTCCTGGACTACGTCACACGGAGAGGTAAAAACCCGAAATTAGGGATTCCCGCTACCAATAAGCAAGGCGTGGAAAAGTACAGGAAAAATATCGATAGCTTAACAACAATCCGTAGTGGCGCAGACGTTGAGTATCCGCATCCCACACCGGCGTCGTCACTCACTCGTAAGTTCGAGTCCCGATGCCTCCGAGTGTAAGCATTTTCTCGTCGAAAATATGATCGAATTTAGTATAGATGTCGCTAGTGCGGTGGAGAATGAAATTCCGGCAAGCTCTGCCGCGTAATTTAAATTTACGAAAATGAACGCGAACGCGAAACAGCCAGCCTGCCTGCCTGCCTGCTTGCCTGCCTGCCTGCTTCCAGGGGTCGCCGTATAAAGCTGTTGCTATGGGCAAACAGCTTAAAAACATGTCCAACCCGATAAATGTTTTGAATAAAAAAACCTTTTTCTGTCATTTAAAAAAAACACTTTTTAACTTGAAACAAATTTCAAACCGATGAAATATTCCAGAATACACAAAGCCAGGTGAACTACTTCTCAAGTAGCCGCGAAATACTAAACGGTATCTGCGTGATATATATTGAATCGTTGCTTTCGTTTCTCATGTTTTTCCCAGTAAACAAGTAAAAAATATGTAGGGCAGGTCGAAATAAAAGTAAACGTATTTTTGAATTTGTCTCATTCGATTGTTGCTTTCAATTGTCAGCCGAAATGAATTATTATATCTGAAATTAGACAGGTGGTTTCGGGCTCGATCAATACCATAATCACCAAGCTCACTTGAAAATATGAAACGCTACCATGTTTTTCCCATGCTATTTTCTCTGCATACCATTTGCTTTGAGAATATTACAGGGTGGAACAGATCAGACGAGCAAATCTTTCAGTACAGATTGGCTGTACCACTCGTGAAATCAGATCTGTCATTCTTATATCTAGCTTTATCATAGATTCTAACATTTATCAAACTGCTTATTTTATTCGAGTAAACAAGCGAAAAATATGTAGGGCAGGTCAAAATAGATTCTAACATTTATCAAAATGCTTAATAAAACTAGATTTTTTTTGAGTTTGTCTTATTCGATTGTCGCTTTCAATTATCAGCGTGACTGAATTATTATTTCAGAAATTAAACAGGTGTTTTGGGCTCAATCAACACCCTAATCATCAAGCCCACTTGAATATATGAAACGTTACCCTTAGCTTTTGAGAATATTACAGGGTGGAATCGATCAGACGAGCACATTTTTTCAGTACAGATTGGCTGTACCACTCGTGATATCAGATCCGTCATTCTTATATCTAGCCTTATCATAAATTCTAACATTTATCAATTGCTACCCACTTTTCTTAAAGGTTTATCTGAAATAAATAAATAAAAATAATTGGTATTAATTATTTTGATCGTCAGTAATTTACCTTAGTTCTAGTTTAGTCGTTTTAAGAACCATTGTTCCTAAAATCACTTTAAACATAGCTATTGTTGACGTTTGAAATCTAGCCTATGCCTCTTTAACAATGTTTCGAAATTTAGGGTATATAAGTTGGCCGATTCCCTATGAGGGATAAAAAATAGCGCAATTGGTGGAAGCCCTGCCAATCGCTTCCCGCGCCGACATCTTAACCCTAGCGATGATAGTGGATTATGGTCAGTAGCTCTGTCTTGGATCACTTTCTCAAATTCTTTGAAAAGCCAGATACCAATTTAGTTACTGAAGAGTATTAAGCAGAACAATACATTAAATTTGAACTATTACCGATGGATTGCACCCATTCTCAGACTGATAAGGCGCATACTCTACCAGCAAAATGGGTTTTAGAAAAGGTCGATTTCAATGGAGCACCCATTATCCTACCACTGCTATGTTTTGTGGCAAAAAAATGGTCAAATCTTCATTTTCAATCAAGTGAGTGATGAGTTTGGAAGGATACTTAAACCCAACGTCACTCGGCAAACATGCGACATCGGCTAAAATTGGCATCACGTTTAATGCTAAATCTGGATACTCGGCTAATAATACCCATAACTTTTCCGTATTTTAATCTACACTTACTTGTTGTCCTCTAGTCAGTAAAACATTAGTTTAGGACTTATAAAGAGTGAATTTCAGTATTCCCTATATCAGCTTGAATTTGCACTTGAAACTACTGAGCAATATTTTTTGTTTCGATCCAGAAACGTGTATAAGTTAGAGCCATTGCAATTTTAGACAGTTGTGTAGCATGCCATTGCCAAACAGATCAATATACAACGCTCTTTTACCGCGGAGGTATTCGGCCTATTTCAGTACTTTTTCGTTTCGAGCGGGGAATATACGAAAACGTTTTAAGAAATCGTTGCAACAATGCGTGCTAATACTACACGTTCACGCATAATTCCGAAAAACAAGTTCATATCAGTTCGTTCCGTGAGAATCGTGAATATTCTGTTAATGTTAACTGTATGCGTTTATCACACCGGATCGTTTCTGAACGAATACTTTGAGAATCCGACAGCGCAAAGCGTTCGTATTGACAAATACAGGAAGGTGGAATTTCCAGCCGTTAAAATTTGCAACAATAACAGGTTTGTTGTCTAATAATTTCGAATTCAATTTTAAAGAGACATATGTAGGGAGATTAAACGTCTTAATCTGTTGCCATATTGCTTTGAAATCCGCGGTTCTGATAAACTTAATATTTTAGATCTTGGCTCAGTAGTAATTTCGTATTTGAACCAGGCCTAAATTCAAAGTTTTTTAAGGGGTAGTCGCGTGTAGATCGATCATTAACTATTAGATTGAATTTTTTTCCCCGATAATATAGTACTGTGCGAGTACTCGATAATACACGAAAAGGTTTCGAGTGTTAAGCTAGGATCCTTAACCTGCTGCTTTTGTAACGTCAAAAACTCTGTAAATGCGATGTACATAGAAACTTCTAAAAACTCGCTCTTATTGGCTAGCAGACGAAATTTAGTGCTGATTGGGTCGTTTAGATGACAGTGGCAGTGTATTGCAGTAGGGTAGTAGCTCCAACCTGGTTCAAGGTAATAATAAACAAGGAAAATATAATTTTGCAGTAATCCGTGTTGCTTCCAATGTACTAATGTTGTACAGCACCCAACAACGATCTAAGGCGATGCAGAGTCTCGCATTCTCTATAAAGTTACGAAGAATGCCGTATAAACTTTAGAAACACCTGCGTAATTCAATACTCGCGGGATACAATAACCATGACACCGTATAAGTTGCGATATCTAATTAAGCATACATTTTATCTCTTTACTTAAATTGTGGCAAATCAACGTAATCATACATAAACCCTTGCAGTAACAAATTTGAGTATTTTGTATGCCAAAAAACTAAATCCATCAACTTATTGGTCTATTGAAAGTGTTTGCGATGCCTATATAATTTCGGATGGAACCTCAACACGACCAATAACCTCCAAGTGAGGGAAGGCTTTCTATAGACTTATATGTATAAAAACTGGTTGGTCAGGGTCAATATATACTCAAACGGGACAGAAACAATGCTAAATTCTTCACTTTCGGGACGAGTTTAAAAAATATTCTACACTTATACTATTATAAGATACGTATCACAACTTCTTTTAGAACCCTAGCTTTATACTGAATTTCAAAACCCTAGCTTTATACTGAATTTCAAAACCGTACTCGTGCCACGATTTTTGAACTATTTAAGCTGTCACTTTCGCCAATCCCCTTTACTATTGCAATATCCATGAAATCGGGAGCACTGCCTTTGCTCGTGCATTTCACTACCTCTACATTACCTCTCCGAGTGACGATGACGTTACAGTGAGGCATTAAGCTTTACTTGTCTGTATGTTTGTCTGTCTCCGCGTTCGCAGTTGGCAAATCGAAGCTAACGTGTTCGCAATATCCGAACTGCGTTCTCAGTTCACAGAGAGCAATATTGACTTGTACTCCATTATCATCGTTAGGGTTTAAGATGTACGAGGCGATCGGCTAGGGTTACGAGAAGCGTCTAGCCTCCCAATGGTAGGGGTTTTACCAAAGGTCCGGGAAACTGCCGAAAATTGTGAAAAAGTGTTCACTAGAAGTAAAATGATAACAATAGCTATGTTTAAAGTGATTTTAGGAATAATGTTTCTTAAAACGACTTAACTAGAATTAATGTAAATTACTGACAATTAATTTAATTAATTTAATTAATCAACTATATTTATTTAATTATTTAAGAAAAAGCTCGTAATTGGGTAGGTAGCTCTCGTCTCGAGTCGGAGAGGTTTATATTGGTTTCCCAACTTGTTTTACTCAAGTTCAGCTTCAGCTCAGTAATTCCCTGTTGGAACTTCGCCCGCGAAATCTAACAATGGCTAGCAGTAACTTTGGAGACGAATTAGTTCAACTAGATTCTGAAGAAGATATTAATGAGGAATTACTTTGCCAAATTAAAAGAAGCAAGACTAATACCGTATGGTAATTGTTACCAATCCCAACCAAGTATCAATATGTACTTTATCGACTTCTAACACAAGGAAACCCATCTATACTTGTTAAATTAACTATTCTCCCGCAAATCGTTTACTTTTTAGAATTTTGTTCAGTGTGATTTGTTAAAATGTCGCGAAAGATAAGCTATGGTCGAAATTAGAAACGTTATCGATGGAGCCTTGCAGGCAAGACTATGACGATTCAAACGACAATTTTACAAATATCCTTCCATCTTCAGCAAGTGCAGTTCAACTCGACATTTCTTTTTCCGTAAGTTCAGAAATTTATAAAATTAATTGCACTGGTAACTGAGAGCTGATCGTGGAATTAAATCAACCCCTGGTGAGGTACTGTCAAAGACGTAGTATAGGATAAAGAAAGACGCAAGTGAATTGAAAAATTGATGTGGAAATTTCTCGTCTAGTTCTTCAATTAGCTCTCACTAAGGCTGTGGATATATATTAATACTTAAGTATTATGGATTCCCAACTAGGTCAAAAGCTGACCATCAAATCACACCGTGGATGTGAGACGGATGTAAATCGAGGCGTAAATAGCTAGGTCGCGGGGAGAATAAGGAGTGGTGGGTTCGAAATTTCGAACATCAACTGAAAGAAATAAACACAAATTTCCCTCTCACTTTACAAAGTTGTTTGGGGGGGGGGTTACAAGTTATATTTTTGTCTGTTTAACGGGCCCAAAATCCAAGTTCCTTAATTGTGGAACGTAAGAGATGGGGATCCACAATATGTTAGTATTTATATATATCCATGCTGTTACATAGATTACAAACTTCCAGTAAAACTCAATCGGTAAGTTATAAGGCTTTGAATTTATTATTAGAAAATTATACAGGTAACACAGGTAATTCAAATTAATATAAATTCACATTTGTTCTCTGATTTAGGTAACGAACGTCTTTGGTTGTGGAAAGAGAAAGCTATTTCTAACACCTTAGGAAGAAGAATATGCGACATATTACAGCAACGACATGAAACTGAACTAATTTGAACTCAAAAAGGTTGGCCACAAACCTTGGGACCTCATTGAGACCGCTAACTATTACTTTCAAGAAGTCGACATAGAGTAATTTGCCCAATAATTAATAATACTATTATCATACAATAATTTTACCACTAAAGTTTTAAAAATCAGTTCAAG
This sequence comes from Phalangium opilio, assembly GCA_019434445.1. Classification (NCBI taxonomy): domain Eukaryota; kingdom Metazoa; phylum Arthropoda; class Arachnida; order Opiliones; family Phalangiidae; genus Phalangium; species Phalangium opilio. Next base: position 221,622 of record JAEQBA010003631.1, read on the forward strand.
TATGAACTTTGAAACATTAAAGAGGTCGAAATAATTTTTTGCATCTTGAACACAGTGAGCTTAAGGGAATATGTATCTCATTCACTTTTTATGCAATTTTCCAATGACATTGATATAACAGAAAAGACAGATCTTCCCTCCTTAAACAGCCAGTGAGTTCTTTAAGAATGCTTAAACGTCAAGTAACGCACTTGTTGGTAGTACAGTATCTGTAGACCGAATAGCGTCATTAGGCAAAAATTACGTCAAAGCCCTATTTTTGGGAAAGAAATGGAAAACGCCTCATGTTTCCGCTTATTGGCGATAGATGGTGCTTTTTTAAACGGTTTATGTTCCAATGTTCATCTTTTTCATAGAACCAGGGAGAAAAGAGATAAGATAGAGTGGGAATGATGATAGGCGACCTGAGGAACTGAAACTCTCCCAATGTACCTCGCGCACTCTCCTACCCTTCGGTAAGCGATTGTTAAGTGCTGCCGCGTAGCGCCATTTTATTTGTATGAGAACTAGCCTCTATTTTTAAGACAGAGGGAAGTTCTTTATGATTTCGTACTGTACGACCCTAACTAAACGCCGAGGATGCTGGGAAGAGTTCGGTGAAGAAGGTGGAGAAAACAGAGGCAACGTTATAGGTACGGGGTTACAACTCCGTCCCTTTCTTCTTCAAGTTAGAACCTGATTCATGGCTGAGTTGGAGATAATATTAGCGCAACCTATGGGCAATAAGCGTAAATATAATGCGTTTCACATTTCCTTCCTTAAAAAAAGGACCTTGACGTCATATTTGGCCTATTGACGCTTCTCGGTCAGCTGGTAAAATTAATGTCTAAAAATACACTAAACTTCGATGTTGATCTTGGATTTCGGTTGAAAATTTTTAGAAAATTCCTACTAATGAATAGCGTAGAAACGGGAAATTGCTACAAGTTTAAGCCTGATAAATCAATCAAACCGTCTAGCGGATTAAATTCAGGTATTAGTTCAAATAATTAAAGAAATTAATTAACGAGCTGTTCCGAAAAGGTTGTGGGACCGATGTACTGAGGTTCTTTGTGCGATTTTCCTTAAAAAAATGCTGTATTTTGATTTGCCCTAAGGACCTCCGTTATGATTGGAGTCTTTTACGGAGGTTCTTCGTAAAATAATATTCTCATAACTGGGAAGTGTCATAGAAACTTTTCGACCCAAAATCGCCTATGGACTTCATTGTACTTCGGTCCCACCATATTTTTTTTAAAAAAACTCTATATATGTAACGACGTTTAGGTCTAACAAGCGTATTTGGATTGGAAAAGGGCGAATATTTCCTGACAAGGTTTATCAACAACGCTTATGGTGTTCGCGTCTCACTGGGACCAAGTCACGATGAATTAGACATTGAAAAAGAAAACAGTTTCTTCCTGTCAGAAAAAATATATAGTATTATAGCTTTTAAACAAGTAAGTCTAATAAAAAATTGTTCCAGTTTTTTCCCGTCATGTCGTTTGATTTGTTATTGACAGGTGACAATTAAAAGGTTGAAGGCTCCTTACGCTGACAATTGCAAAGATTACTTTGGATCAACAAGAACGGTAAGAATTATCTCAGTAGCACCAGAACGGAATAGTGAAATCATTGAAGCAAATCGTGGGTCCAGAGGATCCGCAATTAGTTGACTTCCTCCTGAACTATTGTTCGTAAATGTGTTAACTTATGTGATTAAAGTTAAAACGAACGTTCTATCATAACAAGATTTAATTTAATGTTTTTAAATAAAAGTAAACAATGGTTACAGTAACGTAGCGGGCCGGTCTCGAACGACTATATCTCGATTACAAAATATTTTCCTTATATATAGCTTAACACAGCGGGTTTACATAAATCGTTAGTGTATTAAAAATAGTTAGTCTACAGTTTTTTTTATGAACGATAACATTCGGCCATCCTAAGCATTAGGCCCCTGACTAATATTAACAATTATAGATGTCGTTAATACATTAGTTGTTTTCCGTTTGGCTACGCGTTCTGATAGTCGAAAGAGGTGGTGGTGTCCAGGCACTGCCATCGGGAACGTTCGAATCAGTACTAGTTGGAACTGGCTCGTCTGTGATGATTGAGAATGCATCGTCGTTGTCGCCTTCCTCATCCGACTTGAATTCGTCCTGAGCATCGAACAGGTTCCATCGCTTTAGTTTGTCCACTGGGGCTGTATTTCGGTAGAATCGTTGGGTGCGTTGTGTTCCGGGAAGATCTTCAATTTGATACCGGTCGTAGCCCAGTTTTTTGGAGACTACATACGGACCTTTAAACTTGGCGTTGGTTTTTCTGGACAGTCCTGTTTCTGCGGGTTCCCTCTCAACAACGACAAGATCGCCAGGCTCGTACGTCGTTGCTTTGGATCGTTTGGCGTTGTACCGCTGACTCTGTTTCTCTTGATCTGCTCTGATCTTGTCTATAGCCTCTGCCGGTCGCTCCAAGATGTCCTTGTCTAAGGTTATGTTAACAGCGTCGATGACTTGATTTCCCGTTGGGTTTCGTGGTTCATAATTGAACAATAAGGAAAATGGCGTTGTTTTAGTGGCATGGTGTTCCGTATTGTTTACACCCCATTGGACCTGGTGCAGCCGTTCGTCCCAGTCTTTTTCATCATCTCTGCAACTAAGGCTTGCGATTGAAGGCGTAATGGTACGATTATACCGTTCTACTTGACCGTTTCCGCGGGGAGTTGCTGTAGAATTCTTAACGTGGATAATATTCGCCCGTTCGCTGACAGCCTCGAAGTTCTTGCTAGTGTACGCAGTTCCTTGGTCAGTAATAAGTCGTCGTGGTGATCCAAACAAACCAATAAGTTCTTCAAGGATTTTCATAACTGGACCCGAGCTGGCATTCCGTACGGGGCGAAGTATGGTATACTTGGTAAATGCGTCTACGATAACGACGAGGTACGTATTCCCACGAATGCTTCTAACGAATGGTCCCAGGTGGTCCACGTGGATGGTATCGAACGGATGGGCTACTTTCTCAATTGGGTGCAGGTAACCTGGCTTTCTTCCTCCCGGATACTTGTGGTACAGAGAGTCCAAACAAGAAGAGATGTAGCGGCGGACGTATTTCTTCATGCCGGGAAACCAGAACTGTTCACGCATTTTCGTCAAGGTTTTATCCACTCCAAAATGACCTATGTCATCATGATGTTTTTTGACGATTCGCCAGCGAGCCTTTTGAGGTACGACCCAAAGATACTTCTGGTCTCCTCTATCGTTGGACGTTCGCTTGAAGATTTTTCCATCTTTCAGTATGTATTCCTGATGAACGGATTTCTCATCTTTCGTAAGTCTTGTTTTTCGCTCCAATTTTTCCTTGATTAGCCGTAGTTTTGGATCTTCGTGTTGAGCGGTGGCTAACCAGTCATCAAGCGTTATGTGGACATTCAAAACGTGAAGCCCATCAACTGAATCAGTTTCCTCCGGGTTGTCGTATGGTGCGCGACTGAGTGCATCCACGTGGGCCATCTTTGTCCCTGGTCGATGTTCGATATCGTAAGTGAACTCTTGTAATTTGAGGAACCATCGTCCGATTCTTGGGAGAATGTTGCGTTTGGACATAGTTTCTCGTACGGCGTTACAATCAGTGACCACGGTGAACATAGTAAATAGACACGAAATCTTTCTAATGCCCAGACTACAGCCAAAGTCTCCAGCTCGCTTGAATGGTACCGACTTTCTTCTGGGGTTGTACGGCGACTTGCATATTGAATAGGGTGAAACAGAGTGTCGTCCCCTCTCTGAAGTAACATCGCTCCGATACTGTATGGATTTCTGTTTCGGCATCATGCTGATATATTCCAAGAGCGGGCGTTCTGACAGGCATTTCTTCAGGGCAACAAACGCATTTTCTTCGTGTTCGGTCCACGTCTATACGGAGTCTTTCTTCAACAATCGAGTCAATGGTTCCGAGACGTAAGCAAATTTGTGAATGAAACGCCGAAAGTAACTTGTCAGTCCGAGAAACTTCCTGACGTCGTGGACGCTGGGTGGTTGTGGAAAGTGTTGGACGCATTCAATCTTCCTTTTCCCAGGACGTATACGATGCTGACCAACTTCGAATCCCAGGTAATCGATTTCATTGCGTAGGAAAAAGCATTTCCGCAGGTTCAAGGTGAGGTTGGCGTTTCGGAAGACGTCGAGAATTTGACGTAGGTGGTCGACGCCTTCTTCAACTGTCGTTGTTGGTATGAGGATATCATCCATATACGCTAGGGCGATCGTGAATCTCAACGGACCAAGCACGGCATTGACCATCCTCTGAAATACTGCTGGGGCGTTCGTTAGTCCGAAAGGCATGGTCTTGAAGTTATATTGTCCATCCGGTGTGATGAACGACGTTTTATCTTGGGACTCTTTATGGACCGGGATCTGATAATATCCTGAAGCCATGTCCAGAGCGGTGAACCATTTATTCCCGCTAAGTCTTTCGAGCTGGTCATCGATAAGAGGTAATGGATAGGCATCTCGTTTCGTAATTTTGTTTAACCCTCTGTAGTCGATGCAGAGTCGTTCATCACCCGTCTTCTTTTTGACCACCAGGACAGGACTGGAGTAGGGAGAGAATGAATCTGCGATTATGTTGGCCTGTTTCAATTCGGCAACCATGTTCCGGACCTTCTCTCGTTGACTATGAGATAAACGATAAGGTCTAAACGTGACGGGTTGGTCAGTCGTCAGTTCGATCGTCATTTTCGTAGCCGTGGTCCTTCCAAGCTCGTAGATGTTGTCTGCAAAGCAGTCGCGGTACTCGGTGATGAGACCATGCAAGGACTGTTTTTGTTTAGCCGATACTGACGGTCCAACATTGACTTCGTTTATGTCTATCGGTCGCCTTTTTCGCTGATCAGTGGCTAGGACCTGAAGTACGGCAGAGTCAATAGACTGTTCTTCGCATCGGTCCACTCTAAGTTCCCTCTCATTGGACTTGAACTGTAAATCCGTGTTCGATACGTTGACGACTGGTAGTATGGTGCATCCATCCGCATCGATGTTCACTATGCTTCTGGCTATGTAGTGTTCTCTCCCAGCCTGTGTTCGTAGCTGGGCTTCGACGTAAACATCCTGATCGTACCAGTTTTCCTCCGTCGTATATAACGCTACCAAACCAATGTAATTGGGTGTTATGACGGTGGCTTCTTTTACCCATAAGCTGACATTCTGTTTGGGTAGTTCTGGTATTCTCATCGTCGTCAGACACTCGTCGTCGTTATCGTTAGTATCATGTTCTTCGTTGAAAAGTCGCAACGTTGGTTTTCTTCGAATGACGGTGACATGTGGTTTATCGGTGAACGGCTGTCCGACGAGTAAAGGTATAGCTTGAGCGATGCTAGGTACTACGTAAACTTCAACTATCGCGCTGGCTTGATCAATGATAATTTCAGCCGTAAAGACGCCGAACGGACCAACACGGCCAGCTCCATAGCCGCCTATGGTGCAATTCGATGGTGGTTTTTGATATTCCAGCTGAAGTTCAAGGGCTTTGTCCAGACGGATGGTAACGCATTGGCTTTTCAAATCAACGTACGCCTTAATAGGGTGACCATTGATGGTAGCATCCTTGAAATATTTCAGGTTCGTGTTTTGATTCGATGTACTGTCGTCCAAATGCGCTGACGTGAGATTGGATTTCGATTTGCCTTTGTTCGGACAGTTATCTTCGGTATGCCCAGTTCGTTGGCAAGTAGGACACTGTGGTTTTCGTTGAGGTTCGGAGCAGTCTCTGGAGTAATGTCCGTAGCGCGAGCAATTGAAACAAATGGGTTCTCCCTTTTCGTTGTAACGTGGTTTCCGTGAGCCGTTGGTCGTACGTTTCTCGTGTCGTGGACCGTCGCTAGTTTCGTTTTTGGAAGAACGATGCTGATTATTATCCTTTGAATCTCTTACGTTGGGTCTGCTGATCCTGATGGTACTGTCTGACGTTTGACGAGCCATCAAGTATCTATCTTCCATTTGCTTCATACCGCTAAGCAACTCCTGTGGTGTTGTGAATTCGCGCGCTCCAAGTGCCGTTATGAGTCGTTCATCGTTGAGACCGGTGATGATATACTCGATCATGGCGGTGTCGGAAAGGCCACAACGGGTAGCTTTCCCTCGCTTGTCATGAAAATAAGTCTCCACAGATTCTCCGGGTTGTTTGACACGACGTTACATTTCCCGATGTAGTCGTTGGGTGCTTTTCGTTTCGGGAAACCATTGCTGAAGCAGTTGTTTCCATTCAGTCCACGTGTAGCTGACTGTTGCAAGGCCGTCGTACCATGTTTTTGCTGTTCCTCGTAACTTCGGTATGGCATGGCTGACGGTTACGGCATCTGGCCAGGTGTATGAGGAGGCGATATCGTCAACCTTTGCTATCCATGCTGTTATGGTTTGATGTGGAGATTCTATCGGGTCAAATACTGGAATGAGCTGATCTCCGTCACCCCATCGGTGTTGTTGAACTTGAGACGTCCCCTGACCACCTTGTGCCCCGGGTTGTTGGATCGTAGTGACAGCGGCGACGGCTTGTTGAACAGCGGTGGTTATCGCGGCTTGCATGACATCCTGTAGTTCTTTTGCGGTTAGGGTGGCCATGGAAGCGTCTTTAACGGTGGATCGTGTCTCAACAACTATGGAACGTATTCTAACTCCGGTGTTGAACCGAAATGGATTGCTAATCCCACTTCTGATTTGGTAACTTATGTGATTAAAGTTAAAACGAACGTTCTATCATAACAAGATTTAATTTAATGTTTTTAAATAAAAGTAAACAAAGGTTACAGTAACGTAGCGGGCCGGTCTCGAACGACTATATCTCGATTACAAAATATTTTCCTTATATATAGCTTAACACAGCGGGTTTAGATAAATCGTTAGTGTATTAAAAAATAGTTAGTCTACAGTTTTTTTTATGAACGATAACAAGTGTATAGTCACCTTGTAGGAGCTCCACTGGATTCGCGCTTTGGTTGAAGCAGGGCGGTAACGTGAGTCCCACAAACCTAAAAAATATCCTGAAGAAGTGCGCAATTACACACAGCGTAAAACCTGGTTAAAGGAAAAAGAGTCCCTAGATTAAGCCACTTTCATATGACATAATGAATGAATCGTGAATAACTAGATTCCGTTTCACATTAACGCTAACACAAACTTCCACACTTTTCATTTCAAAAAGGAAGATTACACTTTGAACTTTTATTTTGTCTACGGAGCCTTGATTTTATTCTCCGCCCGTCCCCCTACGCCATTAAGCGTAGCTATGACGCCATAATCTCGTTAGCCAATCAGGGAAGGGAAAGAAATGTAAGGCTAGTAAGAGTCTGGTTACAGCCGCAAAGCAATATGGATATATCAAGTGCCATCCTTCTCTTCCTTTCTGAGATCAATTACCAAGAGAGTGAATAACGTTCAATTTCAATGATTTAGAATTGCACTAATCTGTGTGTTCAGCGTTCCACCACTCGTCTTTGTTCGTGTTACAATCCAATAATCAGTGAATTTGCGGGATATCCAGCCTGTGACTTTACTAATCTAACACAAAGCATGTACCAGAATTTCATTAATTTTTTTTTGAAGTAGTAAATAGAATTATTAAGACGAATTATTTCACTTTGTTGTTTAAGAAAAGCCGAATCTGAATTGGTTAATAATGCTAAAAGCTGTTTCTGTCTTTTGCACTGTTTGTAAGTGCATTAACTATTTGCCGACAGCTAGATTAATAATTAAAAAAAATAATATAATCTTTTAGAGAAATTAAACACGAAGCATCAATTTCCTACAATACAGAGCCAAATTTAGTTTTGGTAAGTGTTAAATTTCGCTTCATTATCACATAATATCAACAAGTATGACACGCAAAAATATATGTTAGTAAGGTTGTGTTTTTGTGTAAAACATAAATTTCAGACAGTCAATTAAAGTGTCGTGGCGTAGCGGTTATCGCTTTCGTCTCATAGCAACGGTTACTCGTTTCCATCAAACAGCTGTTGAGGTTAGCGGTAAAAGTGCGCTGTCGTTTATTTGTAGAATACGGGCTAGCCACGACCCCTCTTTCCATTGCAAAGGAGTTCACCTGTAAATAAGCTACAAGCTTTGTGTGGACATCCCTTAGTACATAAAACTAGAACTATTTAATTAATCTTTCAACAAAAATAATAACAATTATCTGTATTTATACTATCCAAAGATTTTCTAATTATTATTCGCAATAAAATATCTCTATTGCCGTTTGATAACGCAAATAACTCTTAATAATAGTTCTGACAAACCAATTAGTTTAAACAAGAGTTTAAAACAAATTGTTTTTAAACTTGCCTACCCTGTACTGAACTATCGAAAAAATCAGAGGACACGCAGATTAAAACGTTTCTGCCCATCATTGGACAGGGAGGACGTAAGATCTACAAAAACTTTCATCCACCGCATCAAAGATCTCTAACCGAGGTGTGCAAGGCGTTTACTGACTATTAAGAACCGTATAAACACTTAACCTTCTCGCGATATTTGTTTTTTGCAGCACGCCAAGGACCAACGCAACCTTTTGATGCCTATGTATCAGAACTCAAAATTCTTGCTTAACATTGTCAATTTAACGAACTCAAAGACTCTTTAATCTGCACTCAAATTGTTGAAGGGATTCGCGACCTTGACGATAAAACAAAATTATTGGTTATTCGGACCTTATCATTAAAAGACGCCATCAACATTTGAAGAATGAGCGAATTAGCTGGGTCACATGCTCAAAGTATGACACAGACTGACACGGCGGCTTCAAATAGGACTCTCTCACTCCTTCCCGTCCCCATCGACTCGATTCACATTGGATCAGATCGCCGTCCATTTCGCCCGGGTGCATATCGGAGTACATACGGGCCTCATCATGCTTTCCCTCCTGCAACAAGACGATCCAGTTCGGCCGGACATAATATTTCTCGTTCCTCTTCTATTCATTCAACACGGCAAGGATTTTCTCGAGATATTCCATCGTCGCGAGTCAATACAGCGTGTTCCAGATGTGGCTTAACTCACCAACATCGATCATGTCCGGCTTTTGAATCAATTTGCGCCAAATGTGGAGGAAGGAACCACTGGGCTAGAGTTTGTGTGGCTGCCTTTTTGCTTCATGAAGTCGAATCGATATATAATCAAGACACAAATACGTACGCAACAGAAGATCCCGATTATCAAGAAAATTCACAGTCTCAGCAAGTACTACTCACCAACATGTACCACTCACCAACATGCACCACTGAAGACGAATACCAAGATACAGAGCCCTTTTTCATCAACCTTATAACGATAGATGCTACAACGGTCGCGAACACATACCAGGACTGGATGAAAAGGGTAACAGTCCACAATAGAGGACTGCAAAGGCTTTGGGAAAACTCCAACTCCATAGAAAGCCAAGGGACTCCCTCATTTTTGGTCGGAGTTGGAGTTGGGTAAAATAAATAATTTGGCTTTGGGTGGCTTTGGGAGGCTTTGGGAATATTATCTCTGAAATGGAACGGAATCGGAAGGGAGTGGAAATATTTCGTAAACTTATACGGGAGTCGGTCGGGGCTGGATTATTGTTGGATTCAGGTGGCTTTGGCTGGCGTTGGCATTTATAGTATCCAAATGGAGTTGGTGGCATTGAGAGCCAGCCTTATTTTATTCAACCGGAGTTGGGTGGCATTAGTGATATTAGTCAATTTTTCCTCTTTGAATTTCCCACGCGGTTGTTTTGGCGCAAGCGGGATGCATGAAGTTAAACCCCACACAGACGGCACATGACGGTCGCGGCTGGTACAGCCGTCCCTCCGCCAAAAAAAATCAAATTCATTGCTGTGCGAGAGAAAATGAAACTAAAACTATTTGTTCTTTTTAAGTTTGAGAGTCATAAATTTTTCCGTCGCCTTAGATTAAACGTAAAAAGGAAAACTACAATTATAAACAATGTTCGAGTTTATAATAAAAATAATTGAAAAAATGCAGTGGGATAACGTTGGAAAACCTTCATAATATATAAGTTCATAATATACCACACTGCCGGCTGGGAAACGTTGGGGTAAATATAAATGAAAATTGGTTAGGTTAAATGCTTTTGTGTTTGGAGTAAGAAAGTTTGTTGGAGCTCTCATTGGCTTTGGCAGAGATGGGAAAACTTGTCGGATATCTCATTAGTTTGGTCAAGGATTAGAAAACTTGTCGCATATCTCATTGGCTTTGGCAGGGATTATTACAAAACTTGTCGGATTTCTCATTGGCTTTGGCAGGGATTGGAAAAATTGTCAAATTTCACATTGGCTTCGGCAGGGATTGGAAATATTGAATTTATTAATTGGCTTTGGTAGGGATTGGAAAGATTTTTAAATCTGTAAATCGGCTTTGGCAGGGATTGGAATTCGTGTGAAACTTCACAATTGGCTTTGGCAGGGATTCAAAAATGAAATGAACTTTAGTGTGGCGTTAGGGAGGAGTTGAAAATATAACAATGGCGTTAGGGTGGCAGTGGTGTTTGTGAAAATTTTACCATTGGAGTTGGCAGGCTTTGGGAATGACTTTTTTCAGTTTGCAGCCCTCTAGTCCACAACAAATCAGTACTCTTTAAAATCGACACCGGTTCGCAAGTCAATGTCTTGCCGCATTCTCTCTACGAGAAGCTCTTCAACCCATCAGCAATTATACCCACATCTAAGAGCGTTATGTCATATACGGGCCATTAGCCTCGTCACCACCTAGAAAAACTCTCAACGAGTCTGCGAATACCACATCACCAGACAGGACTGTAGTGAACCACTATCCCGATTCAAGGCGCAACCACCCTACGGCAATTTGGTCTTATTCAGCGTCTGGACTTGAAACATCTGGAAATCCACAGCTTACAACTAACCCATGAAGTCACATCTCAGCGGTTTATGGAAAAATTCAAGGACGTATTTTTGCCTATAGGATGTCTTCCAGGAATACATCACTTCACTCTCAAGAATGATTCCGAACGTATAATTGTACCAGCTCGGACCATACCTCACGCTTTTCGGGAACCACTAAAAAGGGAACTGAAGCAAATGGAAGAACTGAAAGTAATCACTCCGGCTACTGAACCCACGGACTTGTTGTACCCGCTGGTAGTGGTTCCCAAGCCCGAAAAACCACTGAAACCAGGATCAACTGCCCCGCCAGTCAGCCTCGGATAGCCCAGAACTCCAGAAATCCGTGTCGGCCTAGATCCACAATCACTTATAAAATCTATCAAGAGGGAACACAACAAGGTACCAGCATTGGAGATTTTTAGTAACTTCCTTTGCTGTACAGTATTCACCTTAGTCGATACAACAGCAGCCAAACACAGATAGCCAACTCAATTAGCACAATACTAAATATTCATTACTTTTGGAGAAACTTAATCCAAATTCCAGTATTTCTTCATTTTACCACTATATGTGGGCTACTGGGAGGAAAATTGGAAATATTTTTGAGCAGATTTCCAAAAATATTTTTCCTATTGAGACATACGCTAGAAATTTAAGACTGGAATATGTTCAAGAAAGTTTATACAAGGTTGTGGATAAAATTGATGGTTATGAAACATTCCCGAGGTTAAAGCAAGATAACATGCTCTATTACTGCGAAAACTACAGTAGAGATAGAAGACATAGCTACAGGGTCATCTCCTTCACAGAAGAAAAGAACCAAGGTTTTTGCGAATTAAAATTTTTATTAAGCATATTCCACAATGTTTATGTGTACTTCAGTGCGCTTGCCAACCAATATATTTTGCAGTGGTACAAATATACTGCTGCGACATGACGTTCTTAACTCGTGCATTATCAAATCAGACACATCCGTATATTCAAAAGGTTTTAAATGATTCTGATATATTGGCTGTGCCAGTTGAAAACCTCGTTGAAATTTGTTATAACCTTGTTATTAAACAAACTCAATACATAATTGAACCCTGTAATTTTACGGAGGGAAACTAATATTTCGCATATGCTACTATGTTAATATTTCAAAGACGATGAAGTAAATTTTTCTTATGATATATCAAAATTGAAAATAAAAATTGGCATGAAATGATGAATGATCACTTTATCCGCGGATGGTCGTATATTTTGCAACAAATTTAATTCCTTCGCTAACAGGAAAGATAGGTTTTGAGCATTTAGACTATCGCTGCATTTTCGGAAAAAAATGTCTACCTCACTTCTTGAACCAAAAGTGGAACTGCTCAGTATCAGAAAATACAGAATTATCGAAAGCAAACTTTTGCCTCCACTTACATGTCCTTAGCATTTTTTCTTCTATTATAACGGAATCTGCCTGAGACTTTCCCATTTCCTTTGTGAGTGATTTTAAATGCATTTTAACGCTATCATCATCTTCCACCTCACTTGATAGATCCTTTATAGAAAAAAAATAGGTCGAACACCGCCTCAAATTCATTTTGCACATTTTACAAACCCACTTCCATAAAACCAGAAGGGAATAAAAGAGAAGGGAGACATTAGAGCCTGCTTTGGTAACGAGAGTCCGACCAACCTCAAGAAAACCGCGAAAACTTTGCTCAAGTACACAGCTTTTAACCAATTTACTGCAAAAATAGTTCTTTAAGTTCTCCGCGGTATCAGGCGACCTATTTGTCTGCTAGATTTTCATTCTCCAAAGGCTTAGGGCTGTCGATGTTTCGTTCTTGTGTAATTATAATCTCAAGTATGTATTTTATTGAAACCAATTTTTATTTTTTAACATTAATTCAGAATAATTAGTTTTCATCTATTTATTACCTTCAAATTAGCTGATTCTGTTATGTGTATCTAAATTAATTGCACAGCTTGATTTCGTTTATCAACATGAAATTCGGCCATTTTTGTCTCCTTCAATGTAAAGTTGTAAACAAAACTACTTTTTATTCGTCAACCGAGACATCACCTTCTTATGTGACGTCACAGCTACGACAGAAGTTAGATAGCCAATCAGTGAAGGGTAGTTGATTTGAGGTCCCTTATAAAAATAAACTAAAGACACACTACTACTCACAGAGGCCATGTATAGTTTTGATAATGAAGGAGGAATGCCTTTATTTGCGTCCTAATCGATGCAATCATTAAATTTCTCGTCGTATTTTTGTATTATCTCAACTTTCTTGTTCAAAATATTTTCCAATCTTTGACAGTTCAAGACTTTTCACACTCAACTTGATTTTTGTTATTTTAGTGAAATTCCAAAGTGATCATCAAGAATCATGGGATTTAAACTCTAGTTATTTTGTGGTTCAATTTTATAACGTCTTTTCCATCTATTCTAAAAGCTATGAGGTCATAATTGTCTATGTTTTTCCCAGGTAGAATAATGTCCCAATTACTGCTTTCCCGAACAATATACGCGTAATAATGGTCCATGTACTCAGAGCTGAATTACACCACACAAGTGCCAGGTTTTGTTAATTTCTATAATTTAAAATATTTAAAAGAAGAGTAAATTCTTCTGGCACTACGTTATTTGGAAATAAATAGCCCGCTTTGTACGCAACACGCTCATAATTAATTGCTGATGCTAAACGCTGAAATATGGTCCAATTGTTTAAATAAAGATTTCAGCAATAAAAACTCATTCAATATATATTTATACTGTTTTTACGCAAAACTTGCCACAATTTACCACAAATGAGGTCCCAATTTATTAAAACATATTTTTGCGTTAAATTAGAACTTTGCAAAAATGTTAGTCTGGTTAAGGTTTTTTATACTTTGTAACTGTAACAACAGACCCCACGATTATTGCACAAATGTTTGAGCGTTTAGGGTGAGCTTCACAGCGTCAATTACCCACAAAAGCAATACTTAATAAATTTTACTATCTTACCTCTAGTAAAAATTACATTTCTACCAGAAGAAAATAGGGGAAGTGGGTAGCCTGGGCAACTTCGCGAGGCGTCTCGTTTACGGATTTTTCGCGCCATTTCCCTCCCCGTGGGGGTAAAAAGAGATAGGATTTTTACGCGCATTAACATACGAGTGACGTGATTCTGTGGACAGTACGGTCCTACGCCTTCCAACTGACTAGAGGCGTCTGCTAGAGGCAGAATAAATGGCAGAGGCTGGAATCGAGTGGTAAGTACTAAATTCATAACTTATTTTAAAATATGTCTTTATTTTTAAATACAATTGTATTTCTAAGTTCCAGGGAAAAAATTAACTTGTCCGAAGTTTTAAACTGTGATAGGGAAGGGTTCGAAGTAATAAAGTTGTCCCCAACACGAATGCTCTTAGTACAAAGGCTTAAGGAAACGGGGGATATTGAACCATTATCAATAACATGGTATCAAAGTTCAATACATTAAAAGAAAGTCAAACACCTTGTGAAAGTAATAAGAAGATTGGAGGCTATGGATGGTTTTTAAACCATTGGCAAGACTGGATTACTAAGGTTTCAGCTAGAGGACTGGGAATTGAAAATAAAGCTAGTGATTCTCCAGACGAGAGAGAGTTGGATTTTATAGCCAATATTATCAAACCTTATTTGAATTCAAGGTCTGATGGCGTAATTGAAGATGTTGTCATTTTCCTACACTTCCTTGGGCATGCAATACTAGATTGTCATAATCAGATAGAGATTGCATTGAAAAAAACTCCTGACGCAATAGAACCAATTACTTCTGTACCTGTTAGAGATTCCTTAAGAAATAAAGAAACGGATCTACAGTATTCAGCCTATTGTTTAGGGGATGGTACATTAGGGGAGATAATTAACGTTAACAAACGAAGGGTAGATAATTATAAGCTATCATCAAGCCAAAGGAATAACTCTCTTGATCTTCTACAAATTAGTCTTGCGTTAAAAGATACAGAAAAGAAAGGGAAAATAATCCCAATAGCATTGAAGAACCGAGATGGTGGTGGGTTACACGTTCCCCACGAACAGCTTATACCTGAAGCGAGTAGCAGCTTTCATAGGCGTTTATTACAAAAAACTTGTTAAGACAGATAAAATTAATGTGATAAAGAAAACCATGGCTATTTTACTCGCTGATATTGATCTAAAGCAACAGTTTTATGACTCACTGCAATTAATACCAAATGTGACAAGTCAACACTTTAAGGAAGAATTATGAGTAGTGAACCACCTAAAATATGGAGTGGAAATTAGGTCATTTAATTGGGTCGCCAGCCTTCTAGCGCGCTAGACTCGCGCGAGTCTAGAATGGGGGAACACTGGTTTTTTATCCGGGGGGGGGGGGTTTCTCTGAGTTCGTTTATTGGTCGAGAGTGGGGGTCGCCAATTGATTAGGTCTTTGTTAATTGGTTAAGGGCGTGAACTTCTTTAGTCGTAACGTAATCGCCAGATAGAGTTTGTCTGATAAGAGAGTGCTCTGTTTATCTCTGTTATTCGCCTTGAAGAGAGCAGTGACTTCTAATGGAGAATGAGGAGCATCGAAAATATTCCCCGGAATGTCCGCTTGTTAAAGGGTTTTCAACATGTAACATACCTATAAATTGTTCTAACGACGAGTCTGGGAGAGATGTGTCAGTAACGGAGAAATACGTTTCAAGTACAAACAAATCCAAGACTAAAGAATATTGTAAAAACAGATGTTGTATATTGCGGGTTATACAGGTTGGAATCGAATATTCTTTTATAGCTGGAACATATATTATTCTACTTCCTATAACTGTACCTGTAGGAATTATTTTGGGAATGTTGACGATGAACCCAGTAGTTGCGCTTTTTGGTCTCTATCCTTTACTTTTACCATATTCACTATTTCCTGACACATATATAAACACACGAATATGTCAATGGTGTAAAAAACAAATCAAATTTTGAAATAAAATGTTAAAAACAATCATCATGATTAAATTCTGCGATAATGAATCCAAAAATTTGGAAATAATTTTAAAAATTTTCCCTTTATATGGTTAAACGGTTTTTAGGACGTGTCTGTACTTGTCTTTAGTCGTGACGTATTCGCCAGACTTAAATAAGAGTTTGTTTGATAAGAGAGCGATCTCTCTTTATCTCGGTTATTCGACGAACGCCTTGAAGAGAGCAGTGACTTCCGAGGGAGATCTTACAAAATGCGTTATATAGTGACGTATCAACGATTCAAAGGGCGCGAGGATTTCCAATATATGGTCGCGTATCTTTTAGATCAATGCGCTATGTATACAATATGTTTCGAACACCGAGCATCTGAAAGTGGGAAAATCGCTCGTGTTACGAAGAAATGCCCGATGTTTAAAGATAGAGAGCCTCAAGAAAAAGATACCGAGTATCTGAATCAGGTGGAAATTTTGAAACGATTCATATTACCTAGAAGTACCATTATTTTGGAGGAATTAGATGACGGACTTTTATTTACCCGATTTGGTCACGGTATAAATCAACCAAGAGCCAAAGCCCCGGAAACGGATTCACCGGCGCCATTGTGTTTAGAAGAAAAAGCCGAATTTTACGGAAATGACTTTATAAAATACATACGGGAACAAATGAGTAAATTCGGTACTCCCGATAGTTTTTATCATGAACATTTACCCGTTTTATTTCCAAGTATATGTTAATGTAATCTTCAATAAAACGTAGGAAGCGATTAAGATTGCTCTCGGTGTAGTGGTTAGCGCGTTTGTTCGCCAATCAATAGGTCGCGAGATCGAACCCCGCTCTAACCATCACATCGAGTTCAATCTTTTATTTCTAAATAAAACTGGATAACGTGTAAATCCTCATTCATTTTTAAATAAAATATCAATTATGTCGGTCAATTCTTTTTTCGTTACTCTGTTAAGTGATAAAACTGATGAATATCCCGATAATTAACAATCGTCTTTCACGGTCAAATTAGGTAAACCAATTATTCTTTCAAACGAATGGGAAATTGGTTTATCGGAAATATTAACACCGAAAATTTCAACCGTAATAGACAATACCTGTAACTCTTTCGAAATACAGGTACCTGAACGATATTTAACTAATGATGGCTGGGACGTTAGAAGAGTGGAGTTAATACCGCAAAAGTACGAAGGTTCGAAAGATAAAAATGGAAACGCCGTATTTTTTCAATGCAGAATAAACTGGTGCGTGACTTAACCGTTCAGCTTGAAAAACAGAATTTTCCCGTGAAAATACAGGTTATAGATATGTCAGTCCCGACTGGGCCTCCTATCAAGAGAGTTAAATTATCAGTCGATGCTGGTCACCAGGCCAGGCTAGCTCCTGGCCCTCTGGCTCAGGTTTTAGGATTCGAAACGGACGAGTACATTACTGGAGAATACATTTGTCCCATTCCATTGTCTCAACAAGCTAGAAATATTACGATAAACTACACCAATAATTATATCGAGATAAAATTGAAAAAAACTTTAAAACTTCAAAATCGTATGGTAACGGTAAAGATTCCTGAGGGACCCTATAGTGTCGACGCCCTATTGGAAGCTATGAATAGAGCGATACCCGAAGCTCATCAATCTCGGTTTAATTTCTCGTTAAACGATAACGGTACCGTTCGAATAATGACTGATAAGGAGTGCACCGTGCTTTTTAGAGGCGTTCGTAACAAATTAGGTTCTATGTTAGGATTCGGTGACCAAACTAATCGTCTATTAGGGTCTGCAAACGCCAACTTCAAACCGGATTTAGTCAGTCAATATTTATACGTTTACACTGATCTGATATACCCCCAGTTTATAGGCTCTGGTTTCAAACCTCTTCTACGCGTCATTCCCACTAAAAACGATACGTCGGAGAAAATTATCACATACGATACTATAGACTATTATCCTATAAGATCCAACGAAATTGAAACTATCAAAATTGATATTAGAGACGAAGCCGACGCTCCTATATCCTTTATATCGGATCGCATCATTATCAAAACTCACTTTAGACGACATGTCTCGACCTAATAGGTACGTGTCCTATTATCAGGAACAGTTCCTTGGATCTCCACCAGGTGTATTAGTGCAGAAAGGATTTGGTTTAGGAGGCATTTTTAGAGCTTTGATGAGAATGTTAACTCCTCTAGCGAAACCGATAGCTAAGAGCGTGGGTAAAGAAGCTTTAGGACTTGGTGGAAGGTTTATTCAAGATATGAGCGCTGGAGAAGAACCCAAGAGAGCGTTCAAAAGGAATCTAAAAATAGCGGGCTCAAATTTAATTCATAAAGCGGGTGATAGTCTGGCTAATTCTCAGTACGGGTCTGGTATTCGACGGAAACGTCAGAAGATACGAAAGAAGAAAAGTAGATCAAAGGCATGATGGGGGAATTAGACCTATTCGCGACACCCCCTTTGAACGCTAACATTATAACTAGTAACGACGAAAGTTATCAACCTTTAAGCTCCGTAACGGATAGTGGACCTTTGGAATTTTTTGTCCCTGGCACGAGCGAACATTATATCGACCTTTCTAAAACTAGGTTAAGGCTGAAGGTCAGGGTGCTTCATTTGGACGGCACCGACGTACCAGCGGCTGAAAAAAAAGTAGCTCCGGTTAATCTTTTACACGCCGCCCTCTTTTCCCAAATAGACGTCTTTTTAGGAAACACGAGCGTTCAGTCCCCTAACCAAGGAGCCCCTTATATCGCTTATCTCGAGAATTTATTAAATTACGGTATAGATGCTAAAGAAAGCCAACTAAATCTAGGCTTATATTATAAGGATAATCCGATCGATCCCGATTCCGCCTGGGTGGCAGCCAATAATAATCTTACTACCAATGGGATATTAAGAAGAGCCGAGAGAGCCAAGGTATCGAGTACGATAGATTTATACGCCCCGTTACACGTTGATATTTGTCGCTTAAATCGTTTCCTATTGAATAATGTAGACGTTAGATTTAGGCTTATTCGATCCAAACCAGAGTTTTGCGTAATATCGAAAGAAGCCGCTGATAAGAAATATAAAGTGGTTATCGATAATGCCTCATTGTACGTTAAAAGACTAAAAATAAATCCCGAAATAATGTTAGCCCACGCTACGGTATTAGAGCAAACCAGCGCCATCTATCCTTTGAATCAAACAGTCGTGAAAACCTTTTCAATTCCAGCTGGAATGAACGACGTTAATCGAGAAAACGTCTTCTTAGGTAAAATACCTCAAAGAGTAATTATAGGTCTAGTTCGAACCTCGGCCTTTAATGGTAATCATTCTTTAAATCCCTTTAATTTTGAAACTTTTGATCTTAATTACCTATCCGTCAACGTCGGTACCGATACCTATCCTTCGGAAGCCTTTACGCCTGATTACGAAAACAATCTATACACTCGAGAGTACATGTCGTTATTCACCTCTCTAAACACATACAGAAAAAACAAGGGAAATTTTATCACGTACGAAGAGTACAAAAAAGGTTACGCTTTGTATTGCCTAGATTTAAGCCCGGATGAAAATGCGGGGGCTAGTCATCTTTCTTTGCCCCGACAAGGAAATCTACGTATCAATATGAAATTTAAAAACAATTTACCACACAATGTCACGTGCATAATTTATTCCGAATTCGAAAATTCTATCATGATAACTAGGGATCGCTCGGTGTTATTTAATCCCGAGTAAAAAGGCTCTATATAACCTCTGATTTAAGAAGCATTCTCTCATAACCGGTTAGAGATGAATCAAGTACACTACCTATCGGAGAAGCAAAACATTTACGTTGGAAGCGGAATTCTTCCCGTCTTCAATGTCAAACGACTCGATACTAAAACCGAAGCGTCTTTCGACAGTTGTATTTGGAATAGTATATGGACTTTGAAGCGGATATTGACGCTTTCTTTAACGGAATAACGGGACGATTTCTGACTTGGTTAGTTGACGGTACTCAGAGAGTTAAACTAGAATGCTTCGTATGTCAGAGAGGAAAAATAGTTGATATTCGTCAATATATTAGAGGATCGAATAATAGATATAATATTCTATTCTCAACATCGAAAGGATTTTCATTAAATAAGGACAGTTGGTTAAGGTTAAAGAACTTGAAAAATGTCATTGGTAGCGAATTAAAGCGAAAAGAAGAGGCCAGAGAAATAATGAAGAAGATTATCTTGGACAGTTTGACCAATATTTTATTTAATTTCACTGATTCGTGCGAAAATATCAGCTGTCATAACGAAATCGCCCACGATATCACTTGTTTACCCACGGATACTAATTGGAGCGAGAGAGTGGAGAAAAACCTAATTAGAGCTATTCCGTTGCTTAACTACGAAAGAATTCTAGAATCCTTTGTCGAGGAATACGGAGATTACGAAGACGACGTCTCAATTTTATTTAACGATATTCTCGGAAACTTTGTCGGTCTAAAAACTGAACTAATGTACGGTTAAAAATATATGTCACTCTTATCTCGCGTGTATTGGGTCATGGATTACTCTAAGGCGTCTGAAAATATTCCGAGAGGATTTGAAATCGTTGGAATGCGTTACCTCGGAGAAGAGCAAAATGAATTTAATATCGAAATTACTCGATAAACGGTGCCAAGGGACCAGGAGATATTCGCCAGAGAACAACCACTACCGAAGCTAATGTCCTAAATGATCCAGTGTTTAATGACGTATCTATTTAAAATATATTCTTGGAAATTTTGTCGGTCTAAAAACAATGTATTGTTAATTTTTAAGTAACCGAATAAAATATAAATTACTCTTATTGTTGCGTTTCCTATACCTACGTTATATATCAATTTTTTTCCTTATTTAGAAAATATTCCAGAAAATTGTATCTCTCCCTCTTATATAATACCCTACAACTACGTTATATTATCAGATATCATTTTCGATCTTGTTTAGAAAAAATGTCTCTCTCAAACGCGTACTACGACCCCGAAAATCCCTCCTCTTTTTCCGGATTGGATAAATTAATGAAAGGAGTTCCTCAGTCTTCGAGGAAAGAAGTTGAGAGTTTTCTATTAAAACAACCCACCTATACTATTCATCGTTATCGTCGATTAAAGTTTCCTCGCAACAAAATTACAGTGACATCTATGGATGAGACTCATCAGGCTGATTTAATAGTTTTAGATAAACTTTCCAGATACAACAAGGGTATGAAATATTTGTTAAGTAATATAGATGTTTTGAGTAAATACGCCTACGTTATACCTATTAAAAACAAGACTTCCGCGGAAGTTATAAGAGCTTTCAAAATAATACATAAAGATGTTGTACCCACGAATATAAATACGGACGCTGGCTCTGAATTTTTAGCTAAACCAGTTCAGCAATATTTTAAAGAGAAAGGTATTCATCACTACGTAGCTTACGGGAATAAAAAAATTGCGATCTGCGAGAGATTTAACAGAACGGTTCAAGAGAAAATACACAAATTCATGACTAGCGCGGATACTCGTAGCTATCTGAGTGCGTTACCAAAAATAGTTAAGGCTTACAATCACTCGATACACCGCTCAACGGGTATCGCGCCAGTCAATGTTAACCTACAAAATGAGCATAAGGTGTGGTACCGTCTTTTCGGTACCATTAAACCTGGGACAAAACCAAAGCTAAAAGAAGGTGATTTAGTAAGGTTGAGTAAATTTGAAAAAACCTTTTCAAAGGGATATAAAGGCTACTTTACTAAAGAGATCTTTATTATTGATAAGGTTTTATACCGTAATCCTCCAGTATACGTCGTTAAAGACAAAAATAACGAGATAATTAAAGGAACGTTTTACGAATACGAACTATCTAAAGTGTTATGAATACGTTACAAATAAATCAAATATTATCATGCGACCAGAGGACAAAACCCTACTATCTAGGTACTTTTCCTAGAGACATGCTACCCAGGAAACCTAAAAAGAAGAAATTTTGTTTTGTTCTGAACACGGAGAGAGCCGAGGATCCTGGGCTTCATTGGGTAGCCATTTACGTTGAAAACGATGAAGGTAATTTTTTCTGCAGCTACGGGCAGAGCCCGGATACGTATAAAATTAACCTGGCCAAATACGCGTCCAGATGGATCTATAACGATAAATTAATTCAAGATATGTTCTCCCT
Source organism: Phalangium opilio (assembly GCA_019434445.1). Taxonomy (NCBI): domain Eukaryota; kingdom Metazoa; phylum Arthropoda; class Arachnida; order Opiliones; family Phalangiidae; genus Phalangium; species Phalangium opilio. The sequence goes on from JAEQBA010003631.1 coordinate 243,594, forward strand.
TTGTTGCGGACCTCATTGTATATTCTTCCTTATTCAAAGATGTCTGGGAAATTCGTTTCAAAGAGTTCTGAAAATGTATGAAAATAAAACGGAAATTAACGACGCCTTATCTTTATGGAATATCTGCCTTCACTTGTTAAGACATAGATATGAAAAATGTAATCAATAAAATATTAAAGTTGTAATGTTTAATAATCAGATACATTTGTATTGAATGCGAGAATAAAAATATTTATTATTCGGATATATTTTTTATATAAATTGTAATTATCATGCTTTTATATAATCAGATACATGCTTTTTTATATACTCAGATACATGCTTTTATATAATCAGATACGTGTTTTTCAATATAATGAGTTAGATGCTTTTATATAAAATGTAATAATCATTATTAAGGTTATTTTTTTGCCTTTCTATAAGTTACCCATTCGATCTTAGATTCGGGCTTTTGAAGCTCTTTCAAGCTAGCTTCGCGATCTTTTTTTATTTTGGCTTGTGTAGGGTACGGTTTTGATTTCGTAGATGGAATTTTCGCGAGTCTTTTTTTCGGCGAAGTCTCATCGTTAGGGTTAAGTTTCCGGAACTTTGAACCAGAAGCGCCCTTCGTTGATAAGGCCTGTTGAATTTGAGACGCCACGGGCTGATTCGGTACCATGGGTGTTAAAACTGGCATACTCGGCGTTTGAGACGTCCCGGACTGTTTCGGTACCACGGGTCCCATGGGTGTTAAAATTGGCATACTGGTCGTTCGAGAGAGTGACGCTGGCGTAGTAAACGATATCGCCGGTGTTTGACCCATTGCTGTACTACTCATTATAGGCTGTGGGGTAGTCAGACTCGAGGAGATATTAAAAGGGATACTTTGGGGAGGGGTAGCGACATTAGTAGGGACATTTTGGGAGGGGGTAGAGATATTAATAGGTATATTCTGGATAGGGGTAGGCCACGATGGAGGAATCCAAGACGAGGATGAAGGACTTAGAGGCTGTATTTTACTCGACACTCCGGGTGCTGGAAAAGACGAATTCGTTGTAGGTGGCAAGATAGTAACGCTTGGTGGCTCCGCTAAACTCTTTAAAGATAAATATTTTTGAAGAGTTAAAAGGTACTCCTTCAATTTTTCCTCGGCAGAACCAGGTTTTCTCAGTACCTCTTTAATGGCGTTGTCTAAACTGTTAACTTCCTTTTGATTGTCCGTCAGTAAAGCCGCTGGTACTAAAACGCACTTTTTCATTATCTAGTAAAGACCGAAGCTATTGTCGGTATTAACATTGAAAGCAACGCCGGCCAGAATCCTCCTACCTGTTTAATTAACACCTGTCGCCTCTTTTTGTCGCTTAAACCTCTCTTGGATAAATACCTTATAACGTTTTTGTAACGTTGAAGTCTTTTCTTTTTATGTCGATTCAATGGAATACCGCCGTTCTTCAAATTATAACAAATACCGCTTATACAATCCAATTGGGGTCGCGTACACTTTGATAATAAAAGTTTTCTTTGTTTCACACCGCTTTTACGCAAGAGATTTAAAAAGGGTAATTGGTTCCTAACCGACACGGGTAAAGGCATGTCTCGAAATGAGGTTAAATAAATTGAGATTTATATTTTATGGATTATTATTTTCTAACGTAGATTACCATCGGTCCTTCATTGGGGAATATATTGGACCTAAGTCTTAAACTATTATCAGTACTTTGTTTTAGATCTATTAAGATGTAAGAATACGCTTTTTCGGTACACTCTTCGTACGCTTCTGTTAGGCGTTTGGTGTCTGTAGGAAAAAGCTGACGACTTAAATAGCGAACCTGGTTATTATCCCTAGGATTTTTAAACATAACGATATAAGAACAGTTCAATGATATATTTCTAGAATATTTACCTGGGTTAAAGACATTTTGAGACAGCAGCACGATGCTTAAAGATAAATGATGACTCCCGACACAAAAAAGATTACTTATAAACTCCTGTTTGGTACAGGTGTTAGCTAGATCGTCTAGGATTAAAAGATTATTTATTCTCTTATCAAAAAATCAGGATCGTTAGGAATTAGTCCTTCGTGGAATTCAATAGGCAAAAAAAGTTTCAGTTCATCAAAAATGTCCTGATAAACACTATAGCAATAGACTATTCTATCAGGAGGTTTGTCCATGATAATGTCTTTATATTTGAGTAAATTTATTACCCACGTTGTTTTCCCCGAGCTGCTTGGACCAGCCAGTAAAATGGTCATCGGTGTTTCTAAGCGGAGGCGATATTCTAACCCGTTCTCCATTTTTAAAACGTTCTCTAATATCGTCTATGATCTCGTAGTTGACTCGATCTTCGTACGGTATCACTCACGGTGGGAAAACGTGACCCGATGTTTAGTGGTCCGTTTTTTCATTTGTGGTTGCGGACGGGTCGTGATGGCTTAAATATCTTTAACATATAAGCCCAAAAACTAGATAAGGAAGGTACCTGCCATTGGAACTTTACATTTTAGAAGAATAACATCAATTTTTAGAGTACCCTCAAGTATAAGATTACGCTTAGACTGCGCCACCTTTTCAATACTAGCTAGTAACCGATCAGAAGTTAATTCATTTATAGCCATGAATCTTAAATTGATAGGGTTCTCTAAAGCGTCAGAGCTCAGGGCGAATCTTATTAAATTATATTCTTCAGCATTTCGCGTAACATGAGTTATGAGAGAATTCAAAATTTGGGAAAGTTGATCGTGAATATTTATTAATTTAAGTTCTTCTAAGTTGCGGAATTTAACGTTATATTTGGTTGTAACGCATCTATATTTCCTAGATACACGGTTTGATGTTTTATCTATCGTATAATATAGCTCTGGTCGAAATTTAGAAGATAAATCGACTGGTTTAACCTCATCGTCTGACCATGAAGTGTCCGACATTTTTTAGCGGGAAAGCACTTCAAATCTATATTTCTTTCCGAAAGCAAATGAATACCAATTTTCCCAGAAATTTAATGATCCAATGATAAATATTTAGTACTCACCAATCTTAAAAACTATAGATGATAGTATCGTTATTTCGACACGAATGAATTTCATCCGTTAATGCCGCGCTTTTATATATTTTAACCGTTAGAACTCACCTTCTATTTAGATCTTGGAACACTGTTACGATTAATATCTTCCCCGATAAAAACCGTTTTCGAAGAGATGATCAAAGAACCGTATGGGAAAAGGAAAAGGCATGGGCGTTACTAACCAATAATAAAACCCAGGCCTTTTCCTTCTCCCATACAGATTCAATGGAACCTTTTCTGGTTACGAGGCTCGAACCGTAAAAATGAATCCATTGTTAAGATATTTAAATAGCACCATGTTGGAGAGGAGCCTGTATGTGATTAACTGTTAGAACGCATCTTCTATAGTTGTTAGTAAAGTATTTTTTCGGTACGAATGAATCTCGTCCTTTTCTTTTATACTAAATGGGTGTTGTCTTTTCTAGCTTTAAGTCAAAGAGGTCTATTCTTTAATGTAAGGGCTGTGAATAGCTCGTTACACTTAAACGGAGTCATATTACTTATTATCGTTACTGTGGTATGGATTTATTAATTTTCATTCGTATATCTTTTATTTTTTAAACCTTCAACCATATCTGCTTCTCTTTAGTTTTATCCAACTAGTTCGAGTGAAACCTTGGGTCAAGATTAAACTTAGTTATAAACAATTTATAAAATTTTCCCATCGCCGATGAACGCCTTTATTTTTTCACCATTATATCTGTACATATACAGTGATATTAAATTTCATCTTTTATTTTTCCAAGTCTTCAACCATATCTCTTTATTTTATCCAGTTACTCGTTAATTTATAACCATAGGGCTAAATTATGTTATCGACAATTTATAACTAACTTGTCCTATCGCCGATGAACGCCTTTATTTGCGTCATTAAGTCTGTATAGATACAATAATATTGAATTTCATCTTTCATTTTCTAAACCTTAAATGATATCTGTTTCTCTTAATTTTTTATCCAACTCGTTGTAAAGCTTAGGGATAAAATTAGTTATCGACAATTTTATAACTAACTTGTCCTATCGCCGACAAAGGCCTTTATTTACGTTATTTTACATATGAAAAATAGGGATTCTCTTCAACAAAGCGCTGTCAATACCATTAAACGTATTCGCAACATCTTGTTTAGTCAATTTTCTGATAGTAATATCTTTCTAGCGCAATGACCGAGTAACGGATAATATGTAGGAGTAAAGAAAATTGTCTCGAGTGAAATTCGAGACGTTAACAGATTTTGAATCGTTGATACGTCACTATATAACGCATAGTGTGTAAGAAGATATCTATTAGAAGTCACTGGTCTCTTCAAGGCGAACAACCGAGATAAAGAGAGCACTCTCTTATCAGACAAACTCTATCTGGCGATTACGTCACGACTAAAGAAGTTCACGCCCTTAACCAATTAACAAAGACCTAATCAATTGGCGACCCCCACTCTCGACCAATAAACGAACTCAGAGAAACCCCCCCGGATAAAAAACCAGTGTTCCCCCATTCTACACTCGCGCGAGTATACACGCGCGAGTCTAGCGCGCTAGAAGGCTGGCGACCCAATTAAATGACCTAATTTCCACTCCATGTTTTAGGTGGTTCACTACTATTATGATTGAAGAAATTCGCCTAATCCATCTGAGAAAAATGGGGCATGCGCTTTTAAATGACTTGATTTTTTGGCAAAAATGAACAAAAAACATAATGGATAATTCACGGGGACAGGGAGGCCAGCTTCTTCGAGATAAGTTGTTTCAAATGAGTGGAGGATCAAAGATGAAAGGAAAAAAGAAGAAAGTTGAGAAAACAAGCCAGAAAAAGGTGACCAGAAAAGCCTCCCTTAAAAAAGAAAGTAAAGCGACGGCGATAAGAAAAACACCTAAATCTGACATTTTAAGCTCTCCAATCACCCAAAATTCAGAAGTTAATAATGAGACCCAAGCATTAACCTTAAGTAGTCCACTAAAATCTAAACCTAACATCCCAAAGCGGAAAAAGCAGAAAATTGAGAGTACAATAGAAAAACAAATGCCCCTAAATAGGTATTAAAAAAACTCCAATTAATGTTGCAAAAGCTAAAAAAACCCCAATTAAAATAACCAAATCTAAAACGGAAGCTAAAAAAACCCCAATAGAAATAAGAAAAAATAAAACTGAAGCTTTAAGCATCAAAATCACTGAAAAGCCAGTTTCTCTTGAAACTCAAACCTTACGCTTAGCAAGACTTCAGAAGACTAAAGAAAACAGCCCTCAAACCACTGAAGTATTAATACCAACAAGCTGTAGTCCCAAAATATGTTCTTCCGGCGTTAATGATGAAATCCCTAGTTCTTCCCGAGGAAGAGTGAGAAAAAGAAATTTTCGAAAGGACTACGTTTATTAATTGTGATATTTTTGATTTTGATAATATTTTAATATACTATTGTGATTATGTTTTACTATGATACATGTTGTAACGGCTCATGGAGAGAGAACGCGAGAGAGAACGCAAGAGAGAACGCAAGAGATAACAATAAAACAACTTTAGTTTATTACGCCATTAGACCGAATGCCCTTTTACATTGTTAAGATTTGGTATATATAGATAACTTAAAAAACATGTGATAGGTAAAAAACGATAACATATTAGTAGATTATTTTTTTCCAATATTGGAGGAGTTCCAACACCTCCCCTTTTAAGTAAAATCGTAGGACTTCTGGCGAGGATCCATAATGAGTCTCTCGGGTATCTTCTTTACTCTTTCTGACCGCCGTACTTCCTCATCCTCGGAGTCTGCGTCTGATAAGTTGAACCGTACATGGCGTTCGGGAGCGGGCACTGTGGTCCCAGCAGGAACTCGGTCGGGATCTACTCTTCGGTCTGGGATGGGTAGATCGAATGTGTCCATGAATACCGAGTAGGGATTGCTTTTTGGATCGTTGTTCAGACGGTGGTAAAGTTGATTGGCATGGAACTTCTTATTAGTGGCATCATCCATAAGAACATCATAAACTACGCCTTTGACCGTTTGAATTCTCCCTGGATACCACGTCTTTGACTGGTGTTGCCGAGCATAGACTAGGTCTCCGACTTTGAAGGTGCGTCGTCGAGCTCCATGATGACGGTTGAATTGTCGTTCCATGGTTGGATTGCGTTCTGATGACGGAGAGACCGGTGGATGTAGAAGGTCTAGCTCGGTACGAAGTGTTCGGCCCAAGAAGAGTTCTGCAGGGCTTTTCTGGTCTATACTGTAGTTAGGGGTTGAGCGATAGGACAGCAGGAAGACGTCTAGCATATAAGGGACATCTCCTTCGCCCTTGAGTTTCTCTAGTGCCATCTTGAAGGTGTCCACGAAACGTTCCGCCTGCCCATTAGATTGCGGATGGTAGGGCGGGGAGAAGATATGCTGGATTCCTTTGCGGGAACAGAACGAGGCGAAGTCGTGTGAAGTAAACTGGGTTCCGTTATCGCTCACCAGTACTTCCGGATAACCATAGCGTGCGAAAAGGTTATTCAGGACGGATATGGTGGCGGATGACGTGGTGGTTTTCATGTCGAAAATCTCGGGATACTTGCTATAGGCATCGACGACTATAAGATACTGGTGGCCGTTATGGGGACCGGCGTAGTCGATGTGTACCCTCTGCCAGGCCTTCACGGCTTTCGGCCAGGAATGCAACAGAGTCTTGACAGGTAACTTTGCTTCAGAGCGACATTTGGAACATTTCTTGACGAAGTCTTCAATTTGAGCGTCCAGAAAAGGCCAGTAGGCGTGAGCGCGAGCCAAAGATTTCATCCTACTGGTTCCAGGATGTCCTCGGTGAAGTAGTTTCAGAACTGTTGCTCGTAAGGGGTAAGGTATTACCACTCTATTCTGTAGAAGCACGCAACCCTGCTCGATAGTAAGCAGGTCCTTCCTTCTGTGGAATTGTTCGAGGGCAGTTGCCTCTGGTGTCGCTCGGAGATGCTTTAATGTCGGCCAACCATTCCGAATATACCCGACGACTTTCTGTAAGACTGGATCCGCACGAGCAGAGGATTGAATGTCATGGAAGGTGACTGGAAGCTGTCGGACTATGGCCTCCACATCGTCTGTGACTTGGAGACTTGCGAGTACGATGTCGTCGTCCGGAGAGGAATGTGACGAGATAAGCCTGGACAGGGCGTCTGCCTGCCCGAAAGAGGTAGTCTTGCGATATTCTATCTTGAAGTCATAGGCGATAAGAATGAGTGCCCAGCGTTGAAGACGGTTAGCAGTATGTACCGGTACGCCTTTCTTGCATTCAAAGATTGCTAACAGCGGATTATGGTCCGTGAGCAGAGTAAAGCGGCGCCCATAGAGCATTTTGTGGAACTTCTTGACCGCGAAGGTAAGCGCGAGACCTTCCTTCTCGATTTGGCTATAACTCTTCCGCAGGGGTCAATGCCCGTGATACATGAGCTACAGCTTGAATTGACCCATCTGGCATGCGATGTTGGAAGACCGCCCCAAGTCCATAATCGGAGGCATCAGCAGCGACAATGATGTCCAGTGTAGGATCATAATGCGTTAAAAGGAGATCTGATTGAAGCGTCATCTTCAGTTCCTCGAAAGCGTGCTGACATTTAGGTGTCCAAGACCAAGTCCGTTTGGACTCCAATAATTCGTCCAGTGGTTGTCTCATGAAACGCATATTATTAACGAAGACCTGGTAATAGTTTACCATTCCCAAAAATGAACGTAACGTTGGCAGGTCAACTGGTGTTGGCATGTGGACAATAGCCTTGATTTTCTCGGGGTCGGGTCGTCGACCAGCGCTATCAATGATAAATCCCAGATATTTTATTTGTGTCATGAATAGCTTACATTTCTCGAGGCGAAGGCGGAATCCATAGTCTTTAATGCGGGAGAGTACTTCTTTGAGGTGTTGCTGGTGATCTTCGAAGTTACGGCTGACAATGATTATATCATCGAGGTAAGCGGTTGCGAATTCAAGTCCAGCAAGCATTTGGTCCATTATTGTTTGGAAAATCCCCGGAGCGGATTTCACCCCAAACGGAAGTCTCTGATATTGGAAGTTTCCCAGATAAGTGGAAATGGTACAAAGTGGTTTAGAATCGTCGTCCAGTTCTACTTGTAAGTATGCTTCAGATAGATCCAATTGGGAGAAAAGTTTTCCCCCGTTGAGGGTCGCAAATATGTCTTCCGGCAACGGTAATGGGTGTTGATTGAGTTCTATGGTCTCATTCAGGCCGGTGGAAAAATCTGCGCAAAGACGGGTGGTGCCGTTAGGTTTTCTTACGCTTACGATTGGTGCTGCCCAATCAGTGTGCTCGACGGCTTTCAGGACACTTGACTCTTCCAGGCGTTTTATCTCCATTTCGATAGTTTTGCGAGCAGCGAACGGAACTGGCCTGGCTCTACGGTATACTGGAGTGCTTCCGGGTTTGAGAGTAAGGCGGGCTTTCGCTTTAGTACACAGCCCCAAACCGTCCTCAAAGACATCCGGGAACTTATCCTTCAGCGTCGCAATGCAGTCTGCTTCTCTTAATCTGTGAGGCGTTCCAGGTGAGGCGGTACAGAGATTAATGGCTTGAGTACCGAGTCGGGAGCATTGTCGTAAGCTATCCAGAAGACCGAAGAAATCCAGAGTTTCCACTCCCAGTAGGTTTAGGGATCCGTCTTTTGCCAAGTAGAAGCTGTGTTGAATTTCTGCTGGTCCCAGTTTAAATTTTGCTGTTGCTTTCCCAAGGAATGTAGTGCTTGATCCATCGAATAGCACTCCTTGCTCGCTGCAGGGGGTTAACTTCGGCTTACCAATTCGTTCGTAAGTCGCCTCATTGATAATGTTGCCTTCCGCTCCACTGTCCAAGTAGAAAACTACGGGAACGTCGTTAACCAAGAATTCCCCAGTTATGAGTTTCGAAGGTCGCATGGAATTCAGGCTGACTGTATTTATCTGGTTTCTGTCTGGTTTCCGGTGTTCGGAGACTCGTTTCTGATTTTCGCATTGACTAGCGACGTGACCTGTTCGAGAGCATTTATGGCATTCAGTCTTAGCGTGCGTGCATTCCCTGACCCAGTGCATTTCTCCGCATCGAAAACAGGCGTATGGCGGCGGTTTCGAAGATCTTTGAGATAACTTGGCTCTCCGCTTCTCGGGAGATCTGGAAGGATGCCGTACAGAAGTCTTCCGACGACGGAAGCTGTTGATTGGCGTGGCCTTTGCTTGGAAAACCGTCTGTTCAGTCTTCGTAGCGGCGATGGTCAGGACTTCGTCAATTACATTCTTGAGTTCAATGTTGGCCTCGGTATTTAGTCGTTGCAGGATTCTGGTTCGTATGGATTCATCTTCTGATCGGGATAATCCACATAGGGAAACCAGAATTCCGAATTGATCTTCGGTCAAATCGGAGAAATTGAAACGCTTTAGAAGTAGTTTAAAGCGATTAAAATACGGGCCATAATCTTCATCCAAGTGACGCAGGATCCGTATTAGGTTGAATCTTTCTATGAAGAGTGTCTGTTTCTTCCCGAAAAGTTTCTTGAGGTTCTCTACTGTCGTTGCATACGGGTAGTCGGTTGGCTCTTTGGGCATACAGGACCGATAATACTCGCTGAAGGCTTCGTTAGACAGTTTCGAGACCAGATACTTGACTTTGGCAACGTCGGTCAGATTGGGGACACTAATATCCACGAGATAGTCAAATCTCTTCAGCCATTGTTCCAATACTCCGTTCCATTTATTCCATAAATTGCTTTCCCCCACTCTATTCGGGAAAGTAGGGCTTTCATACAACCGGGCTGCCAGGCCTGTAGTGCGGTTTCTGATAGGAAACCGATCTCCATGATTATAAGCACTGAACGCATTCAGACTTGGGTTTTAAAGTTGCGAAGACGTTTATCTAGCCAAAGCCAACAGCTGAGAAGCCATAAGCCAACAGCTGAGAAGCCATAAGCCAAATACGTTTGAAGTTAGGCACCGTACAAGGCTTAGGTATGAATAATGCGGAAATTGAAGTTCTAAAACCGTGCCATAACACTCCTGAGAGGCCAAAGCGACAGTGTTTGACGTCAAAACCAAGTAGGAACAGTCCCAAGGAAAATAATATTAAAAGGTAAACAGTTGCTTCTTTCACGTTTTAATTTAAGTATATGAGTAATTAGCTCACGATTAATATGTTGATGCTTGTATTAGGAAAGCGTTTTGTGAAAGTGTTGTCCCGCGACCAGAAACCAGTGCGATAAATGGGGATGAAACGAATGACAAGAAACGAAGAGTTACAGGTGTACCTATCCATGATTTCCCTAATGGACCTTGGACCAAACAGTTAAAATCACTTCCAATACAATTTAACATTAGCCAAGTTGTCACTTTTTTTACGAAAAACAAGGCAAATAAGCACCTTGAAGATGGAAACCGAATGCAAAAAGCCAAAAAGGTTGGAAGTGTGTTCATTTGTGATCCAGGGAGTGATAAGGCCTTCATTTTTGTCAAAAGTATAATTGTTCCATCTTATAAGCTTTATAAAAAGTACGCAGTGCAATTAAAACTCGAAAAAATAAGCGGAGACATATTAGATGGTTATTGTGAGTGCCCATGTGGTAACGGTGGTGTTTGTAAACACACGTGTGCGGTTTTATGGTTCCTGTGGGAGTGCAAACTAGAAAAGCTCTTTTATATTCCACATGATAAGTCATGCACTGAGGTACCCAAGAAATGGGGACTGAAGAAAGGAAATGCCAATCTTCAAACTAAAAGCTTTTCTAATTTACAATTTAAAAAACACAAGCCAAATTATTCTAACGAAAACCCTGCCCCAGTGCTTCCAAAACCCAAGTACTCCTCACTTCCAGTTTTGGACACTGAAGAGAAACGTAAAGCGGATGAAATGGATTTAGAGGCACGGATAGAACGTGTGTCCAATAGCTTTGGGAAAGGAGCTAAGGCTATGTGGCAAGAAATATTAGCGGAAAATAACTACCTTCCAGTACCTGAAGAAACACATGATGAAATAGAATCAAATGAGAGTTTACAGCAACAGCAAGTTCCTACCATTACGCCTGAAATACCTTTTCCAGAGATACCTAAGTGCCAAAAAGATAAAATATTTCCTTCCGAGTGTGTTCTTACGCTTATCCAAGCTAGAAATCTTGAGTCCTTAACTAGAGGTCAATCCAACTCTCAGCTATGGAAAAGTGAGAGAGTAAAACGAATCACAGCTTCCAAATTTGGAGATGTTATTAAAAGAAAAAAAGAAATCACTCCAAAATATGTTGAAACTATTAGAAAGGGGTCTGATCTCAGTGGAAATGTCTTTGTCCAGGAAGGCATTACCAACGAAGGAAATGCAATAAATATGTACAAAGTTTATAAAGCTGGAACTGTGATATGCTTCAACGTTGGATTTTGTGTAAATCCTTCTTTACCAATAATTGGAGCTAGTCCCGATCAAATTTGTTACGACAAAAGTAAAGAAGAATTTGGTTTACTTGAAATTAAAACACTGGCCAAAGCAAAAAAGGAAGGGTATACTGTATCTCAAGCCATTGACAAAAAACTAGCCCCTTGCTTGAAGAAGGACAAGAATGGAGAGATAAGTTTAAAGGAGAACCACAATTATTATTTCCAAGTTCAAGGTCAACTGGGTGTGACCGGCTACAAATGGTGTGATTTCTTTTTGGTTACTGGAAATGATTATTTTTGCCAAAGGATTAATTTCAACTGTGATATATTTAATGATTTAATGGTTCCAAAATTGAGTGAATTTTATTTTAGTCATTTTTGATAAATATTTTTATATTTTCACAAATGTTTGAAAATAAAATTGTATCCAGCACCAGAGTTTTGTAGTTATTCATTTACTGTTTCTCTATTTAATAATGGCGCTCTTCTAAAATTAACTAAATAGGCACATATTTTCCATACTTTGTTTAGTTCTTCATGCATGCAATTTGGAAATACATATTTTAATATTCGGTTAATTTTTACCTCCCTAATAACTCTTTCAACATGGATTCTTAAGTTTGCTATGTCTCTGGTTTGTTTCACTTCCGCTTCAGTGAGCTGTGTTCTATCCTTTAAAAACGGTGGTATGTTTAAGGTAGCACCAACTTTTTGCAACTCCTCTGCTATTAAAAATCCTCGGTCAGCCATAACTGAGTCACCGGGTTCTAATTTTTCATAAAGACCGCTACTATTTGTGATCTCTTTATCAGATATGCGGCCAGGAGAAAGGTCAGATATGAAACTGACAAAACCATTTGGGGTTATTCCTATCAAGCCTTTTGCGGTATTATGGCTTTTATAGCTCGAATAAGTGTCACTTTGAGTGTTATAATCATGGGGAGTTTCTATAAAGAGTTCGGTACAATCAATGATAATTCGAGTGCTAGGATAAAGGGCACGAAATGGTTCTGGCATGTATTTATCAACAATCCTCCTTGATGGCCATATTGTCATCCTTGGAAGCCTACGGTACAAAAGGTCAATCCATGTAATCCATATATTACTAACAGTTGAAACGCTAATCTGAAATCGATAGGCTAAATCTTCTTCTAGCATTCCAACCTTTATACGGCACAAAACGAGGAATAGTTGATTTTTAAAATCTAGGGCCTTAGGTCTACCAGCTGAAGACTTCTTTCTTTTTTCTTTTTGGTTACATTGGTTATTACTATTGTGAAAATTTAAACTAGGTAGATCGTTTTCTATATAACCGTAAAGGTCTAAAAAGTCCTCTTTAGATCTAAATCCTGTGTAAAATTCTAGCTGTTTATCATTTGCACTGATGTTTTCAAAGTTAAACGATTTTGCAGAGTTTTTTTGCAAATTTTCTTCTAAAGCACATAGCCTCTCCTTCAATTTGGCATTTTCTTCAATGAGACAAGCCATTTTTGACTTAAGAATTGACATTTCCAATTTAAGTCCGGCTTCATTGGTCCCTGAAGATATGTCATCGCCTTGCGTTTGACAATAATTGTGGTCTAAAAACACATTTGTTTTACAAAAATGAAAATCGCGCGATACTGAAACTTCATTACAACTTTAGCTAAGACTACGATACCTGTAAATGCTATTGTCATCCGTTTGTCTGAAACATTAGAACATCCAATATTTGTATTTGGCACAGTTTCAAAGGCTACAGCTTCCGGTAGTTGACCCTCCTCAAGAAGATCAATTGATTTGGTAATTGAATTTGGGAATACAAATTTCCCCATGTACATAGGGTAAACATCTTCCTTTCTTTTTATACCACTTTTTCGAAAATGAGCGCCACAAACAACACTGTTCTTACAAGGAGTCCACGAAACGTGAGGTCGAGTCTTAGAACCCTGGCACAAAACGAAGCGTATTCTTCGTACCCATTCTTCGCGGACACATTCATCCCTGGGGAACTTATGAAAAGAAATACCCTTGTGGTTTCTGGTGTTGTTTTTGCATTCAGGGATGCAACAAGTATTTCCTCCTTTCCAAAATGATACACACTTAGGCATTTTCTTTACTATCCTTGAGTTACCAACGGCAAGCTGACACTTCACTTGAGCAAAATTTTTCCAAATAAAACCGTCTGCTACTACTACGAGTGATAGAAGAGGAAGCCAACGCATAGCCGATAGCCGAAACGCGGTGCACGTTACAGGGCTGCCGGACTAACAAAATGTAAAATCCACAAAATAGTGAAAGCTTCACTAGTCCATTTAGATATTTTTATTTGGTCTTTGTCGACTATTACAGTTTTCCTACCCCCATTTATGGAACGGTGTATTTGTCGCCATCGTGTTCATCAGGCTCGAAGATTGGAATGTCAAGGCAAGCTATCGTGGATGTGGGTGCTGGAGTCGAGGTTGACGGACCGGTGGCTCCTGTTGTCTGGAGTAGAAGGTCGATGATCTTTTGGTTCTGCTTCTGGGACGCTATTTGCTGCTGCATAAACGCGTTCAACACGTCTCCCAGAGCGGACGAGGAGGAGGCTTCGGAGGATCCGCTTTCCTGCTTCGGCATGTTCTCGGAATCAGTATCGCGACTTTACCCGAAAGACCGTAACGCGACTATACCCGAAGACCGTAAAGCGACACCCCACTTCTGACACCACTGTTGTAACGGCTCATGGAGAGAGAACGCGAGAGAGAACGCGAGAGAGAACGCAAGAGAGAACGCAAGAGATAACAATAAAACAACTTTAGTTTATTACGCCATTAGACCGAATGCCCTTTTACATTGTTAAGATTTGGTATATATAGATAACTTAAAAAACATGTGATAGGTAAAAAACGATAACATATTAGTAGATTATTTTTTTCCAATATTGGAGGAGTTCCAACAATACATAATGGTTTACTATGATACTGTAATAAAAACAAGTACAAATTTCAAATTGAAAATGTTAACGTAAACAGTTTACGAAGGTTTAATTTCCACAACAGCAAAATAAAAGTCATTTCAGAAACCAAATTGAGTTAATGTGTGTTTTAAACGACAATTTTTACAAGTGTTCTACAATCACTTCAATCCAAAATAGATGGTAAATTTATATCAGTAAATCGATAAAATATCTCGCCAGTTTTTGAAGCTGTCCTCATCTCTGAATTTATTAGAAATGATCTTCTAGTCGGTTTAAAATTGGAGCCTGTTAACTTTCCTGCCGTTATGAAACGTAATTGCCTAAACATGGTTTCTACTACATTTCCGTTAACTTTAACCGGGTAAACATAACAATCGGGGTACCTGTCATGGTATTCATCAATGAACCCTACAAAACCGTATACCGATGTGCGCAATAAGTCCCATGTTTGCCAGGCTAAAAACTTCTTCCCATCCCGACCTGTTAGGGGTTTCCCCAATCGGATTGTCTCGTTAGCCCAATCTTCAAAGTAGGCTAAGCCTTTCATTATATTTTGAATAGGTTCTTTTTCTCTTGAAAACACTTTTTGGTGCGATAGTAAACCTTTAGAGGAAATCGTAACACGCCATAACTTCTAGGCTATCCTTGTGTGCATCGCCCAACATTGGGTGCGTGTAATTGTAGAGTTCACTAAGGAATGGCATTTGTTGAAGGATTTTTGCTGGCGTTACGTTTAGTTTCGTCCAAGAATCTCGTACAATATAAGAGTGGCGTAGTCCCTTAACTTGCGTCAACTCATTACTCTCTCGCCTTTGTATCTCTCTTGCCTCAACATCCTCAATTTGTTTCCATCCAAATGAGATGCCGTTCCTTTCGAACGCTCTTGTCCCACCTTCTTTGGAGTGACTTAAACTATTTATCAAATTTTTCATTTCGTGACTGGGGCAAATTACATAATGGATCCATCTGTCAGGCAGTAAAGTGTTGCGAAACTTTGGTGAAATTGCAAAATCGTAGGTTCCATCCTCTCCTTGGGTTGATTCATATTGGTCAGAATCACCGTGACTGGTTTTAATCATGGTTAAGTTGCAGCTAGCCCCATCACATACAATAGCTTACACCATGAAACCGACAGATTGGAAGGCGAACACGACATTTTGGGTTAAAGCAATCAACAGTTCATGTGTAAATGGTACATTACTTGGAAAATACGGCCCAACTACATCAAATAGTTCTCCCGAACACCGCCAAATGTACTGAAGTACATATTCAGCTTTAAGACAATTATTAAGAGATTTTGGTTTATAAAGATTATGCAAAGACGGAACTTCTTCCTGGTTCATGGCTAACCCAATAAATTCGTTATTGCTTGAGTTCCAAACCATTTTGCCTATCACCTTTACTTCGTCCATTACCGGAAATCTATCTTGAGGTGGTGGTTTTTCTGCGGAACTAAATGTGGATTTGAACCTTGTACTCTCTTTATTTAAGTGCTCTCTGTCAACTCCAGGGTCACAATTGATTTTTTGCAGTTTCTTTTTTACAGTGTCCACGCTTGGTAAGTTGAAAATTTTAAGACCTTGTAACGTTCTGTATGATGCTGGCGATCTTGTATATATGCTTAGGGCCAGACGAAATGTTAATGGTCCAAACCTATTGCCGGTGCTAGTTTCTGGATTTTTAGCCTAATCATTCATGAATTCCAACAGTTTCGCATTTTTTTATATCAGTTTCCCATCTCGCCTGAAAGGCTTGAGCAAGCAGCAAGCAATGGGTTACGCTTCTTTACTTCGAATATAATCTTGTTTACTTTATCTTTGTGATTTCCATTCAATTTCTCATAACACTTCCGACATTTCACGACTTTGTACAGGATTTAGAGTGATCATATTTTCCTTAAGCTCCTTTTCCAGTTTACGTAGTTGTATCTTTCGGCGATACCTCAGGTTACTAATGTTTTTTATACGTATACGTCCGCTTTTCGGTGTTAGAATTTCAATAGGAAACTTTGAACTTATGTGGCGTCGTTTAAGTTTGGTTCTTGGTGTCATATCCATGATCTTTTCTCTACTTTTGAGATACCTTAAAGATTCGAAATAAATTACCAAATATTTCAAATCCAAAAATTATATGAAGTCAAAGAATAAACAAATATTCTTCTCTAAACTTGAGCACTTTGGACAAACTAAAGGGAATTTAACTTTAACCAAGGCAGACTGAGGGGGCCTAAATATTATTGGACAGTGCTTGGATTGACGCCTCTCACAGGAATGTTGTAATATATCCAGTGATTTAGCTTTAGCAATTCTAAATTCCTAAAATATTTTATAAAAATGATAAATAATCACCAGTTCAACCAGAGGTACATAACAATCCCCCTTGAACCTCTGATAACACTTACAGTTTGAATACCCGCGCAAAAAACATTGCTCCCATTTTGATAATTTAAAGCTCTGTTGGTTAATTCTGTATCGATTGTAGAGGTTTCACAATCGAAATACGTTTCACACACAGCTGGTTTAAACGCCAGCAGCACGGAAAGTATACCATTTGAAGAAAATTGGATTTTAACAGGAACATCGTAGTGATTTTCCATGTTTTGAAACATATTACGACGTAAGAAAAGAAAAAGACCCACTTTGATCATGTTGATAATGACAATCTAGATCTGAAAGATGATTATGTTACACCAGAGGAAGATATGTTACGAAAGTAACTTCATTACTGTCCTAATCTATTTTCCAATAATTATGAACTTGTCGTAACGCTTCGCTGTCATAAACATAGTACCCACTCACAAAAGCCTTTGATCTACGGCTACATTCAATTGGTAAGCCTGAGACCGACCGCTTTGTACCTTGACGCGTTACATTGTCCGTCTTACAATTGTTATATGGTTGCAAAGCACCGATTGTGCCAATATTTACTGATTGGCCAGATTCAAATTTTAAGGGTGGTAGGGAAATCGACCATTGTAAGTGAGAATCACTGGACGACTTGTATGGCTCAAGGCTACGGCTACCCACTTCCCCTATTTTCTTCTGATTTGTACCCAATTTAGAACAAGGATATAGAGTCAGTATCAGGCCCGTAACCAAAAAAGTTTCGTTAAGGGGCAGTGGCTTTCAGTAAGGGGGCATGACAAATGCCATTTTTTATATAATAACATAAAATTCATTGTTGTCAAACAATATATATGCAGGTATCTCATTATTGATACTAATTTAACATTTGAAAAATGAAACAATATTTTTATTTAGAAAAGAAAAATTACAATGACTGCCTGCGAGGTTTTTTTTTAAATTTGTTAACAAACAATTCTAAATCTAGATTTCTAGTCAGATCTATTTGTAGGCTAGCAAAGTTAAGCTGCTCTTTCTTTATGTGACCACGATATGACATAGCTCGTCGTTGAAAAGAAATACGCGAAAAAACCAGGGATATATCTTAACGATAAACACATAAAGCTAAAAATTCTAGTGTATCAGAGATACAAATAAAGGTTGAAAAAAAACCATATCAAGGATATTTCTCAAGAAGAACTCGAGCTAAAAATTCTTAGTGTATCAGTAGGGTGAAGACCATAAAGTTAAAAGTATTTTCATATAAATACAAAATAGTTTTAATATTTTTGTAAACGAAAATAGAAATATTCCTTACAGGGTCAAAGTGAAATTAATTTGGGGGCATTTAGGGGCAAAGTTAAATATTATTTGAGGGGACATAGCCCCCTGGTGCCCCCCGTGGCTACGGACCTGGTCGATATGAAATTAAATTAATCAAACTCAAACCAACACAGAGAAGTACACCCATACTCTGAAATAACTGTCGATGGTCACAACTTTAAAACACTAAATTCAAATAAATAAGCATAATTTATAAAAAATTATCATAAACTTAAAAACCAAGTATGAATTCAATCTAAAATGTATCAGCTGTTTTTTTCATGGCTCACAAATTATGATTGTGAAACATTGATGGAGTAGAAAGGCTAACTTAGGAGCGAATATAATGCAATTCAAATATTGGAGTCGTTATTATCTTTGTTAATGCTAAACTCTCAAATGTTGAATGTGGTGTCAAACTATTGCCAAAAGTAACAAATACTGGAATTTTCAGTTTTAAAAACATGATTACAAACATTTTATTTAAAATGGCACCCCTTGTTTTACCTAAACTCCATTGGGACAGAATATTTTCAAGCATGATTTGCACTTTATATTGCTATCAATTGCAGTTCTTCCAAGAAAATGGGGTATACGGGAATAGTACTATATAATTTCTAGTAACAATAGGTTTTGTTAGATTTAAATATTTGAAATTACGAAAAATTGAGCTTAGTGAGCTATTATTTATTATTTGGAAATCAAACATTAATAGGTTCTCTAGCTGTGAAGTTTTGGTATTATTTTATTAGACCTAATCGATGAAAGAGGATCCGTTTCGTTCTCCCATTGATATCAGAATACATATTAATCCTTATTTAAATAATTGGGATTAAATTATATGGCCAATGTTACTTCCACGCTTTAAATGACCAACGAATATTACAAGATTTAAAATTTTGGTCAAAAAAACGAAGCCTTTTTTCAGATAGTAGATAGTTTAATATCATGTCTATCAAACTCCAAATATTAATATCTGTGCTTTATTCATATAAGTTTCAACACTTATCTTTCACTGTTTCAGGGCAAACTTTACTAATTTCCTGAAACCTATCTTTTACTGTTTCAGGGCAAACTTTACTAATTTCCTGAAACCTATGTAAGAACTTTCTCATCATTTTCTTTAAAACCTAATTTGAGGTTGTGTAATTTATGATGTAGCTAATCGAGATTCTAAGATTTTCGATCGTGGATATAGGAGTTGCTTTATGGTATTCTTTTATTTACAAAATGTTTATCTCACGTGAAAGGTTTCGGCGTGGTTACGTTTCTATAGTTACAAAAACACAACGTTACAATATAGTCATTACGTTTTTTTATCGTGAATTTGATTTGTTTCACAAGCCAAATTCTAATATTCGTGTATACATTACTATTTACTTGTTCGCGAGAAAATGCAAGTTAGTTTTCTGTTTAAGCAAATAAATCCTTGTACTTGGAAATTTGTACAGGAAAATTTCGCTGACGCGACTAAAAATCCGTTTTCTTACTTATTTCTCGATTTAAGTCAGAATTGTCTCGACGAATGGAGATTTAGAGAAAAAACATTTTCCTGTTGAAAAAATATAGTATACAAAATTAAATAAAATGAAGTAGGTTTTAAAATACGCCTTCATTTTCAAAACGCGATATATCTTCAAAACACAAAAAAAACTAGTCAAAGTTCAGCCAGGAAAAATATAAATATCTAAATATAAATTTGTTAATTTCAAAGTTAATATATTTCTTAAAAGTTGAAATATTAAATTTGTTCTAATGACTTCCGAAGTTCAAACCGTGCCTTTTGTCGAAAGGTTTAATCGAACGATCAAGACTAGAATGGATTAATAAAAAATGTCTTCGTGGACAAAGACTAGAAAAAGTAAATGATAAGAGAACAAAATGGAATGACCGAAGTAACAGATATTAAATTTTTTCAGTTCAAAGACATGATTATAAAACATCAATTATTTAAAAAAATATACTTATCTTCGTTTTTTTCACCAAAATTACATTTGCATTGTTTACGAAAGACAGGTTATTCATTCTATATATCATTTTTGGTATTAACAGTTTTAGAATGAAAAGGATAAGAATAAATATCCGAGTATGGATATGGTTCATTTTTAAAGGTTCCTCTTTTCGAACTTAAGAGAAAACGTTGTTTAAAACGCTTTGGTCCCATTGAACCGAATTCCCATTCGACAGAAGGGGGGTTTTTTGGGGTCCAATTCGACCGAACGTAGCCAAAGGTGCGGTTTTATTATAGTTCCATTGGACCGAAATTCTATTGAACTGGAAGAAGACATACTGTGTGGTTTTGCATTAAATATATTTTTAATTTCACAACTTATTATTGTTAAAAAAAAATGTGAGTTGAAAATCTATTACTGCACTTATTTTAACTACGTTTTAATGACGGCGAACCTCACCTACCCTAGCCTAACATCTAACCTAACCTAACCTAACCAAACGTAACCTAACCTAACCTAACCTAACCCAACCCAACCTTGTTTGGAGGCTAAAAAGATTATTTATATGAGTATTAAAAGCCCGCCTCTTACCACGAAAAATTTATTAGCAATAATAGAAATATTTTGGAAAAGATGTCAGATAATTAATTGGAGAATATTTTGGAAAAGGTGGCAGCTAATTAATAGGAGAATATTTTGGAAAAGGTGGCAGTTAATTAATAGGAAAATCTTTTGGAAAAGGTGGCATCTAATTAATAGGAGAATATTTTGGAAAAGGTGGTAGCTAGTTAAAAGGAGAATATTTTGGAAAATGTGGTAGCTAATTAGTAAGAGAATGTTTTGGAAAAGGTTGCAGCTAATTAATAGGAGAATATTTTGAAAAAGGTGGCAGCTAATTAATAGGAAAATCTTTTGGAAAAGGTGGCAGCTAATTAATAGGAGAATGTTTTGGAAAAGGAGGTAGCTATTTAAAGGGATAGTATTTTGGAAAAGGTGGTAGCTAATTAAAAGGAGCATTTTTTGGAAAAGGTGTCAACGAATTATTGGAACCAAACCAAACCTAAACTAACCTAAGCTAACCTAACCTAATCTAAGCTAACCTAACCTAACCTAACCTAACCTAACCTATGCTAACCTAACCTAACCTATGCTAACCTAACCTAACCTAACCTAACCTAACCAAACCAAACCAAACCTAACCTAACCTAATCTAACCTAATCTAACCTAACCTAATCTAACCTAATCTAACCTAACCTAATCTAACCTAATCTAACCTAACCTAACCTAACCCACCCGAAACCAAAATATTAAAATTTTAATTTAAAATTTAAAGACATTGATGGAACTACCATTAAGACTGTACTTCATTTTAAGCACAATTTGTTTATTATTTATTAATTCTATATATCTCTTGCCTTGAAAGGAATGAAAGTGAGCGTTTTAATTAGTATCACGAAACATTTACTTTTAATATTATTAACATACCTTTCGGAGATTCGAACCAACAACCTATCGCTTCGCAGTCCAACATCGTATCCACTACACTACCGAATCGCTGACGGCTACAGTGTTTCAAATTATATTCATGTATTTTTTATGGGCATATTCGGACGATTGGGATTTCGGTCCATCGGGAATATAGCCATTGGGCTGGAAATCTAAAACCATTGCGGGATATTCGGTCGAATGGGATTTCGGTCCATTGGGAATTCGGTTGAAAGGAACGATACCTTTAAAACGACTAAATGCTACCGAAGTTGGAAATTTTATCTTTCATCATGATTGACATTTTAAACGTCACTTTAGGGTTGGTTTTGCGCCTGCATTTATACGACCACGATTCGATTGGGTCCCATTTTTTGGGTCGACGATTTAAAATGTTTTATAAATCAATCATTAAAATTTGGATAAAAGATATTATTAACAAAAAAACGTTTGGTATATTATTGAGTGCGTGAGAGCTGTTTTAAAAGTTGTGATTGAATTAGTTTGGTATGACTTCTACTTGCTATTTATGAGCAAACGTATAACACGAAACACGTAAATGGACACCGACAAATGGTGGGCTGTTTTTATTTCACTATTGGGCATAGTTTCCAGTATTAAAACGTATTGTAGTTAAAATTAAAAGCTGCAATCCATTTAAATATCACTAACGAGGAACTGTTTCTATCATGGCCTACACTGGAAATCTAGCTTTAAATATAAACGATGTCGCATGTATCTGTTATATAGTAAAGATTTGACACGAACCATTTTGAAAAGAATGGAAAATTCATGATCCAAAATTTTTGGGCAAATGTAATTTTGGTGAAAAAAAACGAAGATAAGTATTTTTTTTAAATAATTGATGTTTTATAATTCTACAGGGCCGGTAGGCCCTTGTAGATATGACTTGATACCGTTTTGTAACGTTAAAGTAATATTCACCCGCTTTTGCTAATTTCCTATGGAGATTAACATGGGTTCTTCGTGATTTTTCCCCACCGATAACTTAAAAACTACAGCGAAGATACTTTTCGGAATTATCTTAAATTAACAATTAAGTATTCAGGTTAAGTATCAGCCAGTTTGATCAAAACAGTTAAGTCTAAGTATGTTAATTTTAGTTAATTACAGAAGTACAGCTTTGACCATCGTGATTGGACATAATAATTAGCTAGATCTCTTGGAAAACTCAGTGCTATTACGTATTTGTAGTGTGGTGGTTAATGGTTATCACGTCCGCTTCACACGCGGAAGGTCCCTGGTTCGAGCCCTGGTAGATACATGTATTGACCGTCGTGATTGGACATAAGAATTAGCTAGATCTCTTGGAAAACTCAGTGCTACCACGTATCTATGGTGCAGTGGTTATCACGTCCGCTTTACACGCGGAAGGTCCCAGGTTCAAGCCCTGGTAGATACATGTTTTGACCATCGTGATTGGGCGCTTGAATTAGCTTGATCTCTTCGAAAACTCAGTATTACCACGTATCTATGGTGTAGTGGTTATCACGTCCGCTTCACACACGGAAAGTCCCAGGTTCGAGCCCAGGTAGATACGTGTTTTAACCATCGTGATTGGACATAATTATTAGACACTTTGGAGGATGTTAGATCTCTAGGAAAACTTAGACTTACCACGTGACTGTGGTGTAGTGGTTATAATAAATATTTAACAATTATTTCACTTCACTTGGTTTAATAATGTGACATAGGTAGCATACTTTCTCCCTACTTTTAAAACCATTAAACTAAGTAGTATTAGAAGTTGAACAGATCGTCAAAAAAAAGATGTTAAAAGCCACTGTAAATGGTGCTTAAATGCCTAATATTTCCTTAATACTTCCAAATAATATTAGTAAATGGCGTGAATTGATCATAGAAATGGGGTTTAAGTACACCCTAAATGATGTCTTTTTTGGCACTGGCAAAAACAGCATATATGGTGTTTGAATGCACCATTATATTTTAGAGTGCAAATGTATGACGGTAAAGCAAACATAATTATTCAAAATTTAATTACATAAAGACTGAAGTGACAGATATTATATAAAAACGTCTTGGTTTGGACCAAGGCCGAAAAAACAAACGATATGTGTGAGGTTTATCAATTGACTGAAGTTTCAGATATTGAAATTTTTTTCTAGTTATTTTTATCCACTCAATCCTTAATCAATATTTAATTCAATCAACTGATTTTACTGTTAATCGATCTAGTCCCTCTAAATTAATTGAAAAAATTACATATCTACGCTTTTTCAAGAACCATTAATTTCATGATAAAATGTTTTCGGAAAATGTAATTGTTCTTGCAAAAGCGTAGATATGTAATTTTTTAAATTAATTTAGAGGGACTAGATCGATTAACAGTAAAGTCAGTTGATTGAATTAAATATTGATTAAGGATTGAGTGGATAAAAATAACTAGAAAAAAATTTCAATATCTGAAACTTCAGTCAGTTGATAAACCTCACACATATCGTTTGTTTTTTCGGCCTTGGTCCAAACCAAGACGTTTTTATATAATCATGTCTTTGAACTGAAAAAATTTAATATCTGTTACTTCGGTCATTCCATTTTGTTCTCTTATCATTTACTTTTTCTAGTCTTTGTCCACGAAGACATTTTTTATTAATATCTGTTCCTTCAGTCTTCATTTTAATTAAGATTGTTAAGAAACTGTTGCATTTTTAAAATCTGCACTAAGCACAAACATAAATATAGGGGAGCTTCACTAAAGCATAAGGGACCTAATATTGCTAGTTAGTGACTAATGCTTTCAGGTACCAATTAATCAGTTATCACCAATGAGATTAATTTATCACTGAAAACATCAAATTTTCATACTAAAATTATTTTGGCCTTTCTTTATCCCCTGGCTTTGAGTATTAAAATATTTAAAACAACTCTGAGAATTATCTAGAATCATTTCTACTGATATTTCAAATTCAGAAGAATCAGAGTCATCGTTTTGAGTCTTTCAGATGATGGCTTGGACTTATGTCACTGGTTTTCGGTTTTCGTTGTAGCAGTCTAACTGAGACAAAGTTTCTGCCTGACAGCATAGCCCACTCGATCCGCGCTCATGGACGCAAGCTGCTCGCGCTATAGAGAGCTTTCAGTTGGAGAAGGAGATGAGCCTCGTGACATCATTTACGCTGCCATATTGGTGGGTTTAAAGCAGGAATGAAGCTGAGACCACCCAATATGGCTACCAGAACAGCGGTAAGACTTGGGAGGGTGTGACGTACTACAATCCCATCTGAAAGCTCTCTATTTAATAATAATTGACCAGGTCACGTCGTCTGCTAAACTTAGGGATTGGACAATTATACTTTTTGAGTTAATGTCTGGACTCTGGTTACCCTTGAATTTTCTTAGTGGTCCCGTGGCTCAATTTTTAAACTGGTCATTTGCCCTGTGCCACCGCCTTATTTCCCCCACTGGACAAGGAAGCATTTCTCATAAAGGATAATGGCCATCATTGATGTGTAAGAGACAGCCTGGCAGCCCCGTATTTGTTTACCCTGCCCATAGCCCACTCGATCACGCGTAACACGACGCAAGATGCAGAGGGCAGAGCAGCGTCCATGAGCATAGATCGAGTGGGCTATGCCCTGCCTGGCCAAGTCAGCTGACTTAGGTGAAATATTCATTACTTCTATGCGACTTAATTCTAGACATTCTTGAACGAATCATCTTGTGAACATTTTATAAGACAGGCTTCTGCCGCTGGGTTTTTTTCCGAGCCAAATTTGCTTTTTAAATTTAAAAAAATTAATTTCAACCTTTTTTTCCTCTCTTCAGAAATTTAATAATGATAGTGTGTTACATATTTATCCAAAATTTATATTAATTAATTAACACACTGTACATCGCCTTAATTTGTAATTTCGCGCTTGGAAGAGGCTGAATTAAAAATATTGATTTGGAGACAGGGATTAGTGATTGAATCTATCATTTATTTTACCAGCAAAAAACGTATCTTCGTAGCGGTAACCGTTGGCTGCTGGCATCAGTCTAGAAACCAGGGAATGAACCCTTCTGCGTAGTTTGAATTAATCTACTTTAAACATCAAAAATGTATCTAATTTAAACAAAAAGGTATATTCTAAATAGCGGTTATAAATAGTAATTAAAAACGCAACTGTTACCTAATAAAAATGATTGCGAGAGCCGGGATAAAAAACATTGGTTGGTTTGTTGACAGGGTTTAGTGATCGTGTGATTTAATTATTCAATTATATTACCATTAATTTAAACCAATAAAATGATCTACATAGTGGTTATCGGTTGCACCAAATATAATCTGCACAGTTATCGTTGGAAAAATGGCCATTGTTTACTGTTTTGAGGTTATGTTAGAATAAGCACTAAATAATTAAAATTTAAATTGTTAACCTATAAGAATTATTGGAAAAGCGTCATTTAAAAATATTGTATGATTTGGTGACAGGGTTTAGTGATAGTGTGATTGAATCTATCATTTATTTTACCAGTAAAAAACGTATCTTCGTAGCGGTAACTGTTGGCTGGTGGCAACAGTCGAGAAACCAGGGAACGAACCCTTGTGCGTCTTTTGCATTAATCTACTTTAAACAACAAAAATTGATTTAATTTAAACAAATTACCTAATTAGCGGCTATC
Source organism: Phalangium opilio (assembly GCA_019434445.1). Taxonomy (NCBI): domain Eukaryota; kingdom Metazoa; phylum Arthropoda; class Arachnida; order Opiliones; family Phalangiidae; genus Phalangium; species Phalangium opilio. The sequence goes on from JAEQBA010003631.1 coordinate 269,679, forward strand.
GTTGGCCGATGGCACCAGGTGAAACACCTTAAATCGTACGCTACACGGCCAATTGGTCTCTAGTCTCTACATACAATCAGCTGTATTTAAATTTTGACCGAGGCTTAGTGAAATCCGTGAATTTAAAAATTATCGGCTAAATCCTAAATTTAAATTCTTTTGTATTAAATTATAATTAGGTTTAACTTACGAAATTAAAATAAAATGAGGACGAATTAACCCCTTCTTTTATGTGAAAAGTTAAAAAATTCGCCTTAAGCTCGACATAGCCACACGCGTTGTCTAAACAAAAATCTTCGCTCAGTCGCTCTATTAGCGGTAAAACAGCGTAAGTCCAACAGTACGTTTCTCTATGATTTTAGCTAGGATTAAACCACGTAAGTCCAACAGAATAAAAGATCGTAAGTTTAAGTATGTGCTTAAAAGTACAAAAAGTAATACTTAATATTAATTGTTTTCAATAAAACTTCGAAAGGCACCAGTTTAATGTTCAACCTTTCATTTAAAACCATTTTCAGACCTATCGAATAAATACTCTTCAAAAAATGGTCGAGACCATTTGGCTATCACAGCAAACATTTCCCATGTTATTCCTATGGGAAAATTTCCCTTTTTTTGCCAAAATGTCTTAATTTTTTTATGGAAATGAAAACCACCCTTAGCAAATTTATTTTCTATGAAAAAAACTAATGGAGGGATCTCTTTGAAATTTTAACCACATATTAAGGGTCCGAAATTTAGTTCAGTGGAGTTTTTTCAAAACAATTAATACAATACAAAAAAAACTACATCCAAACAAAAAACCCTCCTTATACATTAAGAGCAGTATGAGGTCTTATCTAAGAGAGCGACCGCTCTCTCAGAATAATTATTTCACGCATTATAACACTTTTCGTTACATAGTTCAAATAGAGAATATTATAAACAGCTATAATTCGTTCTACCATTCTAGCATTAAAATGACGCAGAATGAAGTTTATAAAAATATTTATAAAATTAACGCTTAACCTAAGAAAGAAAAGAAAATAATTTCCGCGAAATTGAAAATTTAATATATCGTTCGAGTTAATAAATTCAAACCTGTCTTCGCTAAAGGATTCGAAGCCAACTACTCCACGGAAGTATTTTAAATTGTTAGCGTTTTATAAATATTACTAAATCTGGGAAGAAAGGATATAAAAGGGTTCTTTTATGGTCCCCAACTCATTAAGTGTTCGGTACATCACACGTTCAAGATAGAATACATCATTATAAAGAGGAAACGTCGAGGGAAATTGGACTATTTCGTTATCTGAATTTTATTTAACTTTATCTAGCGACTCGTCTATGGATTATTTCCTGTCTAAAAAATTTCATCTTATATTACCAAATTACCTACTCCTCTTAGTTTAAATGGAATGGAAAGTTGCCTTGTTCGAAATAATTTACACTAATTTTTTGTGTAATGTTCTAAAATAAGACGAGAACGAAAAGCACGCACGAAAAATGGAAATTATTTTAGCCAAGCCCCGGAAGAAAAGGTTGATAAGGGAATATTTCGTCGCCTGACGAGTCGCGCTCTTTAATATTTTAGAGTTTGTGGATAAAAAGCATGATCAAGGTTCTAGCAAATATCGAGCGGGTCTAAATTTCCACTTCCTAACGCATTGTACTATGCAGCGAAAATGTAGAAAACCAAATTGTTGGAAATTGTACCTTTCCGTTGTTAAGAATTATTCCTGTCTGTTACGACAAAAAGCAAGGGTCAATCGTCGTGAAAACCTTCGACTCGCCTCATTACGTTCCCACGTTCCGTTATCGAGAAATTATTTCGATACACTGACCCTAGAAGCATAGATATCATGAATAATGTTGGTCAATTAGCACCATTTCAGTTTGGACCTCTGTCGAGTAAATTACATTTAAGGTAGACGAAATTCCTTCACTGAACGATAAACGTAATTCCTTTATTAAATGACGGAGTAATTCCTTCACTAAGGTCTAGTTAGTAAAACTCAACTTTTTAAGGGGTTAAAATTATATTCGGGTATACTTTTCATTATGCATTATTTGTTGCTGAGTCTTACTGTCATAAGCAATTACTGTATTTTGACCAACTTAGATCATTTCGCGTTATTGGTTCGAAGCAGACAAATTCAACTTCGGAAAACGTCATGTTCGGATTTACGAATTACGAAAACAAAGTGTACAGTTAATACATAAGCTAAAAAAGCTAATAGTTGGATTTATTGACAGTTCAAATAAAGAGCTGCTATTTCAACGAACGTTAATGCAAAGTGTTTTCTAATTTCAGATTAGACACGCGAGAGAAATGTTGCTTTGAAAGGCTTTAATCTGAACTGAAATATTGATTTGGTTTTCATTACCTCTCCGCTACATTTTTTTAACCAAATCCTGCATATAACGTAGAATTCTCTTCTGTTTCGTTCGTTGTCGCTCGCGTCTTCTTTAATTAATATTCCGAGTCTAATCATGGATACTAGAACTTTAATGAAAGTCGTATTGCTATTCGTAAGTACTTGATAAGTTTTCCTAGTTAGCTAGTTTATCAATCACACGTGTATGAAAACTCGAGACGAATAAAATTTAATTTAAAGATAACCACATAAATTTGCACCTGTAAACCGTGCAATTGTAAAATAGTAGCTGTTATTCCCGCGGCGTTGCTCGCGTGTAATAAGGTATCGTTCCTTTCAACCGAATTCCCAATGGACCGAAATCCCATTCGACCGAATATCCCGCAATGATTTTAGATTTCCAGCCCAATGGCTATATTCCCGATGGACCGAAATCCCAATCTTCCGAATATGCCCCTAAAAATACATGAATATAACTTGAAACACTGTAGCCGTCAGCGATTCGGTGGTGTAGTGGATACGATGTTGGACTGCGAAGCGATAGGTTGTTGGTTCGAATCTCCGAAAGGTATGTTAATAGTTAATAATATTAAAAGTAAATGTTTCGTGATACTAATTAAAACGCTCACTTTCATCCCTTTCAAGGCAACAGATATATAGAATTAATAAACAAATTGTGCTTAAAATGAAGTACAGTCTTAATGGTAGTTCCATCAATGTCTTTAAATTTTAAATTAAAATTTTAATATTTTGGTTTCGGGTGGGTTGGGTTAGGTTAGGTTAGGTTAGGTTAAGTTAGGTTAGCATAGGTTAGGTTAGGTTAGCATAGGTTAGGTTAGGTTAGCATAGGTTAGGTTAAGTTAGGTTAGCATAGGTTAGGTTAGGTTAGCATAGGTTAGGTTAGGTTAGGTTAGGTTAGGTTAGGTTAGCTAAGGTTAGTTTAGGTTTGGTTCCAATAATTCGTTGACACCTTTTCCAAAATATGCTCCTTTTAATTAGCTACCACCTTTTCCAAAATATTATCCCTTTAAATAGCTACCACCTTTTCCAAAACATTCTCCTATTAATTAGCTGCCACCTTTTCCAAAATATTCTCCTATTAATTAGCTGCCACCTTTTTCAAAATATTCTCGTATTAATTAGCTGCAACCTTTTCCAAAACATTCTCTTACTAATTAGCTACCACATTTTCCAAAATATTCTCCTTTTAACTAGCTACCACCTTTTCCAAAATATTCTCCTTTTAATTAGCTACCACCTTTTCCAAAACATTCTCCTATTAATTAGCTGCCACCTTTTCCAAAATATTCTCCTATTAATTAGCTGCAACCTTTTCCAAAACATTCTCCTACTAATTAGCTGCCACATTTTCCAAAATATTCTCCTTTTAATTAGCTACCACCTTTTCTAAAATATTCTCCTATTAATTAGCTGCCACCTTTTCCAAAAGATTTTCCTATTAATTAGCTGCCACCTTTTCCAAAATATTCTCCTATTAATTAGCTGCCACCTTTTCCAAAATATTCTCCAATTAATTATCTGACATCTTTTCCAAAATATTTCTATTATTGCTAATAAATTGTTCGTGGTAAGAGGCGGGCTTTTAATACTCATATAAATAATCTTTTTACCTCCAAACAAGGTTGGGTTGGGTTAGGTTAGGTTAGGTTAGGTTACGTTTGGTTAGGTTAGGCTAGGGTAGGTGAGGTTCGCCGTAATTAAAACGTAGTTAAAATAAGTGCGGTAATACATTTTCAACTCACATTTATTTTAACAATAATAACACAGTATGTCTTCTTCCAGTTCAATAGAATTTCGGTCCAATGGGACTATAATAAAACCGCACCTTTGGCTACGTTCGGTCGAATGGGACCCCCAAAAAAACCCCCTTCTGTCGAATGGGAATTCGGTTCAATGGGACCAAAGCTGTAATAAGGCCTTCCATCAAAATGATATAAAGAATGGGTAAATTTTACTGATGACTAATTTTTTTGTAGCACCCTAGGAGCGAAGGGACTCGTCGTTGCCCGTCGGGACATTTTTTATTATTTTCATTCGGACATTATTCCATAAATAAAGGTTTTTAAGTTTGTGGCCGCCATTTAAAAAGATAGCAACAAATCGAACCCAAAAGCCCTTTCAGCCCGTCTATAGGTTAAAGGAAACCAGTGTACTAAATATTTGTGGGTTCGGTTGAAACGCGCGGACTTTGTTGCATAAAGAAGATTTTCTACATTTCCGGTCGTTTTTTTTAAGATGGCGGAGGATTGGGGGGAAATCTTTCTTAGTATGCGCCAAATACTTATGAGTTACGTTCCTGCAAATCTTTAGCCTTCTAGGGCAAGCGGTTTAGGCTGGGCATTGATTATCAGTCAGTCAGGACTTTGATTTATATAGATCTAGATTTGAAGATAACCACATAAATTTGCACCTGTAAACCGTGCAATTTTAAAAATATGGGTCAAATTCCATTTTTTCGTAAATTTTGGTTTTTCCAGAAGCAATACGACATTGTTACCAAAACATTTAATTTCAAGTGGCACCATGCCGGAGATAAACTTTACATGGACTTTCTTCTTTATCCTACAAGCCGGTAAATTTTGCTATATAGGCTAAATCATTTTATAATTAAAGATAAGTGTTTAATTAATTATTTTGTTCATTTTCAGAGTAAATATAACGTACATTCCCGTCGCCAATGCTAACCAAGGGGTAAGTGTGGCTTTTTTTCAATATCAATGGCTTATTTAATTTTGTAACTCTTTTTATATGGTTTCAGTCCGGTGATCTATACCCGATTTACTCGCGTGTAAGTTTTTCAAGTCTGGCCTACATGGGACGCTATCATCGAACTTGCACGCACCCATTTTTTAACTTTGAACACAACATGCTGTCTTACTACAGCGAAGCCGAGTACCACATATCATTGACCGCCTTCCTTCAAGTCTTTCGTCCTCAGGCATGTTTTTACTCGCGTACATGTACCTTTCACGTTTTCTCAATACCCCCCACTTTACGGCACCGAAGTCCTCCCAGCATTCTCAGCGTTTAGCTAGGGTCGTACGGTACGAAATAGTAAAGGACGAGGGGTCTCCGGACTGGTCCCAGCCTTTGTTCTCCTATTGATTTGCAATTCATAAACTAGTCCAGAGGACCAGTGGTAGTGACCTCCACTACTTGAATTTAAAAACTAGTCCAAGCAATTAATAAACTGGTTTTGGACCAGGGCCGGAAATAAGCACAGGACACTGGACGTTGTCCAATAAAATTTTAAAATGTCCCATAATTTTTTAAAAAACTAAGGGGGTCTCTGGACATTTTGACCAATCAATTTTCTGAAGTTTTGATAGCTTGACTATGAAGATGCGACACTATTTATGCACACGCCAGTGGACAATGTCCCATAAATTTTCCAGTCAAATAGGGGGGGGGGTCACTGGACACATGTCCTATAGGAAATTTTTCTTATTTCCGGCCCTATTTTGGACCCGAGGAAGTGTGATATATCCCAGACTGACCCCCTCTGTCTTAAAAATAGAAGCTTGTTCTCATACAAATACAATGGCGCTGCACTTGACAAACGTCTACCTAAGGGTAGGGGCGTGCACGAGGTACACGGGGAGAGTTACGGTGCCGCAGGTTGCCAATCGTCATTTACAGTCCAAATTACTATGTTTCTCCCTGGCAAGACTACATCCTGATGTTCAAGAATTTCACCTACAAACGGGCTATACAGAATATTTAGGACTGTTCACGAGCCGAGCTGAGCGAGCTTTTAAAAAGCTCGGCTCGGCTCGAAAAATCGGTGGCTACGTTAACATATATATGTTTAACAAAAATTGCTACTACGACTCGAAATGCTATACCATGTTTAGGAATGTAGTGGTTTTGTAAAACCCGCTCGGTAAAAAGTGAAGAAATCGTTATATGCATTAGGCTCACGGTTAGAGCGCAGCCTTCGAGATACCTAGGCCCGTGCGTGTCGATTTTTATGTGGGGAAATATCCAGTTTCATAGACGAAATATTTTCACACAATATGTGTACTAGATGGCGCTTTTATTATTACAGTTGCGAAGGGGGTCTTCCATAAATTGTCGTTGATATTTTAGGGGCCAATTATAATAATTTTACGAAAGAGAAAGGTTTCACCCTTAAATTAACGTAATTGTTTTAGGGGCTATTTATTTTTTATTGAATCTTTTGGTTCGATTGTGTGGACAACAAAATTAATGATGAGATTTTAACATTGTTCTTTTTTTAGTAAAGCAAAACTTCTTGAAGTTCCTAATTGTCAGTTTTGTTATACCTTAAGAGGAATTTTTTACTCCATCGTAACCTTTTATTTTTTTAACCATAGCTTTTTTATCCTTTAATTCCTGGGCATGATTGTTTAATAAAGGTCTTCAGAAATTTTCTCAAATATCTTTTTACTATCCGCAACCTCGGCTTCACCGTTCTACGTCTATGCCTTGCCCTAATATTGCAGCAGTCGACGGGGTCACGAGGCCGAACTTATTTTTAATTTACTATACTAAAAGCGGCCCCAAGTGAGAAAACACGGCGAACTAAATTATTTAAAAAATATTCTCGCTTCGCGATAGGCACGGGCCTAGATATCTCGGAGGCACCGGTTAGAGGCGAAGGAAAGCAAATTTTCAAACATTTTATGTCATGCTATTGGTGGAGAGGACTAAAGGGAAAGCACTATTTCACTGACTAAGCTCGCGAGTCGTAGTGGTTCGATGCCTTTCGGCTCGATCATAAAAAGGGTCGCTCGTTAATTAATCGAGCCTCCAAAGTGTTGGCTCGGCTCGGCTCGAACTCGGCTCGCTCGTCACGAGCCCGAGCTGGCTCGAACTCGTGAACAGTCCTAACTGAATATTTTCTAAATTTATAGGTGTGGATAATTATGGCTCTCTTTCTTGCCTTGTTCAATTTGAAGCATTGGTGTCGCTTCTTTGGGAATACCCTTCAATTCGTGATACGACTACGGCGGTTTTTCTTCGGAGCGTCCAATAATAATTTGACGGACAAATACGAAACTGCCAAGAAGGTTATTTTGGCCACCTACTTCGTCGGTTGTTTTATTTTGGTGGAAGTCTTCAAAGCCCACCTGTCGACCAAATTGACGGTGCATGTGGATCGCAATATAAATGAATTTGATGATATCTTGAAATACCCCAAGTTGCGCATTATTTTTCAGAATAAAAATTACGACTGCTCTAAATTTGTTCAGGTGAAAGCAAACTTTAAGTGTACTTCATCGTCTTTTCTTTGGCTTCTTAACCCCAAACTCTATAGAAATTAATCATTCCAACCAGGGATAGATTTATTTTCTGAAGTAGGAATGGAGAACAGAGTAATCTGTGCGCGCGTTAAAGTCCCTGATCCCCTTCCACGGGACGGAGGGGTATGAAAAAAGAGGTGGGTCATAGCGACAGAGGTAAAAAGGAATTACGTATTATTCACCGTCCCCGTCAGCAGCGTTCAAAACGTAGTTTAAGTGAGACAATAAGATAATTTAAACTTTTCATTACGTGTTGGAGGAGGGGCTCTTTACTGGGCTATGAGTCAGACTGAAGTAAATACTAACCGTTTTCCATTCCTACTTCTAAAATTAAATCTATCCCTGTTGATGTTCCGACCACAAACTTCCTATCCAGTTTTCCAATGAACCGTGGATAAAATCTTAACTAGGTTAAGATCCCAATGCCTAAAACCACAGTCTTGGTTGTGTAAAGCAACTTCATCCAGCTTTTACCCCCCCCCCCATGGTGTAGGACATCTCGGGTCTGAACTTGGTATGAAATTATACAGTATAGAGATAGTTTGGGTCGTTTTTCAGGGGAACAGAAAACACAGAAAGGTTGGTTGTAACTAGGGATGCACCAATATATCAGGCTATCTTTTTCATATCGGTATCGGCCAATATAGGTTTCTTGTAAGCAGATAATTTCGGGAAAAACTTGACATGTTAAAAGGTACTCAATGAATACTAATTGAAACACATAACACAAATTTATTCCCTCAATTTAACATTTTCCTTTAAAAATGCAAGGTTTTCCACAATCTCAGTTTTATCCCGTTGTTCACGACTATGAGTAAGTAATTTTCCTAGTTTCCCATAACTCCCACAAACAATCGAAGTCGACAATGACGCTTTTTAATGCGTTTGGTGTCACTAATGTACACTTTTAACTTAAGTTTGCTTACAACGCTACTTCATGTTGAACAAAGAAAGGAGCTGCATTTAACTTAGAACAGACCATTTTTTAAGGAAGGAGGTTAAGGCTAAAATATGTAGCGGTACCATATTAAACGAAAGAGATGTGAAACATGTATCTAATAAAATTATGTTGATTCTACTCTTGGAAACTATATTCATGGAGAAAAATTATCATGAATTATATTTTATATGGGCCGATAATATCGACCGACATATAGGCAGTACCCATATCGGTTCATCCCTTTTTGTAACCACAAAGAACATCTTTACGTCGCGAGAATCTCTTGCTCCGTCAAGAAACCCTTTTGTATTGACATTTTCCCCAAATCGTTCGACAACTGGTTTTCCAAATATTGGAAGGCTGAAAATTGAGTGTCCGACAATTAGAAAAATTATAAAATTAACAGAAAAAATATTGCAGTTCCCCAATAGAATGGAATTTTTTCGTTATTTCAGCTCCCCACGCTAAGACTGAGTATTTCGTGAGAGAAAAACAAAACGCGAACTGCGCAATTGCGTTGAAATTCCAAAAAAACCCGCTTGATATGTCATATGAGCATACACTGTTAAAAAAAATGGAACTGTTTGACACCTTTAGAGGTGTTTCCTAATGCATCCCCAGTAGCACCTCTATTGGTGTTTAAAAGCACCATTCGAGAGGATGTCAATACGCACCTTTCAAAACGGTGCGAAATAATACCTTCTCTGAAGGTGCTTTATAAATCCTGTTAGGTGTTTTAATCACTTCGAATAGAGGTGTATATTATTACCAGAAAAAGTGTTAATAAACCCTTTAAAAAAAGGTCTTTTTGAGACTAATTTGGTGTTTTTAAATTCCATTGACGTTGGTGCTTTTTAATTCCTGTTCGGTTTAAAACATCACCCTTAATAGAGGTTTATAATTATACCAGAAAGGTGTCTATAGACTCTTAATTTCTTAAAAGGTGTTTTTTGAAATAATTGTTTTTCAAAACACTCAAAACACATGAGTTACCATAGATTAGTCTTTCAAAATAGCTGCTCAAATCCACTGGATTAAGGGTAAACGTTTTTTCTGCTGTAAGCCTTATTCAACCGTGTAAGAATTGATACGCGTGCGAAATGGTTACGTTTAACCTTTATTGTATATCCTCAATAGTTCTATTGAAGGACCTGATTTATATCATTCAAAAGTGTATTTAATTTTCGGCTCACTGTGAACCGTCAAGACCTTCTCAAAGACACACGAATTCATGGAACCAAACCGAACAACGCTTACCAAAATCTTTAGAAGTAGCATTCAGTGTAACTAGGAAAGTTTAATTTCACGTTTACACTTTATATAAATGTAGTAAAGCTGAATTAAAAAGTAAACACCGAATTTGATATATTAATATAAAAGATGTTCTTGCAATATTGAAATGAAACAGAGCTTTTTAGCTACAAAACTACAAAAAGAATCCTAATGCCGAAACATACTAAATATTTTCATTTAATATTCTGCAAAAAGGAAATGTTATCGTTTTGTAAGAGATCTTATCATCCTACTCGATGTTGGAGCATATCAGTCTTTATATTAACTTTGATATGCGTGTAGTGTTTCGATTCAGATGCAATCTTCATTACTCGTTCTGTATAAACTTTCACTTGTGTCGTTCCGAAGAAAGAAGATTATCTTAAATAATTAAATAAATATAAATGATATTAATTTTTTTAATCGTCAGTATTTTACCTTAATTCTAGTTAAGTGGTTTAAAGAAGCGTTATTCTTAAAATGATTTTAAATATAGCTATTGTTGACGTTTGACTTCTAGCGTAAACCGTTTTCACAAATTTTGGAAATTTAGGGTATATAAGGCGATTGATTGACAAATAGTAGGAATAAGCGCTATTGCGTGAACCTTTGGTCGAAGCCCTGCCATAGGGAGGCTAGTCGTTTCTCGTAACTTAAGCCGTTCGCGCGTACGTCTTAATCCCAACGATGATAATGGAGTAGAAGCTAATGTTTCAGATTTGCGTGTATGTGGTATACACAGATGGTGTTGTCAGAAGCCAATAAGTACAGATAAAAGTGTATTTCGTATATACCATTAGACAAACAAGTGTGGAGATTGCATAATGAAGTAGAATTTTTACCTCTCCGAGTGAAGATGACGTCACGGAGAGGTATTGCACTGGACGTGTCTGTGTGTCTGTCTGGCACCGTGTTCGCAGTTGGCAAATCGAAGCAAACGTGTTCCCAATTTCCGGACCGCGTTCGCAGTATACAGAAATTCGAAAAATGTTACTTCGTTGCTATATCCAAATTATTTAACGTCAATAATTAACTATCCGTTACACCTTCATATACTGTCTAACCACCAATTGTTTCACCCAATCCCAAACGGTATTTAATGGCTTCTAACATCAATACCATGCAATAGTCTTTCGTGTACACCACATACGCCACACGCGGCTAGGGTTACGAGAAACGTCTAGCCTCCCAATGGCAGAGCTTCCACCAAAGGTTCACGCAATTGCGCACTTTCTTACCTCTTAGTGTGAATCAATCACCTTTTATACCCTTAATTTACAAAAGTTCTGATATAGGTGTTCCCTAGAAGTATAACGTTAAAGATAGCTATGTTTAAAATTATTTAAGGAATTAAGTTTCTTAAACCGACTTAACTATAATTAACGTAAAATACTGACGATTAAAATAATTAATATCACTTATATTTATTTAATTATTTAAGATCAATTTCTTTCTTTGGAATGAAAAAAGTGAGAGTTTATATAGAACGAGTAATGAAGATTGCATCTGAATCGAAACGCTACACGCATATCAAAGTTAATATAGAGCGATTAGGATGAAAAGATCTCTTACAAAACGATAATATTTTCTTTTTGCAGAATATTAAATGGAAATATTTTAAATATTTTTCGCATTACGATTCTTTTAGTAGTTGTGTAGCTATAAAGTTCTGTTTCATTTCAGACACACAGATACGTCCAGTGTAATACCTCTCCGTGACGTCATCGTCACTCGGAGAGATAAAAACCTGTGCCAAGGGGAAATTAAAGTATTTTTTATGAATTACTCTAATTCCAAGAAATTCCAGCATATTGAACTCTTCGAGAATTATTTTCCAATGATTGAAAAATCATAATAAGTATGAATTCCTTCAAATATTTAGTATAAGGTAGTGCAAAGCAATTTTTAAAATCTTTGGGATATTTTTAGAATGCTTCACTATGCAGGTAGAATTAATAGGTGATTTCCCTCTAAAGTCATATCAAAAACCTTTCACTTAAAAAAAAAACACCATATCAGCTAAATAGTGTTAAGTCAAGCCCAAAGGTGTTTATTCGCACCATTCAAACAGATTTATATTAAAAACACTATTTTCGTTTTTAAAAAAATTGATAAGGGTCAGTTAACATCTAAAAGTGTTTATATGTACCAGTGAAACACCATTTCCTTAAAAAATACCTTAAAAGAGTCAACTAGCTCCTTTTTACGGAGAAAACACCATCTCAGTAAAAAAAAACTCTAAAAAGAGTATATAAACACCTCGAGGTATTTCCGAACACCCATGAAACACCTTTTTTTCTAACAGTGTAGTAGTAAACCGAATTCTCCTTTTCTATTCGAATTTAACCCCTTGCAAACGATTTCTTGGTTAAGGGAACTGTATTCGTATTTAAAACCCCTGTAATTCGTATTTCTTTTTGAATAATCGTTTGGTGATTCGAATACTCATTAATCTCCAAATGGCAAATTCGATTCGTCGAATTGAATGCTCGCCACTTATCATCCATACTAGACTTCTTGGTTTTGGTGTATTTTCACAAACAACAAACGCCACTTTCAAGGTCACCAGGTTCTCAATCCTTCATTCTACGTCACACATAGATAAAAAGGCGTTCATTTGCTGTAGTTCGCAATCAGTACGATTATTTTAGAAAATATTATATTTTGTGTTGGAGTGAGGGTGCCAAATAGCTGCTCAATATATAAAGTAGAAACAGTAAGCAACGCGACAAGAATGAACCTTTGGCTCATATGGGAGACTAGCGTCACTCGCGTGTAATAAGAACTTCCAGCAAAATGATATAAAGAATGGGTAGATTTTACTTATTGGACTAATATTTTTGTAGCACCCTAGGAGCGAAGGCACTCGGCGTTGCCCGTCAGCCCCTAGGGATGCATTTTTTATTACTTTTCACGCGGACATTATTCCATAAAGAAGGGTTCTTAAGTTTCTGGCCGCCATTTAAAAAGATGGCGACAAATCGAACCCGAAAGGCCATTCAGCCGGTCTATAAGTTAAAGGAAACCAGTGTACTAAACATTTGTGAATTCGGTTGAAATGCGCGGACTTTGTTGCATAGAGAATATTTTTTACATTTCTGGGCGCTATTTATTAAAATGGCAGCGGATTGGAAAAATCTTTCTTAGTACGACCTACTACTTATAAGTAACGTTCCTGCATTTTCAGCCTTCTAGGGCAAGCGGTTTGGGCTGGGCGTTGACTATCAGTCAGTCTGTTTGTCAGTCAGCACTTTGATTTATATAGATATAGGACTCGCGGTGTAGAATGCTATTTCAGCCCCACAATACGACTCCAATTTTACTCCTCTCTGATCCAACCCTCCAAAATGCTCCAATTCAACCTAGCTTACATTTTATCATTAAAGTTTCTCGAGTTGAATTTATAGTTGTGTTGAATAGGCCACCCGTCCAGATGTCATTAAAGAACACGACAGAAGATGGAAGAAGTTTCCGCTGAAGAAGGGAGAAGGCTGGAATGCCGTCTTCAACAAGGGAAACGCGGTTAACATTGGGAGTATTAGTCATTTGGAATATTTTTGTAATCGTGATTACACCTCGAAAAAGCCTTTGCATTACGGAAAAAACACTTTTTTAACGTCCTTTAGTTCGTTTCAACTCTCAATCAACTCCTCAAATTTCATCAAAAACGTCATTAACATAAGGTAAAGTATTCCGCCGCTTAGCAGATATTATCATATTCCGCGTCTCTACTCGGAGAGGTTATTTTGGTTTCCCAACTTGTTTTGGTTAGTGGTTGGTGAGATAGGGAGTGCGGGCAAGGTACCTAGAATGAGAGATTCAGTTTCAGGCGAAAGAGCACTATCTATAAAGGCTGTGTTTGTTTCGTTGAATACTTCTCCTGACCCTTCAATATATATGTAGTTACAGAAGTAGGATAAGGGACTAGAAGTATCGAGGTAACCAAATTCTTCACTTGGCGAAAGTGAATATTCTTGATAAGACACCAACGGTTGGCCCTTTGGTAGCGGTTTATGAATTTTCCCTCCTAAACGTGAGACGCTCGCGGCGGTAGACAGCCGAACTAGATTCAAGCACCCGCGTCCGTGTGCCGCGGCTTTAGGTTGAGGGGAAGGAGGCAGGAAATGTTTTTGGAGCTCGACCAATTTTTTCTCTCTAGTGTAGGAGCGATGGAAGCGGCATAAAATCCTCAAATTTGTTCACTAGTGCCAGGATCTATTAAAAAAGCTAGAGCTCTTCACTTCTAGTCCCTTATTTTACTTCTGGTAGTTATAATCGGTTTTTTGGTACGAATGTGAAAGTCTTTTTTGATTATAATATGTGGTTGTGTATGTTTGTAGTTTGTGTAAGGAGGCTGGATACACGAAATACATTTTTTGCTGGGTTCAGTACCCCAACCGTGAGCCATCTCGAATATTACCTTGGCGAGTTAGAAAACACTAATACTGTACTACTACGTTAAATTTTTACGTGACTTGTATATTTTTGGAAAGATTTTAATTGGGGTCGCGAATGTAAAATATATTACACAACTTACTGGATGTACGGATCAGGGACAGTGGTTAGCATTTTCGCCCCCCTCCGCTCTACTTAATAGGTAGGCATGCCCCTCAAACAATGCAGGTGAAAATATAGACTGCTACCACGAACTTTCTCGTGACGTCACACCCTCCAATCTCTTACCTCTGTTTGGTGACCATATTGGAAGTCGTCAGCTCAGGCCATACAATTTAGACTACCAATGTTGACGTCACGTTCCCGTAGCTCCTCCCTTCTCAGTAGTACTCTATGCAACCATGATCTCTAAAAAATGGTGAAGTTTCAGGCATTATTTTTGTAGGCTTATGAATTTTTGGGAGACTGGACATAAAATCCTTGCAAAAGACCTCATTAGCAAGAAAGCCTGTTCAAAATTTCTGAATGAAAAACGAGTGATGGAATTTTCAAAGACTTCCTTACACGACGTCAGCGTCTTGTTTCTTGTATTCGCGGCTTCGACCATGCAGGCCATTTTCGTCTCCTTCGCTGATTTCTTTCGCGTTTCGAGGAAAAGGGGCATTGAGCAAACTCTCAGAGGAATTGAACTCGAGACGTATTGCCGCAGTATCCCCGAGGACATCACCAAGGAATGCGTCCACTGTCAGAGATGTTTGGAATGTGGTCAGTCTAAAGGTTCCGTTACTGTTTTACGAAAAGCGACAGACGTCGAAAGCCGATCCGAAAGCGTTTGAGTTATATTGGAGAATTTGAGAAGCTTAATTTCGAACATGTATAACTGCCACGAAAGCTTTTCAATTCTACTGGGCCAGTAGGCCCCTGTAGATATGACCTGACACCCGTTTATAATGCTAAAGGGAAAAAATAACTTATACAAAGCATTAAATATCGTATGCATTATATCTCTTTTCTGTTATTTATTTTGAGATTGAGAACGAAGGACATTTTCACTTGTCCCTTCTAGACGTTCCACTCGTTAAATTACATAATCTAATAAAATGAGCTAACGTATTCGAATATTTCTGTAAACTAATATTGGACAAATTTAAAAGTAAGAAATTTTTATTTTTATTGAGTATTTCGAACTATTTAGGTAGCATTGTGTAATTTCCCTGCTTGACAAATGTCCATTAGAATAATTTGGCCAGTTTTAATAAACGACTTTTAGCCGACATCTATTTTTCGGCTAAGCCTATAGTTATTCTATTTCGCGGAAAAAAGTTCGCGTACTTGCCCCGATATCCAACAAGCAAATTTTTGTTTTCTGGTTCGATATCCAAAACTCACTAGTAGATGGAGAATACCGATATGAGCCCACTGGCGTCAGACAGTGCCAGATCTGGCACATGGCACCTGTAAATATGGCGTCAATGAATCAAACATGGCGCCCGCAGCACTTTTTTTCTTATGGCGCCAGTGAATCAATCATTTTTCTCACAATCCTGCTGTGGCGTCAATGACGTGTCATCCTATGGCGTCAGTGAATCAGACGTCAATGTTAGACCTATTTGTCATATTACCTTTCGGATATATTGGTTCAAACGTATATGACGGTAGAACCGATATCGTAACTAACACTGTATTTATGTTCAAGTGTATACAACTCTAAAAAATCCGTGTAATACACAAATTTACAATCAATACAAATTTAAAACTTTTTCATTTACCTAAATATAAGCATATTTCAATATTTTTAAATTTAATACTATTTCAGCTTAATACTTCTAAATATAAACTTTAGAAATTATTTCAACTTTAACCAATTCCTCTTTATTGATAGACCTATTTCAAGGATAGGAAATGTAAATAAAGAG
Source organism: Phalangium opilio (assembly GCA_019434445.1). Lineage (NCBI taxonomy): Eukaryota > Metazoa > Arthropoda > Arachnida > Opiliones > Phalangiidae > Phalangium > Phalangium opilio. Next base: position 285,847 of record JAEQBA010003631.1, read on the forward strand.
GTCGGTGAACGGGGATAGAGAAACTCGGATGGTAAATAAACGTATTATGTCAATAATTTGAAATCATGATAAGCGCTTTAAGGAAACTTGTAAGTAAACAAACTAGATTGAAACTCAGTGTGAATTTCGAAACATGGCGCGAATTTTCGACTTGGCGCCAATGGAAAAACCCATATGATAGCTCGGGCAAAGATTAAATGTACGACGTCAATAGTAAAAAACTCGGCACGTGTTCAAACTCAGTCACTTCTGTTCCTGACTTCAGACGAGTTACAACCTGCTCCTTAGTTGCTTATAGTATTTTTCAATACTTGGTAACATTTGCTGTTGCAAGTTATTTTGCAGAGGGTAAGAAAAAGTTTACGGACTAGTACCGAAATTACTTGTGATTTTTACAAGTACTTGCGATTTTTTACAAGTACTTACGTATTTTTTACAAGTACTTGCGTATTTTTACCAGTACTTGCGATTTTTCTGAGATTATCTTTATCTCATTCATTCTTTGAGAATGTTTAAGTGTAATATTTGTGATCCTACCAAGGGAACAGGGAACTTTTGAGACATAAAAGGGAGAAACATGGGGATGTTAAATACCCATGCTCGCAATGTCCGGCCGTTTATACCAGACTTGCGAATTTAACGTTACACGCGGCTGCCCGACACTCTAACTTTAAGGTTCCACACCCCCTCATGAACAATGCAGACCCATCAACTTCTACCTTTGTCCCATTCTTGGGTCCATCAACCTCTACCTTTATTCCTCCTGTTATCCCATTCTCGGGCCCATCAACCTCTACCTTTGTTCCTCCTGTTATCCCATTCTCGGGCCCATCAACCTCTACCTTTACCCATCCTGAGACGCAGAGGCCGAAACGGTCCACGTCCGACCCATCCACTCCTGAGACGAAGCGGCCGAAACGGTCCACGTCCATCCCTATTCCTTCCCTAGATGAACTGTCCGACGATGAGAATCGTGCCCTGGACGCGTTCATGAACCGAGAGGAGGGTCTCATCAATGGATCTCTACTGGGAACTCCTCCACCTACCGTTTGCGAAAATCTGGATGAACTGTCCGACGATGGAAATCGTGCCCTGAATGAGTTCATGGACCAGGAGGATGACTTCCCAGCCCTTTCCAGCCAGGAGAATCGCGACATCCATCGCTTTATGGATCAGCAGGAGGGCGGCGGTGGCCAAGAGCAGGAGGAGGAACCCATCGTTGCGTCACCGGAAGTTCCTCTTCACGATGAGCTAGAGGAACTGGAAGTACTCGGTAGAGCTATTTTTTGTGCGCGTTTCACACCCGTAGTGACCGAGACAGACGTAGAACTGTACGTAGGTAGACATAGGGTAGCGATTGAAAATTACTTGCGCAATAAACTGGCTAGGGATAGAGGGATTAAGTGGTATTTAACTGTCAGGGCTCGTTACACCCGTCAGTTAGCTGACACTGACGAGGAGGTAGAAAATTTAATTTATCATAGAACCCAAAACCTCGCTATTTTGAACTCCGACGTTATCCCCGGACAGATAGATTTTAGTATTAGGACTCTGAAACGTTTAATGGAGGAGTACGAAGCGCAAGGTAGTGGGTGGGTTCTAGATAAAATTCTCTTCCTGCAAATTAATATCATAGCGTACCTCCCGCTTCACGGGGGTACGTACTTTGAAACCCCTAAAAATCTCCTAGCTAAGATGGCCCTTTTAAATGTGCAAAATACGGACAATAAGTGTTTCCTATGGTCAATTTTGGCGCATTTACACCCTAAAAACAATAACCCACAACGTGTAACAAAGTACCTAGAGTATAGTAACGAATTGGACATGGCCGGTATTACGTTCCCCGTGGAAGTAAATACCGGTAAATTAGAGAATTTCGAACGGGTGAATAACCTTTCGATTAATGTATTCGGATATGAGAAAGAGGTCTACCCCTTTATGTGAGTTCCAATAGAGTTGAGGAACCACGTCAAGTAGATTTATTGCTACTAACCGAGGGTGAGAAGAAGCATTTCTGCTTAATCCGAAGCATGAGTCGACTTCTAGCAAAGGCGTTCACCGCATACGGACACAGGGACTATTACTGCCGTTATTGCTCGCATCGATTCTCCGGTGTAAACTCGGAGAAGAACTACAGGGAACACATCAAGGAGTGTAGTATACACGGACCCCAGAAGATCGAGATGCCGGTAAAGGAACCTATTCTGGAATTCAAAAACGTCGCATGGCAACAGAAGGTAAACTAAAACTTTTGTTTTTTATCAGGGTATTTTGAATATCGCGCCAAAATAGTTTACTGAGGGTAACGTTAGACGGCGCCCATAGCAAGATAAATAAAGCAGACGATAAGATGCATGGAGAGAGAGAGAGAATGTTTTGTTTACATTTTATCTAATATAGTTTTATTTCTATTTTTCACAGGTTAAATACGTCATCTATGCCGATTTCGAGTCTATTCTCCGTAAAGTTCACCGATGCGATCCCGATGTCGACCTCTCTTCAACCACGAAAACTTCGCAGCATATCTCCTGTGGGTTTAGTTATGTCATTGTTAGTCACGACGGTACAGTCTCTAAACCAGTTACTTATCGAGGGATAGATGCCACGGAAAAGTTTTTAGAAAGCCTTTTGCGTGAAGACGCAATTATTCAGCGTAAGATTAAAGATAACGCCCCCATGAATCTATCGGACTTTGAAAAGGCGCAATTCGCCTCGGCCCAATCCTGTTACTTATGTAACAAGTCTTTCACTGTAAATGACTGTAAGGTTCGTGACCACAACCACACTAACGGAGCCAACAGGGGAGCTGCCCATAATTCGTGCAACTTGAAACTGAGGACCCGGAATTTCGTTCCGGTCTTCATGCATAACTTATCTCGTTACGATGCTCATCTTATCATGGACAAAATTGGATTGGTCAAAGATCACAAGACTACGTGTATCCCCACGAATTCCGAAACGTACATTTCGCTTTCTCTGGGTAATTTACGATTCTTAGACTCAATTAGGTTCATGCCGGCATCGCTAGAGACACTCGTATCGAATTTGGCTCGAGGAGGAGCCGATAAGTTCAAGTGTTTAAACTCTGCCTTCAGCGCTGACGAAGTACCGCATCTGCTGAGGAAGCAGGTTTACCCCTATGACTACTTCGACTGCGAGACTAAATTCGACGAGACCGAGTTGCCACCCAAGGATGCCTTCTTCAATTCCTTAACTGACGAAGAGGTTAGTGAGGAAGATTATTCTCAAGCTCAAAAGGTTTGGGGAAAATTCCAACTCACTAACCTCGGTGAGTACCATGATTTATACGTTAAGACCGACGTTCTGCTCCTAGCGGATGTTTTTGAAAGTTTCAGGGCTATGTGTCTAGAATATTACAAGTTGGATTGCGCGCATGCATATACAGGTCCTGGTTTCGCTTGGCAAAGCGCCCTTCACATGACCCAAGTGAAATTGGAACTACTCCAGGATCCAGATATGCATCTCTTTATTGAGAAGGGTATAAGAGGGGGTGTTTCTTTAATTACGCATAGACTAGCCATAGCCAATAATAAGGATCTCCCCGAAACATTCAACCCGGCAGAACGTAGCTCTTACATTACCTACCTAGACTGTAATAACCTTTACGGCACCGTAATGTGTCATCACCTGCCGATGAGAGGATTTCGATGGATTCAACCATGTCAAGATTTCACTCGTGAAATTATCTTGAATCACCCAGACGATGATCCCCAGGGTTTTATCCTGGAGGTGGATCTTGAGTACCCGGAAAGTTTGCACGAAGAACATAACTGTCTACCCTTAGCACCCGAACGTAGAGTTATTAACGCGGATGAGCTTTCACCGTATTCGATTGAACAGTTGAACAAACTGAAAATTAACGTACAGGATAGCCTCCCAAAGTTAGTTTCCACGCTCTACAATAGGGAGAAATATGTTCTCCACTACCGGAATCTCAAGTTTTACATCGCTAAGGGGATGAAATTGGGGAAAATCCATCGAATACTCACATTCGAGCAGGGTGCGTGGTTAAAACCATTTATCGAGTTCAACACGGAGAAAAGGAAGCAGGCAGTGAACGACTTTGAGAAAGATTTTTTCAAGTTGGCCAACAATAGGTACGCATCTACGCTACGCTAAGTTATTATTTCACACGTAAATTAATCAAAACTTTTATCTATTAACAGTGTTTTCGGGAAGACGATGGAAAACCTCCGCAACAGGATCAACTTTGATCTTGTCCAGACCCGGGAGATGGCAATCAAGAAGGCCAGTTCGCCGACATTCCAGAGGTTCACCATCTTTAGGAACGAGCTGGTCGGGATCCATCGTCTGAAGAAATCCCTCAAGTTGGACCGACCCATTTACACCGGTTTCGCCATCTTGGACCTCTCAAAGTTGGTCATGTACGACTTCCATTACAACACTATGAAGGCAAAATATGGCGACGACCTCAAACTTCTTTTTACCGACACAGGTATGATTTTTTAAAACGTTTACTAGATTTAAATCCTTTTTTCTACTTTCAATTTTAAAAAACTAATTAAATGTTTTTACGTATAATTGCAGACAGCCTGACCTATCAGATTTTCACCGACGATTTGCCCCGGGACTTTGCCCAGATGAAGGAGATGTTCGACTTTTCCGCCTACCCCAAGGAACATCCTCTCTTCAGCGAGGAAAACAAGAAGGCCCTTGGAAAGTTCAAGGACGAACTCAACAGCGTCCAGATTCAGGAGTTCTGCGGCTTGCGGCCGAAAATGTACAGCATCTTGTCGGCAAAAGGTGAAAAGAAGACGGCGAAGGGAATCTGTCGTCGCGTCGTCAAAAAGAAGATACGTCACGCCCAATACAAGGAATGCCTGCTTCAACGTAAACTCACCACTGAGGAGATGAAGAGGATAGTCAGTGTTAAACACGAACTATTTTCCATCACTCAGAAGAAACTCGCTCTTAACCCCTGCGATGATAAGAGATTCATCATCGATGGAGTGTCTACGTACGCTCATGGTCATTTTAAAATTAAGGAATAATTCCATATTTACTTTCTGTAACCCTATCCCCTCCCATTCCCTCCTGGGGGACGAAGTGGCCGAACCGGTCCACGCCCTCCTCCCATACCCTTTTGGTGCGAAGTGGCCGAATCGGTCCACGCCCAACCCTTTTCCTTTAAAAATTTCATAGTTTAATGTATAGTTTATAAGTTTCAATAATTTAATGTATATATTTTAGGATTCAAAAGTATATTTGTATAGTTTTAAGTTGTTTTTTCTCGAATGAGTTTTACTCCGTGACACTACGGTTTCTCATTCAAAATAAATTTTTTTTTAAATACAAATTTCATCCCTCTTATTTCCGGCACAGAAACTTTCATACAACTTAGGCAAACATTTTTTTTTCCAGGTTAAGGTGTAGCGCGGGGGTCCAGCCGCGTGCGCGTATTTGAATTTCCCGCGTGTAGGAATAAGTTCGCGCGCGATTTAAAGGAAAGCATACAATTTAATTAAAGAAACTTTATAAAAAATCTCTTATAGATGTGGGTATTTATAGGATTTTTATGCGAGGGGTTCCAGCCCTCGACCAATGACAGGGCTACTATTTTTGGTGAAGTTGAGTTCATCCATACTTGTCCTCGACCGGTAGGGAGGGTATATGGGATTTACTTACAAGTTTCCCAACATAAACAAACATTGTAACTCCGACTATCATCCCATGTCAACACTCAGCGTCGAAGTTCCCTGCAAACACCTATCATGATTTCGAATTATTGACTTAGGTCGTTTATTTTCCATCATAGTTTCTCTATCCCCGTTCTAAAGTTTGAAACATGCGTATAATTGGAGGAATTAAATTTTAATAATAAGTTGAACTCCTAAAATTTGAGGTATGCATATATTTAGTGAAATAGTATTAAATTTGTATATTAAGTAGAAATAACCCCTAAAATTTGGAATATGCCTACATTTAGATAAATGAAAAAGTATTAATTTTGAATATTTATTATTTATATTCAATGTATTATTTACGCGAATTTTTAGAGTTGCATACACTTAGAGAAACCATTCTAGTACACTGACCCCGTTTTCACATTTCCTACACCTGAAACGTCGAATTAAATATCAATAAAGAGAGATTGATGAATTTGAATATTAGGTGAAAATAATACCTGAAATTTGAAATATGCCTATAGGATTTTGAATATATTTCTAAAATATTTTAAAATGTCTAAGTTGTATGAAGTAAGAGTGAAAGAAAATTAGTATTTAACGGAATTTTATTTTGAATGAGAAACCGTAGTGTCACGGGGTAAAACTCATTCGAGAAAAACATTACTTAAAACTATACATTAAATGATTTAAAAATTATACATGGGGAATGCTAACTAATATTTAACGGAATTTTATTTTGAATGAGAAACCGTAGTGTCACGGAGAAAAACTCATTCGAGAAAAACATAACTTAAAACTATACATTAAATGATTTAAACATTATATATGGGAAATACAAACTAACTTTGAAATTTTAACTAACTATTAAACTTTTGTGGTGGGGAGAGGGGTTTCCGATGGATCGGCGATAGGTTCGGGCTAATCTAACTATTGTCCACCGACTTCCTGCTGGTCCATAAGACGGTGAATATCGTGGTTCTCCTGGCTGGAAAGGTCCGGAAAGTTTTCATCCTCCTGGTCCATAAAACGTTGAAGATTACGTTCCTCCTGGCTGGTCAGGGTATCCATCTCGTCATCTTCAACGACCGGGAAATGTTCCCGCATGTGGAGACTCGATTCATCCGGACCGTCGAACCATTTGTCGCAAATACTGCATGCAACCCTCGGAGGCGGTGGTGTAGGTCCATCCAGTGAAGAACCATCCAACGTGATGACGACAGGTCTGTCCCCTTCTTCTTCTTCTTCAAGGTCCATGAATTCGTTCAGGGCACGATTCCCATCGTCAGACAGTTCACCTAGATGAAAGGAAGAAAGGTCCGACGACACCCTACGGGTGACGGCGGAAAGAGAGCCAAAAACAGAGGGAGGGGTGGGGAGAATAGGGTTGGGTGTAGAGTGGTGAAGTTTCGACCTCTTCGTCTCAGGAGGGGATGGGTCGGACGTGGACCGGTTCGGCCTCTTCGTCCCAGGAAGGGATGGGGAAATAGGTTCTGACGTGGACCGTTTCGGATCATTCATCTCGGGAGGGGAGGGAGATGGAGTAGGCGGGGTCAAACGATTTCCTCTGCATATGAGGTCGTTTATAATTTGGCTCTCCGTACTATTCAACTTTTCTACACTAATAGAACCCTCTGAGAAATTAAGGGATAGTCTACTATCGTACTCGGTAAAGTGTCGGGTTGGGGAAACAAGAGGAATATAGATTGAAGGGCTCAAAGTCGGGACAACCGGAGGGATAAGGGGAGGGGGTGAGGAACCTGAAGTTGTAACAACATGCGAAAAAAAAGAAGAGGTTGATGAGTCCGAATTTGGGGTAACAGGGGGAGGGGATGGGTTGGACGTGGACCGATTCGGCCTCTGCGTCCCAGGAAGGGATGGGGAAATAGGGTCTGACGGGGGTCGTTTCGGATCCTTCACCTCGGGAGGGGAAGGAGATGGAGTAGGCGGGGTCAAACGATTTCCTCTGCATATGAGGTCGTTTATAATTTGACTCTCCGTACTATTTAACTTTTCTACACTAATAGAACCCTCAGAGAAATTAAGGGATAGTCTACTATCGTACTCGGTAAAGTGTTGGGTTGGGGGGCAAAGGGAATAGAGATTGAAGAACTCGAAGTTGGGACAACCGGAGGGAAAAGGGGAAGGAGCGAGGGACCCGAAGTTGGGACAACATGCGGAACAGAGGTGGAGAATGATGAACCCAAAGTTGGAACAACAGGGGGAGGGGAGGAGGAGGGGTCCGAAGTTAGGACAGCATGCGAAGCAAAGGTGGAAGTTGAGGGTCCCGAGACTGGGACAAAGGTAGAAGTTGATGGACCCGGGAATGAGATAAAGATAGAGGTAGATGGGGCTGTATTGTACATGCGGGGGTGTGGAACCTTAGGGGAGGCTTTAGAGTGTTTGGTATACATATGTATCTTTAAATTCGCAAACCGGGTATAACTAGCTGAACACTCCGTACACGGGAAGGAAACACCCTCATGTTTCTCCCTCTTGTGCCTATAAAGTTCCTTCTTCCTGAGATACGCGCACTCACACATATTACACTTAAACATCCTCAAAGAATGAATGGGGTAAAGACAATCTTAATCTCGGAAAAAAAAATCGCAAGTAACTTAAACTCGGAAAATTTAGTAATTTCGGTACTAGCCCGTAAATTTTCTCTTACCCTCTGCAAAATAACTTCCAACAGCAAATGTTACCAAGTATTGAAAAATACTATAAAGCAACTAAGAGGCAGGCTGGAACTCGTCTGAAGTCAGGAACAAAAAGTGATTGAGTTTGAGCACGCGCCAGGCTTTTATACTCTTGGCGTCGTCCATTAAATCCTTGTTTCAACCATCATACAGGTTTTACATTGACCTCACGTTGAAATCCTCATCATGTTTCGAAATTCGCGTCAAGTTCAATCTAGTTCGTTTACTTGCAAGTTTCCTAACAAAAACAAATATTGCAACCTCAACTATCATCCTATGTCGACACTAACCGCTTTCTACAAGTGTGTATCGCGATTTCGAATTATTTACTTGGACCGTTTATTTACCATCCGAGTTTCTCTATTCCCGTTCACCGACCTCTTTATTTACATTTCTTATCCTTGAAATAGGTCTATCAATAAAGGGAAATTGGTTTAAGTTGAAATAATTTATAAAGTTTGAAATCTAATTAGAAATATTAAATGAAAATATTTAGTTGGAATATGTCTATATTTAGTGGGATAGTATTAAATTTGAATATAAATAACTCCTAAAATTTGAAATATGCCTATATTTAGATAACCTACGCCTCTGTTTCGGCTTACGTTAATGATACGGGATTTGAAGCGGGTGTCGGGAAACTATTTAAGATAGCGGTACCACTGTCATATTCAAGAAATTCGAGCCAATATACTTCAACTTAATACTTCTAATATAGTATTAAATTTGCATATAATAACACCTAAAATTTGAAATATGGCAATATTTAGATAACTGACACCTCTGTTTCGACCTACGTTAATGATATGGGATTTGAAGCAGGTGTTGGGATACTATTTAAGAAAACGGTACCACCATCATATTTCAAGAAATTCGGGTCAATATACTTCAACTTAATACTTCTAATATAGTATTAAATATGTATATAATAACTCCTAAAACTTTAGAAATTATTTCAACTTAAACCAATTTCACTTTATTGATAGACCTATTTCAAGGATAAGAAATGTAAATAAAGAGGTCGGTGATCGGGAATAGAGAAACACGGATGGTAAATAAACGATCCAAGTAAATAATTTGAAATCGCGATACACACTTGTAGAAAGCGGTTAGTGTCAACATGGGATGATAGTTGGGGTTGCAATATTTGTTTTTGTTAGGGAACTTGCAAGTAAACGAACTAGATTGAACTTGACGCGAATTTCGAAACATGACGAGGATTTCAACGTGACGTCAATGTAAAACCCGTATGATGGATGAAACAGGGATTAAATGGACGACGCCAAGAGTATAAAAGCCTGGCGTGTGCTCAAACTCAAATCACTTTTTGTTCCTGACTTCAGACGAGATCCAGCTCAATCACTTTTTGTTCCTGACTTCAGACGAGATCCTGCCTGCCTCTTAGTTACTTATAGTATTTTTCAATACTTTGCAACTTTTGCTGTTGGAGGATATTTTGCGGAGGGTAATAACCAAGAAATGGACGACCTCAAGAATATGAACTCTCAAGGGTGAGTAGAAATTAAACATTATTATTATTATTATTATTATTTTTTTTGAAAGTGATCACACTCATGCATGAATTTACTCTACCAGTTTGTCAGAGTTTACTAATTTATATTTATATTTATATTTGTATTTAGGCAGAACACTCTTTCGGATCCTCCTCAACCTCCGCGCATCAGGCTACCACGTGCAGGCTCCTCAAAACGGCGGGAAAAAAGATGAGGAACGTTTCAGCGTCGCCACTACCCCCTCCGCCTCCAAACTCCGAGTCGTCAGGGAGGGATGCCCGACCACCACCACCACCATCGTCACCGTCGGCATCGAAAACAACGTTGATGTCACCTCCACCGCTCGACCCTATACCTTTGGATCTGCCGACAACACCAAGAGGTGCACCTTTGTGCGAGAGGACGCTCGGCATGGGTGCATCGATAGCCTACCGCGACGGGTTCGAAGAGGAAGTCACGATCGGCAAACTATTGTCCGAGTTTGAGGGGCTTTACGAGGAAGGGAACAGGAGACTTCCTCGTAAAGTTTTCTACATTTGCGAAAACCAAAACTTTTTAAATTACTCCTATGGGACGACATCCCATAGGAGTATAGCTGAGTGGCCTAAAAGCCTGCGAGGCTTAAAAGAAAAAGTGGAGGCGCAGTGCGGGGTACAATTCAATGCCGCGGTTGTGAATTTGTATCGGAATGGGAGGGATAGTGTTGGGTGGCACTCCGATGATGAATATGGAGTGCACTCAACTATCGCCTCCCTATCCTTCGGTGCTGAAAGGACATTTCAGATGCGGCCTAAAGGCGCATCTCGGGCAACCATTTCGGTTGTTTTAAAAAACGGTTCCCTTCTTTTAATGAGGGGTTTGAATTGTCAAAAAGATTCGGAGCATTCCGTTCCCAAGGATTTCAACCCCTCATTAAAAGAAAGGGTAAATGTAAGACGAGGATACGCGAAAGAAAATCCCTCGTGCGTGTGATTTTATTTTTAATTTTTTTTTATATATATAATAATACGCTGTAATATATCTATATATATATATTTAAATAAATGAGAAAGTATTAAATTCGAATATTTATTATTTAAATTCAAAGTATTATTTACAGGATGAGTTACATACACTTTTAGAGAAATCATTTGCCTACAGAATTGAAAACTTAAGTACAATTATTAAACATCTATTTTAACCAATAAGTTAAATAAAGTCTGCGAAATAATTATTGGCGAAATAATGATTCGAACCGTTGGATCTCATATGATAATGAACTTCGTAAAACATTAAACTGTGGGTGTTATCATACAGACACTCGGCTAACTTGCAAATATACATGGCCTTGAACATATAATGCATGGCCGTCTCGTTTTTATACTTATAGTTTTTTCTAACTGCCTTGTTAGTTTTATAAACCATAAACATACACATATGAAGAGCTAAGTTCAAAGCTCTTAAGTACTGGTAGGGGCAATGAAATTCGTATCCCCCGTAGTAAAAGGTGCGAAATTTACATTCCTCCTCATTGCGAGGATGGAAACTACCTAACTGGCAAATATTTGGGTTGGGCATTCCGTATATTTTGTGGGGGGAGAGATGTACATAATGTGCATAGATAGAATCCCCCTCGAATTCTTCCAATTTGAAATAATGAGTCCTATTATTTATGATACATGGAAACTGTCTAGCAAACATGTCGATTAATGTCCCTGGTGGGAGTTGGGCGGAGACAGTTAGTAACTTGTACAACGCTAAGTGCTTCAAACCTAAATTTATGTAGGGGGCATTAACGTATTGTAATGTGTAATATTCGCCACAATCATATAAATTAAAGACTTCATTCGGTATGGGGTTTATCACTAAATCACCCGTTTCTGAATCTATAGTACGTTCGGCTCTCCCGTAATCCTTATCCCGTCCGATGGTTTTGAATTCTTTAATTCTTCTTAAGTTCTTTCGTCTTACGGTAGATTCTACAATAATCGCATAATTCTTTCTCGGATCCCTATTACACCGATTAGAGTTGGAAAGCCCGTTCTGTGTATTACTGGTTTCAAAGGGAGTTAAAGGTTCAACCCTGTTGTGGTAGAAACCCATATTCATAAATACGGGCGAAATTAACTACCATAAATATATGAAAATAATTATACTTACATTTTTCGGATCTGGATCGGTACTTCAAGGAAGGATATAGAATGTCTTATCTTTAAACCGTCCTCGTCTTTTATACTTTAATGTCACGTGACATTCTGACCATGTAAACATGACGCTCTTTTAGACCAATCACGTTCTTATAGTGAACATGGCGTTTAAACCGCGTGTTGATAGAACATAATTACAGTGTTAATTACGATAACAGTTCTACCGTCATATACGTTTGAACCAATATATCCGAAAGGTAATATGACACATAAGCCTAACAATGACACCTTGATTGATTCACTGACGCCATAGGAGGACACGTCATTGACGTCACAGCAGGATTGTGAGAAAAATGATTGATTCACTGGCGCCATAAGAAAAAAAGTGCTGTGGGCGCCATGTTTGATTCATTGACGCCATATTTACAGGTGCCATGTGCCAGATCTGGCACTGTCTGACGCCAGTGGGCTCATATCGGTATTCTCCATCTACTCTCACTACTCTAATATTACTATCGTTTAAAAAAAGTGCTTTGTAACAAAAATTAGTAATCTGGAAGACCCCAGCCTAATAATGAATTAACATATGCTTCAAGTCACCTTGTATAAGAATTAACAAAAAATTCCAGCCAAGATCTTTTAATTTTATTCACATGAGCGTATAAATGGATTGAAAATCAAATTGGACCCACTTTCTAAGAATTCAAAATATTCATTTATAAAAAACCTAAAAATAAATTAAAAAACATTAAATAACGCAGATAATGAAGACGCCAATTTCTCTTCCCATAAGTTTTTGTTATAAATATCATTAATTACAGCTGCTGACTTTCTGGCAGAAGCGTAACGTCTCCCCCCCCCCATTTTAAAATAAAAATCAACTACTTCACTGGAATTTAACAAAATACTAAAAATCGACTACTTAACTGGAATTTAACAAAATAGTGACACATAAAATATAGCAAATAAACTTCAGATTTTTTTCACAGCGAATACTTACGGGATACAAGTTAGTAATGAAAAATGCCTGACCTCAAATAATATTTAAAGATGGAAAGAAAACATGCACTTGTGAAAAAATGTATCTAAAATTGAAAAATTAGGTAATACCTCGGAATAGTCCTAAAATATTATCAGCCATAGTGCTACGAAACTGAAAATAAGCACTATAAACTTTAAAGTAATTAATAGCAAAATAATCCAAGCCTTAAAGTTCAATGTCACGAACTTTTTCGTCGTTGAATTACTTCTCCACCTATTCGATGAGAAAAATGTTATTTTAAACTATTGTGCTACTTTTGAAGTATAATATGTAATACCTCAACTTCTATCGTATCGAGCCTAAAAGACCAAAAACCCATTACTTCACCAAAAAACAGCACGGCCTAGAAAATTAGTTTGAATAACCGGGTCCCAAACTATTGGCTCTCTCCCTGCGAAAAGGAGTCCAAAGATAAACCGATGGACAGAGCAACAAAATTAGGGTCGATAAGAAGAGAGAAGATGGAAGAAACCAAAAATAATTTTACAATTATATAACCATTGATTGACGTTTTCCAACACTAAACACTTTCGGATTTTCATTGTTAATATTGGGGTGAACTAAGGCACTCAAATTCTGGAGAGTGGCTGAGCTATCGCAAGCCATGGCTCTAAAAAGTCAGCATGTGTGCTTCATCTTCAAGCTTGGGGAATGAGATTTCACCTGGTGATTGATGTCGTTCTACAAATGAATATATATCAGTAAGAGCCATATAATCTCTGGGTACGAAAGGGGTGAGTCTCAATCAATTACGACATCAGTCACGTGGTGAAATTCTTTCAACAGGCTTTAACATGAAAAATATATTAAAATAAAATTTTAAATTAAATTCTAGTCAGAAATTTAACTGCTCCACGAAAAATTAAAAAAATACTTAAAAATATAGATCATTACACTCCCCTATATAATGGATTGTTTATACACACAGCCCTTTATAAAAGACAACTAAAATTATTCGATTTTAATGAGACATGTCCTTTAAGTAGGAACATGTGCTTGAACGTACTGTACACAACACGCTACTGAATAATCATGCTAATATGTTTATAGGAAAATGAAGTTTTCTTAATAATCTTTGCAAACTATGATATGCGTCGGATTTTTAAAAGGCATATTATCTTATCAAGAAAATTGAATAATATATTTGCTTTCTGACATAAAAATTTCAATTTATCACACTGATATCGAAAAAAAGCACTTAGTAATCGTTGCGCATTTTAAAATAAAACATTATACGCCAATTTAGTAATTGAACTACGATTTATAACCATGCTAATAACTCAAACGCCAATGGGTAAAGAATCAAATAATTTAGGACTTTGAACGTCATTTCAACTAAATTATGTTTTGGCTCTCATTAAGAAGTAAATATTGAATTCCACAATCAGTTCAAGGCTCGTAAATGTCATAGATTAATATTTTAATGGGAATTTAGGAATAGTGTCAGAGTAAACGCCTTCTTTTAAGAAGGCCTTTGATTACAATATTTATTGAACAATATATTTGCTTTCTGACATAAACATTTAAATTTATCACACTGATATCGAAAAAAAGCACTTTGTAATCGTTGCGCATTTTAAAATGCAGCATTATACGCCAATTAAGTAATTGAACTACGATTTATAAACATGGTAATAACTCAAACGCCAATGGGTAAAGAATCAAGTAATTTAGGACTTTGAACGTCATTTCAACTAAATTATGTTTTGACTCTCATTAAGAAGTAAATATTGAATTCCACAATCAGTTCAAGGCTCGAAAATGTCATAGATTAATATTTTAATGGGAATTTAGGAATAGTGTCAGAGTAAACGCCTTCTTTTAAGTAGGCCTTTGATTACAATGTTTAGAATAGCAAATATTCTAACAAAATGAAAAGTAAATTTAAATCTTTGATACTATTAACTCGTTGTCATTTTAGCTGGTGTTATTACAAGGATTAGATCGATCTCGTAGACTCTACAGAAGGTTCTGACGGATTTACGGCGTTGTCTAAATAGTTTGTAGAGATATTCGGAATTTAATGTTATAATAGCCAAATGAAATAATAACTTAACAAGTGATTTCATAGTGTTGTAATATGCCTGGGCGCAAAGTCAATTTCAATATACTGCTAAAAACTAATCACTTGTAGGTCTATTGTTACGATTATCAATCTTAAATTGATAACGATACTATCTATATAAAGCCTAGCCAGATAAGCTACGAGGCAGAATGGAATAGAGAGAATGTAATTAACTTATAAGCTAATGTGAAATAAAGTTGTTGAAGTTATACATTCACGTCGAGTTATTTATCAAAATACGTATCATAACATAAAGATGTTTCTTGATGAAACCGGGACCAATGAAGAACATGAAGAGAGAAGGACCAGAATCAGAATATGTATCGATCCAAGGAATCTCAATCCGGCGACAGTAGGGTCGCAATTCCAAATGCCCACAAGCCAAGGAATTTGCAGACCTGGCAGGCTCAAGACTCTCACAAGATAACCAACCAATTGAGTTTGCCTCTATGACTTTTGATAAGAGCCATGTCCGATAAGCTCTGATCGAGAAGGAGCTATGCATGAGGTCTTCCGAAAGAGTAATACAATGTTTCTTATAAAGTGGTGATTGCATGATTGCAGCAAAGCCTTAAGCGCGGCTAAAATAAGCTTAGGGCGCACTGTTTCAAACAAAAATGGGTTATTATACTGCATGCGACGCATTAATTTCACTTGTATTGTATGTGTGTTATAAAACGGAACAGGACGTGTCCACGTTACAATGAACATTAACAACGGTGCCCTTTAACCCTTTTTGCGAATCACAACCAAGAGATCGTATTTGAATGAAGGGAATTCTAGGGCTAACAAGCCGTTGCTCGAGATTAGATAACCCTGTAATAGTCTGATTTACGACTATGTTTCTTGATGAAACCTTGACCAATGAAGAACATGAAGAGAGAAGGACCCGAGTCAGAATATGTATCGATTGAAGGAATCTCAATTCGGCGATAGTAGGGTCGCAATTCCAAATGCCCACAAGCCAAGGAATTTGCAGACCTGGCAGGCTCAAGACTCTCACAAGATAACCAACCAATTGAGTTTGCCTCTATGACTTTTGATCAGAGCCATGTCCGATATGCTCTGATCGAGAAGGAGCTATGCATGAGGTCTTCCGAAAGAGTAATACAATGTTTCTTATAAAGTGGTGATTGCTTGATTGCAGCAAAGCCTTAAGCGCGGCTAAAATAAGCTTAGGGCGCATTGTTTCAAACAAAAATGGGTTATTATACTGCATGCGACGCATTGATTTCACTTGTATTGTATGTGTGTTATAAAACGGAACAGGACGTGTCCACGTTACAATGAACATTAACAACGGTGCCCCTTAACCCTTTTTGCGAATCACAACCAAGAGATCGTATTTGAATGAAGGGAATTCTAGGGCTAACAAGCCGTTGCTCGAGATTAGTCTGATTTACGACTGAAAAAAGCCATTAACGGCGCTGTATTTGGAAGTTACCCCTTAGTTACGGCTGCATGACAAGGCATGCACAATTCCACTAAGGGAGTTAAAACATTGGTAATTAATCCGACGCGTGCCTGAAAAGTTTCTTAACTTATTGTGGTCGAACTGTTCTTAAAACAAAGTCTAGAACATATTTCGCACTTGTGTGTAGGTATTGATTCAGAATATAAAAATTCTTGATATAACGGGTCATCCTTTTTAATAGCCCTCCTAAAGCAGGTAGCGAAATTTTCATTCTGACGAAATTCATGGTCATCCCTTCGTTTCGCCATATTGGCCCTTTCCTTTTCCAGAAATTTAGGGTCGTCCCTTAGTTCCGCCATATTGGCCCTTCTTCTTTCCCTAAATTCAGGGTATTCCCATCGTTTTGCCCTACTGGCCCTACCCTTTGCCCTAAATTCAGGGTCTTCCCTTCGCTTCGCCATACTGGCCCTACTCTTTTCCCAAAATTCAGGGTCTTCCCTTCGCTCCGACCTACTGGCCTTTTTCTTTTCCCTAAATTCAGGGTCTTCCCTTCGCTTCGCCATACTGGCCCTACTCTTTTCCCTAAATTCAGGGTCTTCCCTTCGCTCCGACCTACTGGCCTTCTTCTTTTCCCTAAATTCAGGGTCTTCCCTTCGCTCCGCCATACGGGCCCCTCTGCTTTTCCCGAAATTCAGGGTCTTCCCTTTTTTCCGCCATACGGGCCCTCTCCTTTTCCTGAAATTCAGGGTCTTCCCTTCGCTCCGCTACCTTAGTCCTCTTCTTTTCAAGAAATTGAGGTTCTTCCCTTCGTTCAGCCATATAAGCTGCATACCTTTTCCTATTCCCTTCCTCTTCCTTCTTTCAGTTTTGTAGTCTTTCTCTTTTTCCCGGAAATCGGGTTCTAGCCTTCGCTCCAACATACAAATTCTAGTTCTTTCTCTATTTTTTTTGCATTTTGCCCATACCTCGATATACGTTCTAGTTCTTTCTCTAGTTTTGGGGTCTTGCCCTCCCTCGGCTTTGGCAATTGTCTCTTTACCTCGCTTAATTTTATATGATTCTCTGCGTCTGGAATTTAACTTAGCTTTAACCTCTGGGTTCACAATTTTTTGGGCTCCTAGTCCTTGCCCTCACTCGGCTTCGGCAATTGTCTCTTTTTCGCGCTTAATTTTATAAAGTTCTCTGCGCCTAGCATTTAGTTTTGCTCGAACTTCAGGATCGACAATAGTTCTCCCCTTTTTATCACTAACATTCTCTTTCTTACTTCTCTCACCATCATCTACATCGTCCTTCTTTTCGCTACCAGACATTCTTCTTTATGAGCTTATGACAATGAACTATTTTCGAATATGGGATATATAAGAAATGAAAAAGTTAAATATCCTACTTGACATCTTCAATGATTAACCAAACACTGTACCAGTCTTTCACTGATTAACCAAACACTGTACCAGTCTTTCACAGATTAACCAAACACTGTACCAGTCTCTCACAGATTAACCAAACACTGTACCAGTCTCTCACAGATTAACCAAAAACTGTACCAGTCTTTAACAGATTAACCAAAAACTGTACCAGTCTTTCACAGATTAACCAAAACACTGTGCCAGTCTTTCACAGATTAACCAAACACTGTGCCAGTCTTTCACAGATTAACCAAACACTGTGCCAGTCTTTCACAGATTAACCAAACACTGTGCCAGTCTTTCACTGATTAACCAAACACGGTGCCAGTCTTTCACTGATTAACCAAACACTGTGCCAGTCTTTCATTGATTAACCAAACACGGTACCAGTCTTTCATTGATAACCAAACACTGTGTCAGTCTTTCGCTGATTAACCAAATACTGTGCCAGTCTTTCACAGATTAACCAAACACTGTGCCAGTCTTTCACTGATTAACCAAACACTGTGCCAGTCTTTCATTGATTAACCAAACACTGTGCCAGTCTTTCATTTATTAACCAAACACTTTACCAATATTTCACAGATTAACCAAACACTGTACCAATATTTCATAGATTAACCAAACACTGTACCAATATTTCACAGATTAACCAAACACTGTACCAATATTTCACAGATTAACCAAACACTGTACCAATATTTCATAGATTAACCAAACACTGTACCAATATTTCACAGATTACCAAACACTCAGCCAGTCTTTCACTTTAAAAGGTAGAAAAACTTTATGGTGTAACTTAACTCTCGTTTTTGCTTTGGTGCTGCCATCTATGGCAGACCAAAGGTATCAGCAACTTTAAACGGACAATCTTTTTTCCCCTCTTTTCTCCCCTTTCACCCCTCTTTTTTCCCCTTTTCTTTCGCGTGCAAAAGCCCCTCCTTTTTTGGTGTTTATAAGCCCCTCCTTTTAGGTGTTTATAAAGGCCCGTTCAGACCACACTCTTTTTCCCGCTACGCTCGCTGTGCTGAGCTCATCAGATTTTCTGCTTTCACCAGCCTCTAGAAAATGCGCTGGTCACAGGGACAAAATTTTCTCATTCTTGATCTCGGAAAAGCGAGAAAAAAGTTGAAAAAATTGCTCGGCACAGCCAATAGAGTGCGTCCGAAAATGACGTCACTCTTTGTTGTGTAGTATGCTACTCTGTGGAAATCTGTTTTCTTCGGTTTCACTAGTTCGAATCTCTTGAAATTTTAGCGATGTGTGAATTGAAGTGTTTTAAATTATCGTGCAAAGTTTTAAAATGATTAGCTGTTTCCTAAAAATTCATTAAAATTTCGTTTGTGAACTATCACAACCTAGGAAATTTTTAAGAACTATTCATTTTAAAACTTTGCACGATAATTTAAAACCCTTCAATATAACTCTCTCTGAAATTTCAAGGGATTCGAGCTAGTGAAAACACATTTCCACAGAGTAGCAGAGTGTCGTCTGAAAGGGCCTTTAAGCCGGACCGAACCGCCGCTATTGGACAGGATTACTGTTGCTATCCCTTACAAAAAAATCAATAGAAAACCAACTGGTTATCTGCTGGTGTTAAATGGAAACAATTGGTATCTTATTGGGAATATATATCCATTTAAGATCCAATCGGTTTTTTTACCTCTCCGAGTGACGTATGTCACGGATAGGTTCTGTAATGATCGTGTGTGTCTGTTGTTACACCCACGTGACCGCGTTCGCAGTTCCCAAATCGGAGCAAACGTGTTCGCCATTTCCGAACTGCTTTGACAGTCACGGAAATGGCTCCTCTACTTGAGTTCTCACACCACCATCTTCTGGTCTTTGTCCATCCCACACGGACACCAGTCTGTACTTACTGGCTTCTAATCACCACCATCTTTTTGTCTTCGTCCATCCCACATGGACACCAGTCTGTATATACTGGCTTCTAATCACCACCATCTTCTGGTCTTCGTCCATTGCACTTGGACACCAGTCTGTACATTCTGGCTTCTAATCACCACCATCTTCTGGTCTTTGTCCATCCCACTTGGACACCAGTCTGTACATATTGGCTTCTAAACAACACCATCTACTGGTCTTCCGCCTATTCCACATAGACACCAATCTGTCTCATTGGCATCGAACTCCATCGTCATCGTTTGGTTTAAGACATTCGCGGCGATCAGCTGGGGTTACGAGAAACGTCTAGCCTCCCTAGGGTGGGTTGTCCACCAAAGGTTTTCGCAATTGCGGTGGTTCTTGCTTTAAAGTGTAGTTCGACACCCTTATATACTACCTATTTGGGTAAGGCGAAGCAACCGGCGTATGCTTCATTTCAAACGCCAATAATAGTCAGGTCTCTCAAGAATGTTTAATTGTTCTTTATCAAAACGATATAACGCTCAATAAGGCAAACAACTGACGAAGAAAATATTTAATATTAATTATCTTTATTTTAATATTTAAGATAAACTTGTTTCTCAACTCAAAACTAATACGGAAAGAGTTAAAAAGCAGCTTATATTTTTGCCTGTGTGTGTCCGTCCATTGTTACACTAGTGCATCGCGTTAGCATTTAGCCTTGTGTTGATGTGTTAAGAAATCATACAGAACCTTAATATTCCCTTTTTCCATAATATAAAGTGAATATGTGGAAGAATTTTTCCTAATTACGATGCATTTCGTACTTTTGTAGCTTTAAAGCTCTGTTTCATTTTGATATTCCAAAGATTTTTTTTAATATTGTTATTTGAAATGGCTGTTTATATATTACTTAAGCTATACTACATCTGTATATAGAATAATCCTTGGTTTAGTGATTTCATGAAGAAAACTAAGACCTAGACTCCGGCGGGTATAACAAGCATTATCCACAATAGGCTTAGTGAAACGAAGAGTAAATAATTGAGGCCTGAGGTGAAGTAAACTTGTGGCTTTGATTTTCGTGTCTGAAATGGAGAGACATTAACGGTTCAGAGTGAGCCAAAAGTTAAATACACACTTAAATAATCAGGTTAAGATTTTATAATAGAAGAAAAGATCATGGTGGCAATTAGATTAGTAAAAGGGCTTATGGTAAACGGGTAGTAGCTACAGACTTATTATTCTCTTTATGGTGCGCATTGACTATTAGTTCGTCTAGCTACAATTTAGATTTGGTGTTATTTAACGTTAACATTCATGTTGGCAAACTAAGAATATTGTTGAGGTGAGACGAGACGATAGTGTTTACACTGCAAACCAGTTGTGAATGTAGCTATCAGAATATAGGGTAAACAACTGAAGCGTAGACTTCATTTCCTGTTCTTTTCCCCATTGACTGATTTGCATGTGTCCAAGATTTATCCTTATTGGATGTAAAATGTCGTCTGCTTTACTGTACATTCGCTATGTTTGGAATACTGCTTCAATATTTCGTAAATTTTTACTTCAAAAAAGTGAAATAATTCCATATCTAGGTAAATAAGTTTGTAGTAGTAGACCTCTTGACTCGGAGAGGTAATATTTTGGTTTTCCCAACTTGTGTTATGCTCAAAAGGTTTTTTATTGGTTCTTTTATTGGAAACCAATAGGTTTATGAGTCCAATTGAATCCCAATTAACACCAATTTATTTCTAATTGACGTGTCCAGCGCTCATCAATTGTAAACTAATAGGTTTATGAGTCCAATTGAATACCAATTAACACCAATTTATTTCCAATTGACGTGTCCAGCGCTCATCAATTGGAAACCAATAGGTTTATGAGTCCAATTGGATACCAATTAACACCAATTTATTTCCAATTGACGTGTCCAGCGCTCATCAATTGGAAACCAATAGGTTTATGAGTGCAATTGGATACCAATTAACACCAATTTATTTGCAATTGACGTGTCCAGCGCTCATCAATTGGAAACCAATAGGTTTATGAGTCCAATTGGATACCAATTAACACCAATTTATTTACAATTGACGTGTCCATGGCTCATCAATTGGAAACCAATTAGTTTTTGAGTCCCATTGAATACCAATCAACACCAATTTCTTTCCAATTGACGTGTCCTGGGTTCATCAATTGGAAACCAATTGTTTCTGAGTCCAACTTGATACGAATTAACATCAATTTGTTTCCAATGGACGTTTTCCGGGTTCATCAATTTGAAACCAATTGTTTTCTGATTCCAGTTGGATACGAATTGACGCTTCAAGGATTCTATTTACGGGAAACCAATTGGTCTTAGAATCCACTTTTACATAAATTAACATTTTCTAATGCTATCGATTTAAAATTTTTGGCGCTAACCTCATTGAAACACAACACACACTTGAAGAATAGCTCTGAATAATTAATTTTATATGCTAAAAATATACATAGAGCTTACATAAACCCTAAACATTCTATTTGATTTGGAAAATCAGTCAAGTAAATTTTCTTATCTACATTTATGAGAATACATTTTTGTTTAATGCTAGACAATATTAAAGTATACACGTTCTTAGTCCTTGTTGCAATTTTCAGATGAGGAATATGAGATTCATTAGTTTCATAATATCGAATTGGCACAATAATATTTTCAGGGTCATTGAAATCCATGTCAGTCTCTCCAAGGTTAATGAAGTATTGAATTTCACCATAATGATTTGCACCCTCATATTCAAAGACTACAAAGCAATTGTTTCGCTTTACAGATCGTTTATATGTCGTTCCATGCAAAACTAACCCATTGTAGATTGTTCTTTTTGATAATTGATAGAATGCAGTTTCATTGAAATTCAAATTAAGGCAATAATTCTGAAGACCATTTATTTCTGTATTGCTTAATTTCCTAAGTTGTGATTTTCCCAAGGCCTTCGACTGGTGTTGTTTTTTTACAATTTTAAAACCCAACAAATCCAAATAAATTTTTGTAGAGTTGGCAATTTTCGGGGCAGCATAATGTAGGACCAATTCAAAAGAAAGTTTTCGAAAATATTTTTCGCATATTTGCACTGGTATTCCTTGCGTTCCATTAACAAAAGCTATTATTTTCCCATTCGCATCTTCAAATACAAAGGCAGAATAGGCCCATAAAGGGCCAAAGTTGAAAACGCTTTTTGTTAAATGCAAAAGGAAATGAACATTGGCAACCATGGTTTTTTCTCCATAAAATCTTTGGTATTGAAACACAGACTTTTTTTATTTGATAATTAGCTAGATTTATCTCATTTGGCATAATCGATGCCTGGAGCAGAGTATAAATAGACTTTGACAGGAGACAAAAATGTCTGAGAAATTTTTTCGGCAAAATATCGATCACACAAGGATAACAGTAAAAAAGAAGCCAGTTTTTCCATTCATTAGCCTTCCACAGATTTCTTTCTTTTAATGATCTAGGGCGTCTATTTATGTCATTTGGGGGCGTGACTTTTTTCAATTGAGAGTCAATTGTCGAAATGTCTCTAGGTGACCCTATGTAATATTCTTCACCAGTTATTGAAAACCAAATTTCTGTGAGTGTTTTAGTGACTCCAAGCAACACAGCATGCATGTAGTCTGGCACAAAACCATCAATAATGTTAAATAGAGGTAAATTAATAAGGGGGCTTGGCCCTTTAATCCCACATACAACTTTTCCATTATCGAGTGTTGCTTCCATTTGTGCTATGGTTTGTCGTTCATTGCGTTCCGCATATTCATTTTCAGTTTCAGTGTATCTAACAAACATTTTACTAGTACCTAGTTTAGTATCTACTTTCACGGAATGTCCTGGGTGTAGGCACCAGCTGCAGCCATAGTATCCATTGAATTGAGTGAAATTTTGCATTTTTGGTCTGGCGACCGAATCAGTGCAGGAACAGAGAGAAATAACTTTACTTTCAATAGAATCATTTTTGTTTCTCATCCAAGTGAATCCAACATCGTATAAATGCTTCATTTCAGAGACAAATGGTTGTAAAAAATATCCATATTTGGATCTCCAATGCCACACCATAATCGACCCAAAATAACACGATTTAAACGTTCAATTGGGGGAAACTCATTGATAATAACAAAGAGAGGCCAAACCGAATTTCTACTTGATTTGAAAAATGAAGCCCCATCAGTGTTGAAAGTGACTGAAAGGTTATTAGGGTTATGCAGAAACATTCCTCGCTTAGATAAACCTTGATATATTTTCCCATCATATATATCCTCAATACTATTTTTATGCTTTTTAACCCTTAGAAATTTATAGTTAAGTAGCGAAGGCACTACTGAGTCTTGAAATAATAATTTGAGCTGCCTCTCTAAAGAAAAGCTATAAAAACTGGTTAAATTTTCTTCACTCGTGTACTTTTTTGAACAATTAGGGCACACTAAATAGCAATTGAGTTTTTCTCTACAATCATTACAAAGGAAGTGCTTAACGGCATTGCTCACTGGGAATAATTTTTTAAACCGATACTTGGAATTTGGAGCAACTTCACAGCCAAGCATAGTGTTAATCATTTTGAGCAGATCTTCTAAAGCAGCCTCTGTCAAACCGTGTCTTAACATAAATGACTGAATAAGCAGTGCAGCTTCCCCTTTAGATACACAGTTTCCTAATGAAATTTTTTCATTAAACAATTCGTAAGGAAACCTATTAGAATTTGGTTCTTTATCAAAACTTTCATCAGCCTCATCTTCATTTCTTGGGTAATTGTACACTTGTTCATCTTCATTGTCTTCATTCAAAAATTCTTCTTCTGATTCATTGTTCACATAATCTTCCTCAGATGTTTCGTGGCTAACAACTTCTTCCTCAGATTCTTCATGATTGTTAAAACTTTCGTCAGATTGTTCGTGGGTTGCAACGTCTTTCTCAGGTTCGATACGATTT
This sequence comes from Phalangium opilio, assembly GCA_019434445.1. NCBI lineage: Eukaryota > Metazoa > Arthropoda > Arachnida > Opiliones > Phalangiidae > Phalangium > Phalangium opilio. Next base: position 310,608 of record JAEQBA010003631.1, read on the forward strand.
TTTCGTCTTTCGTCAGATTTCTTGATTTCAGAGTTCAAATATTTCTCTTCTGATTGGTAGTTTTCATAAATTGATTTGCTTATTACTTCCCCAGGTCCTCTTTGTTTGGGAAGCTGTACTTTTTCAGCATCATCCACAGTTGTGTTTAATACAGACACATTGAAAGCAGAATTATCGTAATTCAACTATTCAAATGTATGCACTTCACTCTATTAAAAAACATCAGCCCAGTGAGGTTAACCATTAATTATACATATTCGCAATCAATAACACTGGCAAGTTTAGCAACCATAGATCATGGACGAAATTTTGGGTTTCTTCTATTTCGTCCACTAATTAAAACTAGAAAGAACATGAGCGGCTAAATGTGTGCCTGTTTTGGTTATTACCAAGGTTTATCGACTGTATAAATTTCCCCCTTTTCCAAAATATTACTAAATTGGGTATGTTTTAACCACAAAACATTGCTAATTACTTTTCTATTGCAAACGTTTTCCACTATATTGTTGTTTTATGTATTTTCTACCCTAAAAAGAGGCGTGTTTTTAGCTACTCGTGAAAGAAGCTTTAACCATGCTTTAACCAAGGTTTATTAACATACCTGGGCATTCTCAAAGTGTAGGCGATGCCGCTTTCCTTTCACTTGATTAAACAGAGTAGTTTTTGGAATAGTGATATTTGGGCTTATATATTCCTTTTCTAAATGCAATTTATAGCCTTTTCTTAAACTTTCAAACGACATAACTACTCTCTATCGTCGTTACGTTTCACGGTCACTTGGGCTTTGGCGAGATAACGTGAATTGTCTCCTTCAACATCAGCAAAGCTTCGGAATAGCATAGCCTACTCGATTACGTCAGCGCGGATCGAGTGGTCTTTGAGTATGGTGACGGATATAAGGATTTCGTTTAACTTGTCACCAATTACTCTTCCGTTAATTCTAGCATTTGCGCAGGGCCCAACAACGTACCTTTATGTAGAGTAATGAATGTTCATTGACCGTCCACAAACTTTTTAAAAATAACCTAAGGGATTGAATTTTTATTTTTCACGTGTTCAGAACTTATTTCTGGCCCTGCTCTCAAGCCAGGTTAGGACCTAGCAGTAAAAACCAGGTCTGTAAGGAAAATTTTATTTTTCCGCTTGAATGAGATACTTTTAGTTAGTCGCCTGTAATATATCCTCCATTTCGTTTTCGCATGGCAAAGAAAATATTTTTAGCGAAGGATAGTTTGACTACTGGGTCCTGATTTAGATTGGTTTTATTAGTCAAGGATTATTTTAGTGCTCATTTGCCTTATATTTACAGTCGTTGTGCAAACCGCAACATTAAACATACATTGTTTTTTCAGACTAGGAGGGTTGATACCTTTTACACCAAGACACCAGGGTACTCGGACTCGGTACTGCACTTTGTCCGCTCATAGCCTACTCGATCTGCGCTCGCGGACACTGCGCTGCTTGCACTATATAGCGCGAGTAGCTTCCGTCGTGATGCGCGTGATCGAGTGGGCGATGGTCCGCCAAGTATGTTATAGTGTGTATTTTTACCTCTCCGAGTGACGTATGTCACAGAGAGGTATTACACTGGACGTGTGTGGGTGCGTCTGCATACGATTGACATGTGGGGATTCTGACACTCTTTTCACCCACATAGTGGTTACCCGACTTACATGTGGGGACATTTTAAAGTCCTCACATGTAAGTAATTAGATAAATGATATAATTAGACTAATTAGAGCCCAAATTAATTTTTTTAAAAAAGTCCCCACTTGTAAGGTACTTGGTCTTTTCACATTACAAGTGGGGACCATGGAAATTAACACATATCCGAGAGATGTCGCCAGAGGTTTTCACACACCCGGGTACCCAGTTGTACGAAATGAGGACCATATGGTCTCTTCGGCGTACATGTGGGGGCTCAAAAATGGGTTTTCATTACAATAAGCACAGATAGATGTCGCTACTTTAGAAATACAAAATATACATTATTCAGCGATAACAATATAAAATCTTGTATCTCACAGACCGAACGGTGATTTTTTCATAATTTAATTACACTTGACGTACGAAAACTACTTTTCCTAATTCTTTAGGTGTCCTTAAATTAACTTCGTTAAAAACATTAACTCGATTTAAAAAACTGTATGTCCCCAGATGTACATTAAAAAGATGGCCAAGTTCCCCACATTTTAAAATGGGACTATCGTTACATATAATGTAAATTTCATCATAATTATCAATATTTTAATTAAAAAAAGTGAATTAAAATGAATTTTGAAAACATGTATTTTAACGACCCCACTTGTCCGTTGAAATGACAGCGAAGGTCCCCACTTGTAAAATTTTCGAGTTTAAAAAAATATCTTCAAATATTTGAAGGAACCGTAAAGATCCTATTTCTAAAATTTCATCATAATAATCTATATTTTAATTACAAAAGTATAATATACATGTAATTAGAAAATGTGTGTATAAAAGACCCCACTTGTCTGTTGAAATGACAGCCAAGGTCCCCACTTGTAAATTTATCAAGTGTGGAAAATTATCTTGAAATACTTGATGTAACCATATAGGCTTTGACACTAATTCAAAATCTAATAGTTTATACACAAATGTCCCCAGATATAAGGTAGGAAGACGGTTTAGGTCCCCACTTGTAAACCCGAAATTAGCTCAAAACTTAAGTGTTAAGCTAGAAATAGGACTGATTACTTAAATTTTATTCTGATAATCAATATTTTAACTATAAAATTATAATATACATGAAATTTGAAAATGTGTGTTTAAAAGACCCCACTTGTCAGTTGAAATGACAGTGAAGGTCCCCACTTGTAAATTTATCGAGTGTGAAAAATGAAATTGAAATACTTGATGGAACCATATAGGCTTTGACACTAATTCAAAATCTAAAAATTTATACACAAATGTCCACAGATATAAGGTAGGAAGACGGTTTAGGTCCCCACTTGTAAACCTGAAATTAGCTCAAAAATTAAGTGTTAAGCTAGAAATAGGACTGATTACTTAAATTTCATTCTGATAATCAATATTTTAACTATAAAATTATAATATACATGAAATTTGAAAATGTGTGTTTAAAGGACCCCACTTGTCAGTTGAAATGACAGTGAAGGTCCCCACTTGTAAATTTATCGAGTGTGAAAAATGAAATTGAAATACTTGATGGAACCATATAGGCTTTGACACTAATTCAAAATCTAAAAATTTATACACAAATGTCCCCAGATATAAGGTAGGAAGACGGTTTAGGTCCCCACTTGTAAACCTGAAATTAGCTCAAAAATTAAGTGTTAAGCTAGAAATAGGACTGATTACTTAAATTTCATTCTGATAATCAATATTTTAACTATAAAATTATAATATACATGAAATTTGAAAATGTGTGTTTAAAAGAACCCACTTGTCAGTTGAAATGACAATGAAGGTCCCCACTTGTAAATTTATCGAGTGTGAAAAATGAAATTGAAATACTTGATGGAACCATATAGGCTTTGACACTAATTCAAAATCTAAAAATTTATACACAAATGTCCCCAGATATAAGGTAGGAAGACGGTTTAGGTCCCCACTTGTAAACCTGAAATTAGCTCAAAAATTAAGTGTTAAGCTAGAAATAGGACTGATTACTTAAATTTCATTCTGATAATCAATATTTTAACTATAAAATTATAATATACATGAAATTTGAAAATGTGTGTTTAAAAGAACCCACTTGTCAGTTGAAATGACAATGAAGGTCCCCACTTGTAAATTTATCGAGTGTGAAAAATGAAATTGAAATACTTGATGGAACCATATAGGCTTTGACACTAATTCAAAATCTAATAGTTTATACACAAATGTCCCCAGATATAAGGTAGGAAGACGGTTTAGGTCCCCTCTTGTAAACCTGAAATTAGCTCAAAACTTAAGTGTTAAGCTAGAAATAGGACTGATTACTTAAATTTCATTCTGATAATCAATATTTTAACTATAAAATTATAATATACATGAAATTTGAAAATGTGTGTTTAAAAGACCCCACTTGTCAGTTGAAATGACAGTGAAGGTCCCCACTTGTAAATTTATCGAGTGTGAAAAATGAAATTGAAATACTTGATGGAACCATATAGGCTTTGACACTAATTCAAAATCTAAAAATTTATACACAAATGTCCCCAGATATAAGGTAGGAAGACGGTTTAGGTCCCCACTTGTAAACCTGAAATTAGCTCAAAAATTAAGTGTTAAGCTAGAAATAGGTCCGATTACTTAAATTACATTATAATAATCAATATTTAATTTTTTCCTGTGGTTTTATAGATTTCAATAGCGAGGAGTGCGCGTGCTGTTCAATAAATTTTTAAAGCGCCCGATGGGAACTTATTATAATTATTTCGATATATACTCTGTTCCAGCATTGGTTATCAGCACAAGCCAAACAAGGTCTCTATGTAACGACGAAGCAATATTTTTTTCAGTATACAGAATATTGCGTTTTAAAATCCTAAATATCAGTATTGCTTTCTTCTGTTGGCAGTACGCAAAACCAACCTTACATAGAGACCTAGCATTTCTCGTACTGACAACCGAAGCTGGAACAGTGTATATATCGCTTCAGCCGCCGTCGGAGATAGGGAGTAGAGCGAGGGGTTGGACATTTTGGATAAAATGTCCGGGATTTCGAAATTCAATTTGATTTCTTCGGGTGTCGTTTGATTTCGTCGGATTTTGACTCATTCAAGATTCGATAAAATCCCTCGGATTTCGTCAGATTTTCCCCGTGATTTCCACGGATTTTGAGATTTTTCTGTTGATTTCCTTGGATTCTGAGGTTTTTTCATGGATTTTGTGAATTTGGAATGTATTTCGCCATTTTACTGATTTTGTGATTTCTTTACTAATTTTTTGATTTTTATTTCGTTACTGATTTTGTGATTTCGTTATTTCGTTACGGATTTGTGAATTCGTTACTGATTTCGGATTTTTGGGAGATTTCAAAATCAGCGAAATAAGTTTGATTCTTGCCGGATTTCTGATTTTGTTATTGATTTCACATTTCTTAAGTTGGATTTCGTGAATGACCGACCCCTCGGAGTCGCCATCCTATAGCGAGAGAACAATTTTCCTCACGCGTTTATGATTTTTCACAACAACAAAACAGGAGAGAAAGGGAGATGCCGCCTAATGCTAACAGACCGTATCTAGCGGGAAGGGGTCGAAACGATGGTATGAAATACTATATTCTCTCTCTCTCTCCCTGGGTCATTCGGTGGATCATTGAGCATGCGCGAAGTGACATCACTAATAGTTGCTACATGAGATAAAAAATTTGAATTTTGCGCAGTAGAGCTCGCGGTGGCCCGGGCGATACTACCCCCGTTGGCTGGGAAATTTACTTCCCCCACCCAAAAGAGAGATACCTCGCGCTATTCGCGCGGCATCTCCCTTTCTCTCCCTGATCAAAACGAGAGGAGAGACTCTTGTCTGGTTGCCATCCATTATGACAGTGCAGTGAATGTAGGGGAGAACTATAAACCTTCATTTTTGTTCTGCCAACTACTGTAGGTTCTTTACATGTACATGAAGGAAACAGATAGAAATCGGGTTTGGGGTAGGAGTGGTGTTCAAAGACTTGAAAAAAGGAGACAGAAGTAGATTACCGTGGCGCGAAAAGTTTATTTTTGAATTGAGCTCTAACGGTTGAAATGTAATTGTTATTATCTGGGAGAGTTTCTAATTGTGTTTATGCTTAAAATTACATTATCGGTTTGTTGAAAAATAAAATTTAACATAGAGTCGTAGCTTTAAGTTCATTTACTTCTGAGGAGAAAATCTGTGTGATGAATTGTAGGCGGATTTATATATAATGATAAATCATGAAAGAAATAAAATAGTTCAGATAACAGAGACAGATAGCAACACTTGACGTGGGGCCTTTGGGACTTGGGCTAAATATATTTTTGAAAGTGGACAAGCAAGTTTCACTCTTCGGTTCTCTTTGGGTACATTTTGGGTTTCTCAACCGAAGGTTTACGTATAACTAAACACGTGGACGTGGTCACGTGGTACTTTGCAGGCTTGTGTTATGCGATTTTAGAGTCGCGTACAAGTAAAGTGTCTTTCTGTTGAGGAGAAGATTTAATTGGAAGAATTATGGGTTTAATATAGCTTCTTGGAAGGCTTCTGGTCTGTTTGCATGTATTTTGGAATTCCCTCACAATATGTTAATTTTGGACTAATTACACAAATTTAACATAATCCTGATTAATTAAAGGGTCGTTTAAATGAAAACTGGTTTCAAGCTTAATTTTAATTACCGCAGACATTTGAGAGATATCAATGTTAGATTTATTACTTTAGGTTGGTGAATCATTCTCAAATGAGAAAACAATGGGGAAATTGAATTTTTCTCGGTTATGCCAGCTAATCCACCTTATTCCCTATCGTCGGAAAATGGGTCTATCTCGGGATTCGTAGAGAGGATTAACGGGAAGAAAACCAAGAAATTCGTCTGTCGTATGCTACAGTAGCAGCCGACAGATAAATTTCTTAGCGTAACCTCTTCTCCACGAATCCCGAGATAAGCCTAGATAAGATAAGATAGGGAATAAGGTGGATCATAAGTTACTAAGATATGTTTCATAAGTATGAAACTTATGCTAGAGACTTACTGAGAGCTATCGAGATGGACGCTAGAATTGAGCACACTCAGTTTTCCAGTCCATCTTCCTATTTAGTCTGTGTTAAGCCTTTGTCAACGTCACTTCAAGAGAAGCTCTCAGTAACCAGTGACAGACTTATGGTACATCGCTTATGACCTTATGGTGGATTGAAAATAAAATTAGTAATAATTCGTATTCATAATAAATTAGGCAAATTGAAGCGTTTAAAACCATAATTGATTACTAGAGACTCAATCGTCAATCAGTGCCTAGAGATGGAAAGTTCAAACAGAGAGCTTCGAACGGTAATGAGTCGTAGGATTTAAAAGATTTGTTATAAATATCTTGCGCGATTTATCTATTATGAATAATTGAGGACCTACCCTTTGTTTTCTATATATTTTTGATTCTGGAAGGTCTAGAAGTACAGCTCTAAATGAATAGACATAAAGGGTAGAAACACTTTGTATCATTCGTATATTTAATACACTTCCTATCAAGTAATTTCATGTATATTATAATTTTTTTGTTTGTTTTTAGTTTTGAGCTAATTTAAGGTTTACAAGTGGGGACCTAAACCGTCTTCCAACCTTATATCTGGGGACACTTGTGTAAAATATTATTTTGAATTAGTGTCAAAGCCATATGGCTCCATCAAGTATTTCAATTTCATTTCTTTCTCACTCGATAAATTTACAAGTGGGGACCTTCACTGTCATTTCAACAGACAAGTGGGGTCTTTTAAACACACACTCTCCAATTTCATGTATATTTTAATTTTATAGTTTAAATATTGATTATTATAATGAAATTGAGGTAATTGGACCTTTTAAAGGCTTAACAATTAAGTTTTGAGCTAATTTCAGGTTTACAAGTGGGGACCTAAACCGTCTTCCAACCTTATATCTGGGGACATTTGTGTATAAGTTATTAGATTTTGAATTAGTGTCGAAGCCTATATGATTCCATCAGGTAATTCAATTTCATTTCTCACACTCGATAAATTTACAAGTGGGGACCTTCACTGTCATT
>JAEQBA010003632.1:0-21735 GCA_019434445.1 Phalangium opilio
GTAAAATGTGCATGTTTACTTCATGAAATAGGCATGACTCATCCGTAAATGTTTGTTTACCTCATGAAATAGGCATAACTCATTGGTAAAACGTGCATGTTTACCTCATGAAATAGCCATGACTGATCCGTAAAATATTTGTTTACCTCATAAAATAGGCAGGACTCATCCGTAAAATGTTTGTTTACCTCATTAAATAGGCATGACTCATTGTTAAAATGTTTACCTCAAAAAATAGGCATGACTCATTGTTAAAATGTTTACCTCAAGAAATAGGCATGACTCATTGTTAAAATGTTTACCTCAAGAAATAGACATGACCCATCCGTAAAATGTGTATGTTTACCTCATGAAATAGGCACAACTCATCCATTCGTAAAAAATGAGTTCGTTCAGCTAATAATGCATGTTCACCTGACACCACATAAAATTGACATGACATGTGTAAAAATTTATTTTCAGCTTATAAATAATGTACTCGTAAAATGTATGATTACCTCATAACACCAGCATGACTCATCACTAAAATGTATATGTTTAGCTCATAGAATAGGCCCCTTTGTACAAAAAAATCAGACCAAAATTGAACCGGGGAAATTCACATTTATTTGAATCTTGACCACTCAAAATGGTTGCATTATTATCATCATCATCATCATAATTATTTTATACACTAAATTCTCCACGAAAAAAAGAAAAAAATATACAATACAAGAGAGGGGGAGAGGGGCTTTCTAGGCGATCGAGTACGTCATTCATTGTAATATTGTATTATATAATTCATATCCTTTCATCATTTTTTCAATGAATGAATGAATTTTTGCGCATTCCAAAATGTAATGCATAGCTATTTAATTTTCATTTTGAAATAGGTAATGTTATCTTTTTTCAAAAGGCTTATTAAAGTTTTACACAAAATATTTTATATTTATATATATATATTTATATATTTTAATTTTTTTTTTTTAAATACACTGATAGCGTATAGTAGGTTATGTATTTTTTGTCGCGTCACGGGGGTCGGCCATTTTGATTCACTTATAAAGAATAGAGGAGGAGCATTGTACTAAAACGTTTTTAAACATTTTTTTATTTTAAACTTTCAGTACAATGCATTGTTTGCGAGCGCTAGTCTTTAAAATCTAAAAAAAAAAATAAATTCGTAGGCCTAGCTCAGTCACGAATTTTAGATTTGGTAAGGTAGCTGACTTCTGAAGGGTAACTGACACCTGCTAAGCCTTTGCAAAGCCAAAAAGCGCGCAATCTCTCTTTCTCTCTCTGCTCAAGAGATGAAGGTCATAAACCAGTAAATTATTATCCATGATCGGGTGTGTAATAGACCGTTTTAAAGAAAAAATAATAAAGTAAAATAGCAAGGCTTAAAACAGAAAATGAATTAGATGTGTTAGACAACAAACGGGGTAAATGAATTCATGTAATATTATAATTTTAAAGTAGAAGTGCAACCTGCTGTTTTTACTTTCAAGAAAGAACCAATCGTTTTAAAACTAGGAGGATTCATACCATTTACACAAGGAGCCCAGGCTTCATGGTAATGCACTTTTTCCGCATTACCAAGTAGCCTGGTTTCCTGCAGTGCAAATGGTATCAACCCTCCTATTCTGAAGACTGTATTCATAGGGTGACGCAAAAATGGTTTGTTCTATGGGTGATTTTGAGTCAATGTTTTATGACATTTTGTCTAAATGGCCACAGTTTACAAGTTATGATTAGAGCGTTTTACGGACGACCCCTTATTGAAATGATCACTATTTTTCAAGTTCTTATTTAAATTTAAGGGGCCATCCCTAAAACACTAAAATCATAACTTTTAAACAATGGCTATTGGGCAAAATGTCATATAACATTTTCAACTCAAAATCGACCATAGAACCAACCCACTTTTTGGACCACCCTGTATGGTTTTGGACAAACGACTGGCCATTATTGTTACGTCGACTGACCATTATTGTTACGTAACGTTTCAATATAGAAAATATAGTAAATACAGCGGTTCAGCTTGGTTCAGTTCAAAGAAACCATTTTGCATAGGGATTTGAGAAAAGTTCAGAACTCATTGGATAGTTTTAGATATATAAATAACGAAGTTTCTTTGAACCACGCCTCTTAGTCACGTGTCTGTGGCATATTTAAAATAACCTTAGAATTCATTGGTTGTTGCCTAAAAGTTAGTTTTAGATAAATTAAATAACGAAGTTTCTTAGTCAAGTGTCTGTGAGGTATTTAAAATAATACGATATCATATAATACCCGAGGACACAGAAGAATTGCCGGCCATCTTAGATTTACCTTGAACTCATAAATTTTGCACTGGGTTTTTATAAGCTAACCAACAAATATGGCAGCCATGCGAAGGAACCGGGAATAAAACCAGAGTCCAAGGATCTATCTACTGCCTATTTTTATCTTTTAACGTTCTCAGGTTTCATATGAGTTCTTGGTTTTACACACCCCTTTAACTGAACGAAAATTTTATGACGTCATCAATACAAATATTACAATAATGCCTAACGTTTTTAGCTTATTGCTCTCAATATTATTAAAATTAATTTACTTCTGATTTGCATAAAAATAGGAAATAATCAAAAGTATATAGATATAAAAACAAAAAGTACACTTCATTGATAATTCCCTGCCTATGGTTGCACACGACATGTAAACTGAGAAGTTGAGTACCCTCTTCTCAACAACCTGCAAGTACTAACCAATCAGGGGAAAGAATCTTGTCGTTACATTTTTTATAGAAAGTAGTACAAGATACTGGCTACTTTACGATCCTATTTACGGCTTGCTCCCTGTGCCACAGTCGTCGGGAAGGGAATCATGCGCAGAGGGGGGGTCGACACTATTCAGGGATAAAGTAGGCTGGGCTTCTCATATTACATAGCACGAGCAGTTTCAACAAAGTGTACTTTTTGTTTTTATATCTACATACTTTTGGTATCAATTCAATGTTTCGAGTGTTTCCTCAATGTATCATTTTAGAACCTTGTTTGTGACGTCAGATTATATTTCTCTTTTTTTAATTATTCTAAAGTCGTTAGATCTCATAATTAGCGTTGATATAATGCGCGGTTAATTAATTAAACACGAGTAAATTAATTTTAAACAAAATTTGAGGTTGTTTTCTACTTTTAAAGGGACTATTAAACTAGAACAAAAATATAATCAAGAATTTCACAGTCCCTTGAAATTAAGAAAGACAAAATGGCGCCATAATATATAACATAAATATATATAAAAAAATTCCTTTTCTAATTTACAATTATTTGTATTTTAAAAATACTCAAAATACAATTACCCAATGGACTTTCATGATTCATTTCATAATATAAACACTAAAAATTTGAATTTCACTTCATTTCAATTTTATATTATATTAACTTCGATACTTTGTTTTTTAAATTTTATTTAAACTTGTTTAGATTTCATATTCATGATTTTGAAATTTTAATAAAGAAATAATAATAATAATTCAGCTTTCAAATTAATTAATTATTTTGGAGCACGATTATATTTGATTTTAAATTTGCAAAAAAAAAAAATTACGTGATTATTAACAAATTCTAGGCCTATAAGCATAATTTAGAAAATTAATGAAACCTCCCTGCCAATTAACACAAAGTTTTCAAGCAATGATTGCAGTGTTCAATTAATTATTGAATAAAAAGAAACCATAATTATACGTCGATAAATTAAGAATTGCAGCGATTTTTTGGGCAGAATTCTGTAGAAAATTAATGAAACCCACCAATTAAGGCAAGATTTTCAAGCAATGATTACAAGAAACCATAATAATTATACGTCGATAAATTAAGAATTGCAGCGATTTTTGGGCAGAATTATGCAGAAAATTAATGAAAATTGCCGATTAAGGCAAGATTTTTAAACAATGATTACAAGAAATCATAATTTTACGTCGATAAATTAAGAATTGCAGCGATTTTTGGGCAGAATTATGCAGATAATTAATGAAACCTGCCGATTAAGGCAAGGTTTTCAAGCGTAGATTACAACAAATCATAATTTTACGTCGATAAATTAAGAATTGCAGCGTTTTTTGGCAGAATTATGCAGATAATTAATGAAACTTGCCAATTAAGGCAAGATTTTCAACCAATGATTGTAACGTTATTACAAGAAATCATAATTTTACGTCGATAAATTAAGAATTGCAGCGATTTTTGGGCAGAATTATGCAGATAATCATTGAAACCTGCCAATTAAGGCAATATTTTCAAGCAATGATTACAAGAAATCATAATTTTACGTCGATAAATTAAGAATTGCAGCGATTTTTGGGCAGAATTCTGTAGAAAATTAAGGCAAGATTTTGAAGCAACAATTGTAACGCTATTACAATAAATCATAATCTTACTTCGATAAATTAAGAATTGCAGTTATTTTTGGGATTGCATAACTTAAAAAAAAAAAAATAAAATAATGAATAGGTTTAACAAATTGGGTAGATTACTAAGCCTTGTCATTGTCTAACAGGCTATTCGTGACCTCTGATAATATTGCCTATCGACGCGTGGAAAATTGTTATGACGCATTAACGTGTCGTTCTCAGAGCTCCCCATTAATATTAAATGGTTATTTCATGGTAGGTAATTAAATTCATCAGATATGCAAATAAATTTGAATTAATTTAAATGAGATCTATCAGAAAGTGGTTTCGATTGGCTGAATAAAAAAAAAAATCACAGGATTTGATTCTAAAAAAAAATCAAAATGGCCGACAATGCGATCGATGAAAGTTAATCTTTTGTTTTTCTACTACTTTCTAGGTATCACTACTAACTACTGTTAACTGTTGCGAACCGTCATGAAGATGTATGTTTGTTTGTCTGTTTTTTCCCAAAAAAAAAAGAAACGAAACAATAAGAAATACTTACAATTCTTTTCTAAAACACAAAAAATGAGTTCTTCCATCATTAAATAAAAATGATTAGTTCGAGAAAGGCGGTTTTGGTTGGTTATGTTTTTTGTATAATTACTATTTTTTTTTTTAAACTTTCTTCATTCTCCCTTGAAAGTTTCAGCAAGATTGTTGTCCGCCATTTTCCATTTTCTCCATTTCACTTCGTTCTTTAAAAAACCCGTCACTGGTGCGACATTCTCTAACGGTAACAGTCACCAAATTCGACGTAACATCGGTGATAAATATTTGATCCAATAGCTTATTTTGTTTCAACCAAAAATCAGGCGGTGTCGTAATGCCTAAATCGTGTAGATACCCGCTACGCATCAAATGCAAGTTAAAGTTCTTCTGAGAGGACCCGTTAGTTCCGGTACCGGTAACGGCTTGGTTACCACCGGAATTACCGTTATTATTAAAGTTAAAGCTATTTTGCTTGGGCTGCAACAAATTATTGCCACTGGGCTTGCCGCCGTTAATGGTCAACGTATTGTGTCCGTTGCTCGACGTTGTCAGCGCGCACTTATCATTTACAACCGTAACTGTCGGTGTCACGGCGGATTGACTGTTTTCTTGATCAGAATGATTCGCGCTGATGGGGGAACCAACCGGGTTAGTCGAAATTGAAATTGCTTTGCTACTTGCTGACGTCACGTTTTTACTAATCCCAACAGGGGCGTTGTTGCTAACCACGGGAGTTGTGGTTGGTACTGTCTTAGCCTTTTTAGCTTTAGGTTGGGCGCTCAACTGATTAGCGGTTGATTTATGAGTAGGTACGACACCGACGCTAACGTGATGATATCCGGGTTGTCCGGGTGACAAAGGCTGATTGGTACCGCTGCTCTTAAACTTCATAGTAAGCCCACCGCCATCGCTACATCCGACACCGGTCGAAACCATGGCCTTGGGTGTCGCTGTAACGACTCTTTTTGTCACATCCCCAGTCGCGAATTCCGATACTGGAGGGTTTGTTTTCGATGCGGTGGCGGAGGCGGAAGAGTTGCTGGTACTCTGGTGGGTAGTGGTAGATGCGGTATTACGTTGAGTTTTCGCGTTGCTCAAACTGTTTGCCAAGGCTTCGATACTTACATCGGGTTTAGGAGCGATACGGGCTAATTTATTGGGTGGTGGATTGGTACTTTGCGAATTAGTAGTAGTAGTAGTCTGCGAAGACGGTGTCACGCTTTTAGGTTGGGTATTTATTTGCTTGGCATTGGCAACTTCCGGTTTCGAAACGCCAGATATGGCCGAAGCCTTACGTTTAATGTCTTTTTTAATCTCCGTTGCCACGGGTATCGAAGCCGTGGCTCCGCTACCAGCGGCAGAGGCGGCGGTTGTAGAAGTTACCGTCACAGTTGAACTAGCTTGACTGGTAGATGCGACTGAGGTTGGGGCCAATTTACTCGCATCCTGATTTTCCACGGGTAGTGTCGCGGACACGGATTGGGTTTCCGTTTGGCTGGTGGAAGGTGCCTCCAACGTGTCAACGGAACCGGTAGTAGAGTCAGCATCGTTACCAGGTGACGAGGACGATGGGCTGGAAGGCTGGGGTTCGTCCGAGCTTGTGGCGCCCGATGTTGACGCAACTGTTCCAGAAGTTAAACTACGTTCCTTTTCGACCGCGTTCAGGACTGGCAAGTAATCATCGTCAATCACCAAAGCTCCGCCATCCGAGCTTTCATCTAAGAGACTGCTGTCATCTGGTTTTAAATCCGATACTTCACTGGAACTCTGCAAATTTATAAGTAATATTTAGTTTACTTTCCTTGAAAAAACCACATGAAAATAAAACCATAATGAATCTTAAATGGACTGTAAAGAGGGCAACAGCGACCGGATCAAAATTATTTGAAATACGTCACGGGCACCACGTGACGCTAAGATGACTCAACATGAATTGATACAGGACACCTAGTCCTTGTTTTTCGCGATATTGCAGCGCCAACTCCCCGAAATGGTAGTTTTCGAAATAAAACGAACTAAGCTTCTTTGAACCACGCCTTTCCTAAGTCACGTGCCTCTGACGTATTTCAAATAATTTTTACCCACCTGCTGATGCCTGCTTTACAGAGCCTTTAAGTACTCCCAAATAACTTTTTTTAATGTTAATTGCTAATGGGGCTATGACACTAAACAGCAATTAGCAAGTTACCACTACGTGTTGCCACTGACATGAGGCCTTAAAAACTTTGGTACCGAATGACCCACTGCCCTTTTCAATGGGTGAAGGCCTTTCAACTTCAGTCGACCTTCATGTTACGTGGGAAGGATGCGTAATCCGAGAGAAATGGGCCCGTTAACTGTGGAACGCTAGAATATGGGGTAGAATGCACGGAAAAAATGGCGGACGGTCTTCCTGATTCGTCTGACGTAGACGGCCTGCTTTTTTTCCTGAGTATTCCTCTCCCATTTCTAGCGTTCCACCAGACCTAGGTCGTTCCACAGTTAGGGTACCGATTTCCCTCAGATTACACATCTCCCCCACCATCCTTGCTGCAAGTTCCGAATTTCACCGTTAGGCCTGTTACTAAAAATTTCCCTTGCAATGCTATTTCTAAGGGAACAATAATTCTGCAAGTGGGCTTGGTTTTAGAGCATTTCGAAGCATAACAAAATGTTAACATATGTATCCAGCCATAATTTAGCGAACAGTCAATATTTGCAGTTGGCATTACTTTTAAGGAGGATAAATTGTTATTCCGCTCTACTTAGACCTTACTTGATGACATGGTCACAAAAAATATATTCACGAAATGCATTGCAAGGAAATCTGCATTGGTACTGTACCTAACAGTTAAATTTGGAACTACTGGCGCTGTCCCTCTACGTTTTTCAACATGAATGTGACTGAAATTGACAGGACACTACCAACGAGATATTCAAGGCCCATTTTTATTTTTTTCCGGACCTTTTAAATCGCCAGGATTCTCCGCTAGAGGCGCGTTAAAGTCTAAAAAATTACGTAAACCTCACGTGACAATTACGTAAACCTCACGTGACAATTACGTAAACCTCACGTGACAATTACGTAAACCTCACGTGACAATTACGTAAACCTCACGTGACAATTACGTAAACCTCACGTGACAATTACGTAAACCTCACGTGACAATTACGTAAACCTCACGTGACAATTACGTAAACTTCACGTGACCAGCAGCCTGCTCTAAGTTCCGAACCTCGAGCGAAGGAGCGCGCGACGGGATTTCATGTGAATTAAGCCTAATTAGTAAGTGTATTAAAGAGACTAAGAAGCGCCATCTATCAACCACACAAGTCAAATATATACGGGTAAGGGACCCCGCTTCGAAGTGAGCGTGTATGGGCCTTGTATATCTTGTTGGTGGACAGGAATAAAAGCCATCCGATTCCCGAACAAAATTCAGTTGGTCACGAATCATTAGAACTACGTAGATCATTACTGAAGACGACCTAATGCACAAAATTGCAATGGTACACTGCCAAGTCGTAACTGGTAGGTGACATAATTTTATCCAAAACACCCTTTAACTAATTACATGACCTGCCGCGCAATTTGTTACAAACAAAAAAAAACCCCGGCAGATGGCGCCAGTTACAGGTAAATGTCAAGGCTTATCCCAGCTTCTAAACATTAGTATTTTTAAATTAACTACGTTTGACCAACGGGTGTCTAGCAATTAAATCAAATTGTACTTCGAACTAAAGCCAAATCTTAGGCAACAAACACTCCGTGTTCAATCACATAATGCCATCTAGAGGCCAATTTCTCTTGAACCTTCCCCACCAGGGTTCGTACGAAATTTATACATTGAAAATCCCGGACTTTTCCAGGTCATCCCTGACCAAATGTTGCCTATGTCCCTGACCATTTTAAGGTGTTTGCCAGAGCCAACTTCATCACACCTGTCTCATATTTAGCATTGCATGAAGAATGGTTTGATATACCAAACAAAATCCCTGACATATCCCTGACTTTTTAGGAAAATGTTTTAAATCCATGCCTTCTTCCCTTATTTTCCATATCCCTGACTTATCCACGTTCCGTACGAACCCTGCCCACTACGCGACCCTCACTCAGGGTTAAAAAAAAACCTGGTTTTATTGAAAAAATAAAACCCTGCCCACCGTTTTTTATACATAATTGCGTGCATTGTATAAATTGTCATTCAAAATAACTACTTGTTAATAAAATGTTTCATAGTAAATAATATAAAATAATACTTTTGAAGTTGAAACAATTAATGTCGAATCTTTAAAATTAAATTATTCCAAAATTCAAAATTCATAAAAATTGAAGATCTTAGTGATGGGTTTTATAAAGTGGGTTTTTATTTTAGGGAGGTAACAGGTCCCTGAAAGGTCAAACCGTTCTATCTCTTACTGGAGTTTCATCCCCCCTAACGGTTGGAAACAGTATTATACGCGCAAAAATGCCAACCAGACAGGGGCTGCGTGACGTCAGATTATCTCTTCCCCCTAGCCAGTTGTTAGCTCCCTTTGGTGGTAAAACCAAATAAAACCCGTGGGGTTTTTTGGGGCAGGGTTTTTTAATGCGAACCTCGCCCCTACTATGCATTAATTAGCCAGCCACCCCCACTATACATTAATTAGTATTAAGGAAGACGCCAGCAGATGGCGGCACTGGATAGTTCAAAGCCAAGATAATGTTGCGTCTAAACCACTAATTTTTATTAACTAAATCTGACAAACAGGTGTCTGGAAATTAAATCAAATGGCAAGGGTGAACTAGGTTGTTATCAATCTTATTCTTGAGTTTAAATATCAAATTTGTGGTCTCACTAACAGCATAATGCCAATTATTAGTCAGATTAAAGGAAACAGGTCCTCCATTACAAGACGCCATCTAGCGGTCAATTTTTAAAGTTCAACCACCACAATTTCAGTGGTTACCCCAAAGAAATTTGCTCTTTTTCTTTATTTCAGACATATTGGAGTGTTAGTTAAAAAATTTGATGTCCCCTTTGAACCCTGGATTATTAGTCATGACATAACAAACATTTTAGAACAATTTACAATGAAATAAAAACCTTCTAATCTACTTGTAACTGTTTAATTAATAATTAACATTTAATTAGCCTTAAAACTGAAGACTACTGTGCCGTCATTGGTTTAGTGGCGCCTGCTAAACCGAACGTCTTATCCCTACGGGATTGGTTGAATTCTCATAGGCTTACAGAGGTAGGGGTAAGAGATTCAATTTAGCAGACGCCACTAAAACAATCCCTTCCTATTTGGAGTGCTAGTAAGTTAAAACATTTTTGGTGTCCCTTTTAAACCCTGAACTCCAATTAGAAGCCATGACATAACAAAAATTTTAGAATAATTTACAATGAAATAAAAACCTTGTAATCTACTTGCAACTGTTAAATTATAAATTAGCATTTAATTAGCCTTAAAAAATAAATAAATCAAGGACTACTGCGCCACCCGCCATTGGTTTAGTGGCGTCTGCTAAACTGAATATCTTACATCTACGGGATTGGTTGAATTCTCACAGGCCAATAGAGTTATACTTGCTGAGGGGGGGGGGGTGAGACGTCATTGGTTTTTCAGCCAATGAAATTAACAAGCCAACAGATGGAGTCACCTTCTGGTGGCTATAGAGCTTATGTTAAATTCTGCCGCCAAAATGGCGAATGGGCGGAGTTTAATGTCACCCTCCCTGTAACTGATATAACTCTATAGGGACTTGGCAGTACTATGTCATGCAACGTCACACTACCTTCCACTAGAGCTAAAAAACATACCAGGAGGAGGAGCTTATATAGAGCTATCTCTTTTGTGACGTAAGTGCCTACGTAAAACGTCATAGGCTTAGCTTTGGCAGTGGGCGGCCATGTTTGGTACCGCTTTGGTTCTATGGGCAAATAACATGGGTGACGTCACACTAAGGGTTCTGCGATAGCTCTATAGCTTTCATTCTGTGAAAAAAACAAACCATAATGGCGCTGGGGGCGGAGCTAAGCCCGAATAGGGACTGGGCAATTTGGGCTTAACTCCGCCCCCAGCGCCATTATGGTTTGTTTTTTTAACAGAATGAAAGCTATATAAGCCCCTCCTCCTGGTATGTTTTTAGGACTATTGGAAGGTAGCCTGACGTTGCATGACGTAGTACTGCCAAGTCCCCATTGCTAAGTCCCTACTTAGCAGACGCCACTAAAGCAATGGCAACACATAAGTCCTCGCTTTTAAGACTACTTCAACGCTAATTATTTTGTAATAAGAGGTGATTTATTTGTTTTTAATATTTAATTCCTTTCATATTTAGAAAAAGCAGCCGATCTTTTAAGGTATAATGTTACGTTAACTGAACTATTCCTTTAAAAACTATGCATAAACCAAAAATAATAAGATGGTCAATTTACCTGACTTCTCTTTTTAGGTTTGACACTTTTCTTCGAAGTATTATGTTGATCGCGTTGACTGTTATTAAAAAAAGGATTTCAAATTAAGTACGACAAATTCTCAAAGCCTATAGAATGGCTTTTGAACTAGACAAGGCACTTACCGTTACAAAGATTATATCGGTAAGTTTTTCAAATAAGGAGTACAAATTAAAGAATTAATTTAAAGGAACGATATCTTACCTAGCTTCAAAGGCCTCCAGTAACCTGACATCCAGTATATTTTCTTCGGGTTCCCACGTATTGTACCTTTTAAATAAATCACGTGATAATTATACACTAAGTTGTAACACTCATTCTCATTTTGAGGTCACCTGGATTAGGCCTAATTGCGCGTATTCCCATTAAAGTGGCGAAGGAATAGGCTTAGCTGTTAGTAATTATGTGTAAGATATATATTAAACACTAAGATTAATAACCTATTTAACAATTAAACACCGCTTCCCACTCAACAGTATTTGAAACACGTAACTGTAATTAATATACATATTAGGCCTTGGCACCTATCACAATAACCTAAATCTTACTTCAATTCCTCATTCCACGCCACTAAACTAACGATTTTTTTAAAGCTAATTAATCATACATTAAAATCTTACGTTCCTAGCAAAAGCCGCGCAGCTGTCATTGCAAAACGGCCTTGTTAAAATACATTACTCCAATGACTTTTTACAATTACCCAAAAAAAATCCCTGAAACTTTAGCCCAAGGCCCTAATTAATAATAAAAACACAAGTACGAAACTCACTTGGAACTCCAACCCTTCCATTTTACATGATATTCAGTTCTGCCCTGCAAATTATAATGAAAAAATTTAACGTTAAACACCATTTTTTAAAGCATCCAATGTAAAATTTAAATTGGCCAAGGCTTAAGAAATATATCGCACCTTTCGCATACGCTTCTTCTGTATACATTCGGCGGCGAAAACTCTCTCACCGAGTCCGACCGAAGACAACTCCATGTTTTCGGGGACGATTTAAGATCACTACGCGTAAACGTTAATCCAGATGAAAATGTTGAACGTATCAACCGAACGCACTTATATTTCTCGGACTGAAGAAAAACGTAATTGTTGACTTTTTATATTTTTTTCCGTCAAAAAGTCGTTGACGTTTTAAGACGGCACACACAAATTTTTCCCAAAAACGCGCGTACACGCGCAACGTTCAACGCCGAAAACGTAATATTACGCGGTAAAGGTACAGCGTATCCCCTCTCCTCGGGTGTTAAATGTAGATGTAGACGCAAGGCCCAGAAAAATACGTAGCCATCGCGCAATCGCAAACGCTAAACGTCCATTAGAAATCGTAATGCTAAAATAAACCGGCTCTTTCTCTAGATCTCCGACAACATTTACGCGCCACGGGATACGCAGCCCAAGGCTGATTTCCAATTTTCGATGCACACGAGCCAGCGACGGAAAATCTCGCTCTCAAGCCCTCAACCGAACGACTCGATTGGCCTATGCGTACGTTCCTCGTCCCGTCCACCGGAAAAAACATCCCCACCGCGCCGAAACAAGAGCGCATGACGCACGCGCAAAGGGGCATGACGTCACGGAACGCTCTAGATGTTTCCCATTAGGCTCCACCTCTTTCTTTTCAAAGGCCCGGTGTCGGGCTCGTTTTAGTATCGTTTTCCGTTGATTCTCGCTGCTCTCGCACCGACAAAACGATTATTACGGCCGCTATTTATTTGCACTGAACATTCTAGCACCTTCTCAAAGCGAGCCTTAAACATTCGCTAGTTTCTTAACTTGTCGTTTGCCTTCTTTAGATAAAGGTGTCCCGTCACTTTAAGATGTTTTATTATAGTGTTGAGAGGGTTCAGGCTGTTCAGTGACGATTGGGGTTGATAAAAGGCAACAAAGTTTCCCTAGTAAAGATAAATAATAACGCGGGTTAATAAGGTACTCTTGTAAAAACGAAAAAAACTGGCCTGCCCAATTTATTCAAAAATATTAATACGTAGGTGGCGCGTCGCCGTCTGGACTGTTTGTCGGTTGGACCCTTCTTCACCACGGGAGCCCCCCTTAAGCCTATTTTTTCTAGTGAATCACAATTAAGGGTATAGGATATTCAATATATTAACGATAAAACGCTGTATTTGACGGTGAAACGATTGGAAAAGTAGTAGATATTTTTCGACAAATATGTTTAGGCTTAGCGAAAATCCGAGGGGTTCAACACTCAAGGAATGAGGTTCACAAACTGTGGGAATAAATTGCAGGGAATCGTGGAAACATATTTTAAATCAATGGGTGTACTTTTTAAAATTTACGCGAAAGTTTTTAAATTATTATTAAGTATTAGCGTTGCTTGTGTGCTTTGGAAACCAGAAAGAGCTTCCAGTCTCACAAAACATTAAATTGGTTTGGGTCCTTATGGGTCTAGAATAAAACTTTCTTTACAAGTTTAATAACTAGGGGTTCGTGGGCCCAACCTTGAGGAATTTAACAACCACTTCTGATGTTACTGCTAACTAGCTACTCTGCAGTTTGGAAAAATTCTGAAATTAACGAATTGTGAACAATATAAGATTTGGAAATTTTAGGAGTTATAGGGACTCTTTTAGAGAGTTGAATGAGGTGTAGATGTGTTTTGGGAGAGTGTAGCCCCTCGCTTTAAACCCCCTCTATTGGAGACCTCGGGAAAAAACATGATTCATTCGTTTTCATATTGATTTATGGAGGGCTAACCAAAAATTCCGTCAAGTGGGTCCTATTATTCATCCTGGGGTTTTTGGTAGCGGGTTTTTACCGTCATAAGCTGACTTTTTGGGATAGAGGGGACGTAAAAATTTGAAAATCCGTACGTGCTTTGCTTGTTTGTACGCCCCTTTATATAGTGTTTTCATTATTTTATTTCAGAGCATTCTATGCGTAAAAGAAAGGGTTACCAAGACCAATAACAACCCTAACTGGGAAACATCGTTAGAAAGGGAACAAGGGGTAACGGATAATACCAGAAGGGGATAATAGAAGAAGGATGACATTCTGTATCCTCTTAATACTTTAGATATGTAACATCAGGAGTTCATAATAACCCCCCTTCGGGGGGAAGTATGAAACTGGCCATAGAGCTAATGGTAAAAATCGCGAACAACAAGATTCTGTCGTTGCGCATAGAAAGGATTAGCCTGTTTATGGACATATATCGTAGTGGTATCTATGCTCCTTGGTTTTCGTTCCAAAACTTCCGTTGGCTGGGATCTCCGTCGAAAAGAAAAATGGCGATATGGTGGACGTAGAAAACACGTTGCAATTCTTATATTAAAGATACTGCGAATAATTTTGTCCAAACCGTTATAATTTAACCACGGAATTCTCACTCACACATATCACAACAAAACATTATTGACGATCGTTTAAATGTTTTGTAGAAAACTAGAAACCCCGACTAAAAGCCAACTTCTTAGCCAAGGCTTAATTTACACCGTTCCGACAGAAGCAGACGTGAGCCATTTTCGCTCTCAAAATCACAAGATAAAAATAGTGCTAAACCGGAAGTGTGTAAGTTAATGCGCGTGGGCGCTAAAAAATGGGGTAACTATTTCTTTGGGAGTTAAGCGGTGTATGAATCCGCTGAGCTTTACGGCGAAACTTTGTTGTTACGGGCTTTTTAACCAGTTTCGTACTTCGGGTTATTATGAACTCCTGGTAACATGATTCTTCCCAGGCGAGGAAGCCCTTTTAGTTTGCTCTCCTCCTAATCAAACTTCAGATGAGTAACTATCGCACCGTGCTAGGGTGAATTCTATAACTATTTGGTGCTAAAACCTCAGCAATCAACCCACAAACCTTGATTGTCTTGACGTGGGACAAAAATCGACAAGCGCATGCGCCTTGGCAAATAGTTAAGCGCTAATTGAGTAATGATGAGGGAACTGTTTAGATCGCGTATGTGCCTGACAACACTGCACTTGTAGTTAATGCTCCATTAATGAAAACTATAGAAAGTCGAGTGCACCTATAGTCACATTTGCAAAAACAAACTCCCCTTTTGCATTATTTGCTCATAAATAACGGGAACCATTTCTTCTGAGGTTCCTGAAAGTTTAAGCTCCTCAAGAGCGGACTTTTTTTTTATGAAATGATGGTCCAAAAAGCTATTATTGATCAAAAATCGCCAAACACTAATAGATAAATTGAATATCGCCAAAAAAATGACAAACGAAAACTCTCTGAACTTTCCTAAAAATCGCCAAACTGTCACCAAATACCACTGAAAAATCGCATAATTGGTTATTAACCACCAAATCTGAAGACCCTGCTTCAAGTTATGTATGTGCTAACACGTGACCATAAGTCCATACGATATGTTCCATAAGTTTGTCAGCGGGTCACGAAGTGGCGTAGGTGAAACGTCATAGATTCTCGTTAAGCGACGCCTGGTGAGGCGCTTAATACAGACTAAATAGAAAGATGGACTGCGAAACCGCTCTCAGTAAGTCTCTAGTATTATGAAGTATAGGTCATACTTATGGAACATATCCTATAAACTTATGATGTGACTAATCGTTATGTTTAAAAATTTTTACAGCTTAGTTTAAGTAATTGGCCGAAAAATGAAGACCTTTCAAGTATAGGCGCGAGGAAAACAACGAATGCTTTAAAATTTCTTAAATTAGGCCAGGACCAAAAAGTGTACGAAAACGTGTAGTATTCCATTAAATTCTAAAGCCGAAATTTCTCAAATACTTTTGCATGTTAAGCGATGTTAAGCCTTATTTGTATAGTACGCACTATTCGGTAACTTTCTTAACCTCTCTTTTGACCTTTGGGGTACAATTTGAAGATCATCAAGGTTGGTTTGGCGTTTGAATCTAGTAGCACAAAATTGAACTATACTGAAGCAGAATTTTAATTTAAAACAAGAGTCATGCAAGTGTCTCGGTGAAGTTAAAATAGGTCTAAATCTTCCAATGTCATTTCAAATTAAAGCAGCGTTTACCCTATCGTTTTAAACCGTTTTGGAAATGTCGAAATGCAAGAGTTGCTGCTAAGAGAACTTACGCTTTCATTGGAAAATACAATTATTTTTTAAAAACGATTTCAAAGTTAGTGTGAACGCGACTTAATGAGAAGCTACTGACGTCACATAACTATACTGCATTACGTATATAAATTTCATTAATATTTTTGCAAAGTAACTAACAGGCCCGAAAGGAAATAGCTGTCATAGTTCACGTGTAAAACTCATCCGGATATTGGTGTATTTCATTTCCACTCTCCAATATTTCTACACCCAAAAACACAGTGTTCCAATTACCGGAAACTGCGTCGAGTCTAATCGTGCAACGCCGCGTTGTTGTGTTCTACTACATTTTGAGGTACAAAACTGCCAGAGAACTTATACCGAAGGGGCCGTCACTCCTTCAAATCTCGTACACCTAGGTTTTCAAATCCTTCAAATCACATAAATCACTTCCCAAATCAAGTAAATCACTAAAATCGCTATGAAACCAATCAAATCTTTCAAAACCCCGCAAAAATCAGTGAGATCGGTAGTAAAACATTCAAATCACTATAAAAATCAGTGAAATCAATAGTAAATCAGTCGAATATCTATACAAAGCAGTCAAATCAAGAAATTATCAAATCACTCGAATCCGTACCAAATCACTCGAATCATTGCCAAATAATTCGAATCACTACCAAATCATTCGAATCAATACCAAATCATTCGAATCACTACCAAATCATTCGAATCAATACCAAATCATTCGAATCACTACCAAATCATTCGAATCATTACCAAATCATTCGAATCATTACCAAATCATTCGAATCACTACCAAACCATTCAAATCCTCGACAAATCACTCGAATCCTCGACAAATCACTCGAATCACTACCAAATCATTCGAATCACTACCAAACCACTCGAATCACTACCAAACTCCTCGAATGACTACCAAATCATTCAAATCATCGATACGTCATAAATCGAATCCAAATCATCGTAAAATCGTAAAAATCACTCTCAAATCATTGAAATCGGCTCCAAACCAGCAAATCATTCTTAAATCATTGAAATCATCAAAACCGATAGTGATTTCAAATCTCGTACGCTCTGATGTGTAATGACGGCCCCCTCGTCATATACTCAATGTTGCAATCATTCAAAATAAAAATTAGTCACGAAAAAACGTTTTAAAGTTAAAAACTTGTTAATAATACCAGAGATCGTTGGACCAAAACTAAACAATTTAACAATGAGCTACTCCCACCTTCCCCCCAACACATACAAGGAACAAAAAAGAAATATTTCATTTTCAGACGAAACACGAGCAATTTTAGATTGTTCATTATTGTGAAATCGGTCATACAAGCTCATAAATCAAACCAGAAGTGGTATGAGACTAGAAGTGAAGGGCTCTAGCATTGATAGTAGATCCTGGCACTAGTGAACAAATTTGAGGATTTTATGCCGCTTCCATCGCGGAGAGAAAAAATTGGTCGAGTTCCAAAAACATTTCTAACCCCCTTCCCCTCAACCTAAAGCGGCGAAACACGGACCCGGCTCCTTGAATCTAGTTCGGCCGTCTACCACCGCGAGCGTCTCACGTTTTGGAGGGGAAATTTCAGAAACCGCCACTAGAGGGCCAACCGTTTGTGTTTTATCAAGTCTTTTCACTAATGCCGAGTGAAGAATTTGGTTAGCTCAATACTTCTAGTATCATACCACTTCTGATCAAACCTATATAAAAGACAGACAGCGAGGCTGTAACTAAGACCTACTGTATAAGCCTAGTACAAAGTGTTTTACAAAGGGGCTTCAACAAGCGCCCGCCATCGAAGGGCGGTAAACACGAGGCTATAAATGACAACAAGTACGGAAATATCGCTTTCCTAATGCTGTATGTGTTACAACTACAGATAATAAGCATTTGTCGATCTCAGAGTGCCTCTCCTAGTGGTACCTAACTGTATTAATAAAAAATGTCATAGTGGACAAAGACTAGAAAAAGTAAATAGAGGCAGTATCGAGCCTCATCTAAGGGAGGGGTAGCTCCCTTTGAATTGAAAGACAGGTCCGTACGGACCACTCGGTAAACCAGCACAGACATTTTGGTGGAGAAAACTATGGATAACGTCGGACGCAACGCAATTTAGTACAGGAGAAGGAAGGGCGTCGTGCACAAAAGGACGTTTGCGCACGACGCCCTGCCTTCATCTATACTAAATTGCGTTGCGTCCGACGTTTATGAATTCCACCATAAATTCGCTCCGGAAATGATGCGCATTTTCTTCAAGGTCAAACTGAGAACGATCTAATTGCGTTTTGTCGGATTTGATGACGAAATAGAGCTAACCACGCAAGTGATCTCAGAGCAGTCAAATATAATTCGCCATTAGAATTTAAAGATAAAGTAGATCTCTAATAGCGAATTCCATTGGACACCTTGAGTCGCTCGGTAAATCAGTATAGACGTTTCGTAAGAAAAAAAAAAACGAGCGTTAAAACCGCGCTGAATTTATGTACTCTTCTTCAAGGTGGAACTGTGAACGATATTATCTCTTTTTGTTGGATTAGATAGAGCTAGACGTTTCTAGTATTCCTAGCCGATCGCCGCGTACTGTACTTCTTAATACCAACGATGGGAGTAGAAGCCAAAAATTGCTTTCTGCGAACAAGCTTGCTCCGATTTCCCAACTGCGAACGCGGTGATAGACACACACAGACTCGTCCAGTGTAATACCTCTCCGTGACGTCATCGTCACTCGGAGAGGTAAAAATCAAGAGTACTATAATCGGGTCATGCAATAATTATTAACAGCGAAATTGTGTAGAGTGAACCCGTCCCCATATAGCGAATACATGTTTAGTCGAGGCTTTCAAGGTAAAATCGAAGGGTGTATGATCTCGAGAAGGTGCTACTATGTCATGGTACTCAAATGGCTCACTCGGATAGCTCATAGAGAAACTGAGAATCACAGGCTTAGAGATACAACCAACTATCCATGGTATAACCAGCATTCGTTTACAGTGTACACGTCCCCGTAAAAACGTATTCGAGGCTTTCAAGGTAAAGGGGGTTTACCACGAGGGGGTGCTAAGCTACAAAAAAGTCGTGGTTCTCAGATGGCTCGCTCGGGCTCATAGGGAAACTGAGAATCACAAGCTTTGGCACGCTCGACGGCGCAAGATAATCATTCGCTTGGCCATCATCATTATTATCTTCATCATCGCCAGATAAGGGGGGTGCAGGGAGGAGGAGAGGAGGTGCACGGAACGACCTCTAGCGCTCATTAAAATAACAAAAGGTAAAAAAAATTCAAAATGAAATAAAAGCGACGGCCGTTTAAAAAAAGCCGACAAGAAAAGAGATTTATTTACAAAACAAAGCTATCATTATTCAGCCAAGGAAATTTAAAAGATATTTTTTTTTACATAACCCGCCATTTTGTGATAAGGAATACCATTAAGTCTATACTGTAGACTGTCCTCGAGATAAAAACTGATCATTAAAAATTATTCATGTTGAAATACAATTGAGGGATATCCCATGGTTTTTTATTGCGCAATTGAGTATAAGCTTATAATGTTCTATCTATAAGTATGACACTAGCTTTACTTCGTAATGGTAGGGAGTTACAGCTCGAAGCTAGGTCGAGAACGACAAGCAAGAATTGACTACACGCAGTTAGTTTTGCACTGTCCATCTACCTATTTAGTCTGTCCTAAGCCTTTGACAGCGCCTCACCAGTAATCGCTTTACAAGAATCTATGACGTTTCATCTACGTCACTTCATGACAAGCTCTCAGTAACCAGTGACAAACTTATGGAACATACTTATGGTATAAGTAACATCATAAGTTTATAGAATATATGTTCCATAAGTATGACACTTTCAATATTTTGAGATTCCTACTCTTTCTGAGAACTTGTTCGAGATCGACGTCAAAAATTGTCTACACACAGTTTTTGAACTCTACCCCCTTTTAGCCGGTCCTAAGCCTTTAAAGCCCCTCAACAGGGGTCGTTTTAGAAGAATATGACGTTTCATTACGTCACTCCATGAATAGCTCTTAGTAACCAGTCTGAAACCCGCTGAAACCCTTACGGAACACGTATTATAAACGTATTTACTGTTAAAATCTCGTCGACTGCTGCAAAAAACTTAATCAATTGAAGTTATAGTTGCTTAAAATTAATTTGTTCTTAGATGGCGCTATATAAACCCATTGAAACGCTTTATACAGGGGCCTAATCCGAATTATATTTAAACGCATAGGAGGCTAGAGCCACAAACCAATTTAACAATTAAAGCAATGCCAACCGATCGCGCATTAGTGGATTGACAACGAGTGTGATTTCTTTATGGGGCTTTTGCCTTGTAGAAGAGTGCAGATACGGAGATGTTTCACCTTCCCTTTCTCCCATGTACCAATATAGCCCTAAGTTAAATAATAAGTTTACTATAATAAGTTGACTACACCATTACGGAATACAAAACTCGCGCGATGCATTGAAGAAGACCGACACAGACTATGACACTATGTCTCCAGAGAGATTTCAGTTGGTTGAGGAGAACGCCACACCCTCCTTAGTCTTGGTCTTGCCACGATTCTTTGGTTTGGTTGTTTTCAACTTTCCTTCTGCATTTAACCCACCGATATGGCCGTGTAAATTATCTCATGAATTATAGCTCCTCCCCCAAAACGAAAGCTCTCTACTATAGTTCCCGTAAAAGCTATGGCAAAACTCTCTCGATAATTTATCTCGGTAATGGTTGCGGCATAGAGACTTATAGCAATATACTTATAGTAAATGCTTGTATAATATTTACGTAAGCCTCACTGAATTAATGGTTAAGCAACTTTGCTAAAACGCTGGTAGGATATTCATAACGAATTTAAAGAAGATTGGGAAATATTGTTTAAAGGAAGTATGAATCTTGGCTTGAAAGTCAAGGGTTCAGCTTAATTTTTCTCTCACCATGTACTACATACATATTCTAATTATTTGGTGTTAATTACGTTAACAAACAAGAACCAAATTTTAATTTCTTTCCACTTCCTTTAATAGATGAGTCGTAAAATTGTTTTTCCATGGGTTTACAGCTTTTAGTCGACTTCACAAAGGAGTGTTCAGTGTACATAAGAAAGACATGGGTTATGTCAGGAATAGATTTAATTTTAGAAGTAGGAATGGGCGCACGTCAAAGTTCCGGACCCCCTTCCACGGGACGGGGGGTGTGAAAGAAGAGGCAGGTCATAGCGTCAGAGGTAAAAAGAAATTGCGTATTTTTCGCCGTCCCCGTCAGCAACGTCATCAAAACGTAGTTTAAGTGAGCCAATAAGATAATTTTAACTTTTCGTTACGTGTTGGAGGGTGGGGCTCTATACTGGGCTATGAGTCGGACTGAAGTAAATA